>JAKZAO010000003.1:17382770-17708302 GCA_023053555.1 Branchinecta lindahli
AGCGTAGCCTAACTGTCATACTTAATCTTCGGCACAGCAGGTCAGGATATGACATTTATTGCAGACTTTGCTTAGGCTTCATGTCCTTTTAGTGACTGCTAAACAGTTATGTTGGCCAACGTTTATCACTAGAGAAAGGTAAATAATAACTGAATGAAACCTTGCCGAAACTGATACTATCCTGAACAAAACTAATAGCCAAGAAATTGGATTTGAAACCAGTGGCACTCTGTCAAGGAGATCTTGAGCTTTCTCAGAGGCTTGAACTGAAGACCTTGACAGACTGCCACAGTATCAACAACAAACTGCCATGGGCCTCAAATCCTATTTCATAGCTATTTATTAGTTATTTCGGGTTTTGTTCTTCTGAGAACTCAAGACAGGTCTCATGAAGCCATTCTACTGGTCAACTGAAAACTCTCCTTTCTGGCAAATCTGCGATTGGGTGTTACACAATGTCCAAAGCCCAGTCCCTAAAACAATTGAGCTAGTATAACAAACAAACTAAATAAATCAGGTTAAACAGTTTAATGTAGGCTACGGTAGAGGTATGTTTATTTGAACAGTACTTAAATGTGAATAATGCAGTTTTGGTCTAAATGGTAGAATAAAGATCCACAATACATATTCAGGTATTTTCAGAGGCCCTTAATTACCTACTTCGGCTAACTGGTAGTTAGCTTTAGTCACTGCAAGTGCACGAAAATGGCAAAGTTACAAGTCAACAAACATTCACATCTGGTTCACAGAAGCAGGGGCGTCCTGAAGTGGGGGGGGTAACATGTTCATTTGGTCTCATTTGTTACCGAATTCAGTAATTCACTGGATTTTTGATTAGCCAGTATCTATTACCAGCCTTGCCACATGCAGTTGTTTTAGGTGGTTCTAAGAACAGTTTTATTCCATTCCAAAATTTGGTTGTTATATCGCTCCTGATCTGTTCCTTATTTCTTTAGTTTGTTTTTCGGTAGTACATATTCATTATTTGGTTCACCTCAGTTATTGAGTTCGGTAATTTAAGTGGCATTTATTTAGCTCTTGTTCTTTACCATTCAACAGTAGCTTCAGCTGGTTGTCATTCATTACTCAACTTTTACTACTAACGATTGCAGTACTTCAGGAGAAAACTAGCCTACTAGTTATAAAAACTAGCCTATGTTACATACTCCGCTTTTCAAATGGCGGGTCATAAATAAATTACTTACACTCCCAGAAATTTGCCGCACTTATTGAGGAAAATAAGTGCGAGCCACTTATCTGTGCATGTTTGCCACAGGTTTTGCACTAGGAAAAATGTGCGAATCTCAGCCAAGATATGTGTTCACTTATTGAGAAGAAAAATGTGCGATCCACTGATCTGTGCAGGTTTGCCACAGGTTTTGCACGAGGAAAAATGTGGGAATCTCAGACTAGAAATATGTGTTCACTGAGCGCAGTTTTAATATACGAGCTTCAATACATGCACAAGTTTCCCATGTATTTGTAAAGGTTATTATGTGTTAACGAATATGTGCGTAAAAATGGAAGAGAAACAAGTATAGAGTCATAATATGTGTTCCAGATTATCCGACAAAGATGGTATCTGAGCTCGTTCGAAGAACAATTTATCAGTTCTGCTAAAAAATAAGTGTGCTTCACAATGCGTTCTGAAGAGCATAGAAAGAATTGCGATAGCTTTTTGGGCTCAATTATCTGTGCACGTTTTAGTGATTTGATACCAATTATCGAATGTGATGCCAAATTTATGCGCTCAAATAATTGCACTGAAATATATGCTGCCATAACTTATAAAGGCCATTTGCTAAATGTCTGCGCACAAATATCTGCACACTGAAGAATTGCAAGAACTATTCGTCGAGACCAGACGAAAATGCGTTACTTCGTTGCTCCGCTATTCACGAATAGTCGATTTTCATATAGTGGAATTTCCGTCACTTCCGTGTCGGATTTGTGGTACCGCTTGTACCTGTGTTGTGTGCTTGATAAAAACAATTTGCGAAAACTAAGTGTTAGCGCAGTGAGCTACCTTCCGCGATCTGATCACTGAAAAGCCGCGTTTGTATTGAGACTCAAATTTTCCGCGACATAGTAGAATTCTACGTTGTGAGGACGGCCGTAGATATTCTGAATATTATACTAGAGCAAATAGCGAAAATAAAATAAAGCATCTCTTAACGCAATCCAAATGGTGCAATGTACTCAGTTGAATGATTCAAAAATAAGTTGGCTTTTCAGTTAAACTCTAAGAGATAGTAATTGTTTGCTCTAAAAGCCAATCGCCGTAGCAAACTTATGTAAAATAAACGAAAACGAACTAACTAACGTTTACACTTTACGGGCTTCGGTATGAAATTTTGGAAAATGATTCCAAATTTCTGCGCTCAAATACCTGCACCATCTCCTCACGTCCGGACAGAGAAACTTGGAGAATCACGGGGTTGACTCTGCTAACTTTAGACTTAAAAGGAAAATATAATGTGTGACTGAAGTGTCAATTGATTTCTGTTCAAGTGCATTATAATTCATAAGTATGGATTTGGCAAGTCAAGAAGGTTCCGTGTCGTTATCTTGGACAGACAAATTGTGACAAATTAAAGAAGTTAAAGGGGGTCGTTTTCTTACAACGACGCCACGTATTGCATAAATGTATAATTTTTGTACCATTCTTTAACGAATACTTTTCTACAATAAAACTGATTGAATTATTCTCATGAAGATTACATCACATCTGAGGAATAAACAAACGAAGTTTAGAAGTAGGTAAAACGGTCAGTGTTTTCTTGACATTGGTAAAAACGAGAGCCTACAGGAAGAAAGTGCAATGCAATACTATCAATACGTGTTCATAGCTAGATGCTCACGAGAAATGTGCTGTGCAACAGAATATGCGTATATATACGAGCACCTGCAGTTATCCGTTCAGTAAAATGTGTCCGGCAATAAGTGCCTACCGAAATGCGCGTGTGTCTTTCAGACATGTGCACAAATAATAGTACATGTAAATCCGCATATATTTCAAATATGCAACGATTACAAAAGCAAGATCCGAGCAATAATATATGTGCACAGGAATCTGATCGGTGCTGGAAAGCGTGCACAGGCAAGCGCATATAATTTTTCTGAGAAATACTGAGTACACATAAAATGTATACTGAGTACACATAAATATGTGTGCTTGGTAAGCACACATATTTAAGTGTGCGATATCGGCTCGTGTATGATCTACTAAGCACACATATTTTATGTGTGCATTATTTTTGAATATGTGTGCTCCCATTTCTGGGAGTGTACTTACTTACTTTTGTTTGCTGTAAATTCAGAATAAATGTACTTTGTATCTACTTTACCCTGGATGGCCCCTTTTTTCTGCCAGACAGCTCTTTGGTTTATAATTTGGGTAGTCTTGAGATCGCAAAATTATAATAGGTAGTCTCGGGATTGCAAAAATGCACTTTTATCATCAGTGTTTCCACAGAATTTCGCCTGAGCCGCATTTTGCAGTCTTCACTATTTAGAAGAAGGGTGCGTCATTAAGTTGGTGTTTGAGGCTTGGAATTTTGGGGGGCTTGAACCACATTAAAAGCTAGAATTTGCATGGAAAGTCTTTAAATGTTGCCCTAAAAAAGGTGGATTCGGCATTTGCAATGTTGTCGCTTTACAGCAACTGCATTTTTTGTCTGCCCATATTCAAGTCCTGTTAGCAAAACGGGACGTCCCATAAAGGTAAAAGGCTAGTGACGGCCTATCCCTGAAAAAAAGGAAGACAGTGAAAACGCGCCAAATTTTCTCTTTAGGCTTGATTTTGTACATTCTATGCAGCTTTTTACACTGTAGCTTTTTGAAGGCAACCACCAAGGCAACTCACCAATTCGGATAGAAAAAAAATAATTAATTTGTTAAAAATCAGGTACCGATTTGGTCAATTTTACCAGGTTTGCACCAGGTTTGCACCCCCCCCCCCACTGAAGAAAGGCTCGGGATGGCCCTGCACATAGGCTACCTCTACTACAGCTGCACTTGACTGTACTGTACAGTTAGGGTAGCCAGTAAATTTTTTTTTAATCAAACCTGAGCTGTTGAAGATCAGAATGTGATTCTCCTATCTTTTAGCTTTGATTTGAGGCCATATCTCCTCTCTATCTTGCCTCTAAGCAACCTAAATCTTCTTTAGAAAACAGTATTTTACATAAGAAAATGCCTATGTTCATCCATTGACTTTAGGGTTTTGTCCATCTAGTGACCAGCTTGGAACTATGTGCTTCAATGAAATTCTATGAAACTGGGTATTTTGAGCTGGTTTTGAGTGCATGGGGAGCCCCAGCAAGTGAGTTAGATGAGAAAATATAAATAAGATCATTAAGGTTATAGTCCAATAGACCTATTGCTGCTATAGGCTGCTGACTTTTCCTCCTAGTATCAACAAATTTTTGTAGGCAAGTTCAGCTACTTTTTTTACATCTAAATTTACATTGAATATTAAGAAATAATATTAAATAGCTAGGACATCTTACTGATGGCCTTACAAAACAGACAATTTTGTCCTGAATGCAATTGTATTTTCAGAATATTTTTTGAAGATGTTTTAGATAGGTAAAACCAGTCAAGCACAAATCCTCAATTTTTGGGCATGGTGCCCCAACGTCAGGGCATGCCCCAAGGTATGGGCATGGTGCCCATACGTTGGGGCACCATGCCCTGGAGCATGGGCATGGTACTAGCATGGCACCCCCATGAAATTTGGTTGAACTGAGATTGATTACATACCTAAATAGGGCCTTCTTCCTCTCCTAGACCACAAGATACTTGATCTTATGTTCTATCTAACCTCTTTTTCCAATTTTAAAAATACTAGAGAACTCCCAAGAAATTCAGCATTTAATGAAGACCACTTTTTCTTATTGGTTTACCTATCCATTTCCAGGGAAAAAGGGGAAATTCATTCATGGCTAAATTTCTTGGAAGTTCTCCAATATTTTTAAAATTG
The DNA here is from genome assembly GCA_023053555.1 of Branchinecta lindahli. Classification (NCBI taxonomy): domain Eukaryota; kingdom Metazoa; phylum Arthropoda; class Branchiopoda; order Anostraca; family Branchinectidae; genus Branchinecta; species Branchinecta lindahli. The sequence continues at coordinate 17,387,755 of JAKZAO010000003.1, forward strand.
GAAAAAGAGGTTAGATAGAACATAAGATCAAGTATCTTGTGGTCTAGGAGAGGAAGAAGGCCCTATTTAGGTATGTAAACAATCTCAGTTCAACCAAATATCATGGGGGTGCCATGCTAGTTCCATGCCCATGCTCCAGGGCATGGTGCCCCAACGTATGGGCACCATGCCCATACCTTGGGGCATGCCCTGACGTTGGGGCACCATGCCCAAAAATTGAGGATCTGTGCATGACTGGGTAAAACTGATCAGGAAAATTCACAGCAATTCCTGCATTCATTACAAAAAAACGCCAATTTTTGCCACTAGGTGTTTTTGTGGCCACCCTAGTACAGTGTCAGTAGTCCAGTCCAGGTCCAGTCAGTCCAGATGTGGTCTACTTTCCTTACCTATTATCAGCCAAATACAGTATGAATCTTCTACATACTGCTTGGGGCCATCACTGATAGTCCCAAAAGAACTTCCTTCAATTAGTATCTTTTTATGTTGACATCTGGAAGAATCTCCACACAAACCCATCATGAACAGACTGCAGGCACAGAGCCAGAGGAACAGTAGCCTCCGCTGACAGGAGGGTAGCATCTTCACCACAGTAATCTCCCAACAGCACAGACAGCATAACCGTGAGCTTTTCTTCTCTTCTTACATTACTTCCTCAAGTAAGGGCTCAAGATCACTGTTTTGACCTCAAACACTTCCAAACTCGTCTCTGGTTGGTTGCGTTGCTTGCTCGGCGCTTTCAGTCAACAGGGCTGATCGTAGGCGCTCATGTCACCCCTAAATGAATTATTTGTTTTGGTTGGTTTTTGGCTAAATTGGCGCAGCACCAACTTCGAAATTTATCTTCTTCTTCTTCAACGGCGACAAACGGTGATAAGTCAAGAAAGTCGAACGGCGAGAATTGATAGTTTTTGGCCGCTAGATGCTGATCGAAGAAATCCGTACCTGCAGAAATCCTGATTTTGTGTTCGCACTGTAAGGCGCTATGCATCTCGGGTGTCCAGCGCCGCGGACTTGACTTTCCACCGCGTAGACTTCGCGTGACATAGTAGTACGCAAAGAGTGCGGCCGGGCTTCGTTTGACAACAAATGACGCGGCAAGATACTCGAGCCGAAACACGAAACGCCTCTCTCGCCGAAACACGACACGCCAGTGATCCTAGCGAAGAACGAGAAACGTCATCCAAACGAATCCTCAAACGGACCAAATCCTATGTCAACCAATCAACAACGTTTGTTTTCGTGGACGTTTCTTCTTATACGGTGGGCATACGGCAATTCTTCATCGGCACGAAGAGTTAGTCATCCAGATTATTCGAAACGGCCTTATCTGTGTCAAATGAAGCCGGCCGCTCCCTATGCGGGCTACTATGTCTCACCAGGGACCCACAAATTTCCTGATATGACTCGCCATTCAGGGGGCTTGTCAATAAGAGATTTCTGATGCGCTCTTGACCGAGCGTCAGATAGTTCGAGAAATACCCACGGGGATAAAATATTGCCTTGGCCCTTGAGGGAGGAGTCTCTTTGGTCTCACGTCCAAGGAGGCCCGGGATTGGCTCTATCTGAGCAAGAACGCCGATTCGACCCAAGTGGAATTTTTGGAAACTAGGTGAGGCTCTTGCAACATAGCAACATAGAAGCATAGGAAATGACAAGCCCCCTGAATGGCGAGTCATTACAGGAAATGTATGGGTCCCTGGTCTCACGGAGTTTACACAGTGGCATAATTTTCAATTTTCTCATCGTTACGTTATGTTACCTTAATTTAAGTGAATCCATATGCAACCTGTCAGACACCATCAGTTATAGGCAGAGGCGTCGCAAGTGCATTTTCGTCGGAGGGTGGGGGGGGGGGGGGAGATTTTTACCGAATCTTTCAAAAATTTTACAGAATCCTAGAAACTGAGAATTCGAGCTTTTCAATGACTGTACAGAAAGGATTACGTAAACACCGAGATCCTAAGAATTTCTAGAAACCGGATGGAGTGTCGTCCGGGTAGCAGCAGAATCTGAAAGGCTGGTCAATCCTCCCCATGATCACATAAAGTGAGCGCCGCCGGCGAGATTTTTTAAGTTCGCTTTTTTCTGTCAAATTTAACTTTTTCCATCCAGATTCTAGCTTTCAATGTTTTTCAGATCCCAATTCTAAAACTGGCTTAAAAACCCAGTTAAATGACGCGCTAAAACAAAATAGAGAATATTACGAATTATCCGAAACATTTATGATTAGAGCGCGTATTTGCGATCCAAAATAAAATTAAGGACTACCGATGAAATCATTTATCAGTCTTTTTATCGGCGACCAATGCTTCACTCGACTTATTCGGGTTTCGACGGTCATAGCAACTACTGAATCCGGGAAATTATACCGAATAAATTACTGAATCCCAGTTGGTATACCGAATAAGTTTAGACCGATAGCCTACTACCGAATCCCGGTTATTATATCGAATAGTTTGGAATCGAAAATCTACCGAATAATGTTCGTATTCGGTATGACTTCGTCGAAACTGAAACAATAGGCGAGGTTAATCCTGTAAATTATACCGAATAAATTACCGAATCCCAATCATGATATCGAATAATTTTGGACCGATAGCCTATTCGGGATTCTGTGTAACTACCGAATCTCCATAAATATACCGAACAGTTCTGGCATCGGAAAATTACCAAATAATTTCAGTAAATTCGCTCACCGAATTCGTAATAACTACCGAATCCTGGCAATTATACCGAACATATTTGTACCGATAGCATATTTTGGATTCTGTATAACTACCGAATCCCCGTAAATATACTGAATAGTTCTGGTATCGAAAACATACCGAAAAACTTTAGTGAAAATCTGGGCCTACGGCCCAAAATTTTACCGAATATCAAAAAGTTGGGGGGGGGGGGTGCTGCACCCCTCGCATCCCCCCTTGCGACGCCCCTGGTTATAGGTAAGTACACGTTTGGATGATGGTGTCAAAAACCCAACAGAGAATTCCAGTCAGCGACCGCCAGAACCATTAGGTTCCATTAACCATCCAACTGGAATGGCCAATGGATGCCCAATACTGACTGAATGCCAGAGAAACATCAATATTCGCATTAAAACTTTACTGTAACCTTTCACGAACGTCCATGACAAGATAGTAAGTGTACAACCGAAAACTGTGGTACAATTTCCTGAATCTATTCCAGAAATCTAGAATTCTTGTATGGCGATTTTCTCACTGTAGCCTTGCTAGATTTGCACTCGGCTATAATCAACTTAGATGATAATTCTGATGTTACTGGCTCTTAGTTCCTCGTCGGATGGCAGCTTGATCTTTTCTGGTTCTACGTAGTCAGGATCAACCAAAGGAAGACCAAGACTTTCTCTCCTGTTTAGCTCAATGTAAGCTTCTTGGTGTGCCCATCGGTCCAAGCTATAAGAAATCAAGAAAAAATGTAAACAAATGTGTGCCTGCACTGGACATGAGTTTTAGGGAGACTATTCGAACTTGCGCCTGGCCCTGGAACAATAGTCGCGTTTTTTGTCACATATCTACCAAGGCCTTGGTTCGTTTGCCCATTTTTGGCACCAAGGGCTTACTCCTCACTGCTTTTTTCACCGATTCTGGACCAAGGCCTTTCTCCTTTCTGCTCAGGCCTGCCGAGAAAGGAGATAGGCAACTCCGGGGTGAGTTGACCAATCTGCTCAGGAGAACGGCGCCAGGTTCCTCCTTACCAGAAAACGGCCAAATTAGCAGAAAGGACAGAGGACTTGGGAGAGAGGCCTTTGATCTCTTTCGGCAAAAAACGCGACTAATACGTCTATTGATTAGCTGCTTAGGGGTTACGGGAAAAACAATAACAGAGGACAAAAGTTATGATAAGAACACATAAGTAGGTGTTCGGGGCTTTTGGGATCGTACGTGACGGAATACCTATGAATCCGTAAAGTTTCCCTTTAAATCTGTTAGCCTGAGAACCCTCGAAGCAGTCCAGGCACACGTTGCGAGGGTCCTTCGGCTCGAAGTACAGTATATAGGTCAGTCTACCACAAACCCATGATTTTTGGATACCCTATGCCAAACATATCTAGCGTTTGGCATACCCTATGCCTAACGCTGAACACACTATATCAAATGCTGGATACTCTCACCCAATAAAGTACTGATGATTTGAGTGAAGCTCAGAAATCAACCAATCAGAATTCACCTATAGTGGGGTAGGTCAGGGTTAGGTTACCAACAGGTATCCAGCGTTTGGCATAGGGTAACCAGCATTAGGCATAGGGTATACAGCGTTCGGCATAGGGTGTGCCAAACGCTAGATATACCCAGCGTTTTGGCATAGGGTATACAAAAATCAGGGGGTTGTGGTTGACTGGTATAGGTCAAGTTCGAAGACGGGCGCGGTAGCCCTATATTCAGAAGAGGGAAGTGGTTACAAATCAGCTTTTTTTAGCTAACGAGATCTTCTTCTTCCGGAACATTTCTTGACCTTTTAAGGGTGTCGATTGTAAAGAGAGCAGACACGTTAAGCCGATGAATCTGATTTTTTTTTTGTTCTGCTTGGCCGGTGCTACTGACGAAATCCAGTGAAAAAACACCGAAATTCCGGTTCTTTATCGGATGTTTGGAATTTCGACATAGGATCTGAGGACACGTAAAACTGATCTACTATAGCTTCTCTCCTTCTGGAAAAGAGAAAATTTGGTAGTTCTATCAATATCTTTGCCAGGTTGTTCGTGTCGCAAAAGGGATAGGAAACCGGAAATTTCGGAAAGAACAAAATCCTCGGAAAAACTTGGAAGGTCAGGGGCAGAGACAAAAAGAACATGCTGAATCAGGATATTTTTTAAGTTTTCGACTCGTATTGATAACAGAGCAACACTCTGGTACCGACCTAACATTAAAGACAGAAAAGAAGTATCTAATGTTCCTGGTTAATGGTTGATTAAAGGACCCCTCTTGCGTATTCCGCCTTTTATAGTATACCTAGCTCCCTTATGGAATCATAAGTTCCTAAAATCCCCACCTTTCGCCATTTTTTTTGTTTTGTGTTTTCAGCACTTTTTCGGCCGAGCCGAGTTTTTTTCGTCCGCTGACAACTCTTGCACACATAAGAATATGAGAAGCTTGAAAGTGTTGTTTTTTTTATTTTGAAAGACATGGTAAACCATCAGATATATCTTCTGTTTTAAACTTCTTTTATTTTGTCCACTTTTTAACCACGGCGCGTTCAGTTTCCAAACATTTTGCGCCTAGCCGCCGCGTCGGAGAGCAAGAAGGCTGGAAAGAGTCGACAAGCGCTAACAAGAAAATCGCAAATTTCACGTGGAAAGTAATGGTATTTTCCGAAAACGATATTTCTGATTCATTTCATAGCGAAAAGATCGTTACTAGTACGAGTTGTGCTTTAAGGATAAAACAACATGTTTACCGGGTCCGACGAAGAGGAGAAATCTACAAGTCTTGATGGTCTTGATCAAGAATTTCAACAAATATTCCCTTTTGGGATCAGCCTACTACTATTGGGGCAAATCCGACATGCTCGGAGAATACTTCACCCTTTTTATTTTTACTCTTCAAACCCCTAGCAGCTTCTAGTCACGATGCTAAGGTTATAGTCACAATGCTTTATCGATCCTTGATTCAACATAAACTGCTTACCTAACGTCAGGTCGATTGTAGTATATAATAGGATAAACCACAAGCGCCAAGGTGAAACTCACAAAGAAATATGTGTGGCCAAGAGTTTGGTCATAAAATCGATTATCATCGAAGCCCCAGGAATAGTAGCCCTGCAAAACAAAAACGAATTAGTTCAGTCTGCTCAGTTGCATCCCACTAACTCAGACATTTCCTGCAAAAGGGGAATAGACTAGACTGGCTGAAACTCAAATCAACAACTCTTTTTTCTAGAGGTTCCCGGGGGCGTCACATATGGGGGGGGGGGACGTAACAAGTAGACAAACACCCTCGCACTGTCTACCACATGACAAGCTTCAGACAGGCAATTCTGGTTAAATGTAGAAGGGTTTATAATTGGGGGAAGGGGGGACGCACCCCCCAATGTTGTCGGCCAGTCGGTAAAAAATAGCCGAGTCGGCGTGAAGCACCGCGATTTTTCGTAAAATTCCTTGCCCCCCCCCCCCAACATTTTGGCTAGTAACGCCTAAGGAGTTGCTAGGATCTATAGGCCAGTTATGCTGCATTTATGGAAGGGGAGGTAGGCAGGGGCTGAGTGATTATGGCCCACAAGTGAAGTTAGCATCTGAACAGGCTATACTTACTACTGAACAACCGACTGACAACAGGCACACTTTCTCTGTTTCATTTATTCTCTCACAACTCTCTCTCACAAATAATCGAGCAACCATAGCCCATGCTTTGCTGTTTGATATTCTGTGTTACCCTCGCACTGTCTACCACACGACAAGCTTCAGACAGGCAATTCTGGTGAAATGTAGAAGGGTTTATAATTGGGGGAAGTTCAAATCTAGAATCTCAAGTTCTAAGAAAATAGGTGTCGTGGAACGACGGCTTAGATCTTCAGATCCCATTAGAATTCCCAACTCTTTTCTAGGTTTAGGCGATACCCCCCCCCCCTTGTAGTCAAATTAATCCTTATTATTATAAATTTAATATATTATCAAATATTTATTTATATATTATCAAATATTTATTTTCTGGTGTATATTACTATTTAACTTGACATTTAGGGCTGAGTTGGCTTTCTCGGAGGATCGAACGAATGGCCAACGTTCAGTTGGGACATGACCTGGAGGTCGAACTAATGTTCCTTTTTCAACATGTCAAGGATAGAAACAGAATAAGATAAGATAAGATAAGATTTATTTACACTAAGAGCCGAAGGCCATGGCAAATACATGAAAAATAATCACAAACAAACAAAATATAATAACTTCTATAAACACCTATCCCTATGGGCTAATGCTATCCTGAGGAACCTCGCTAATTTTTTTATACTTATAAAACAACTATTCCCCATAACCCTGCACATCCATTCTTCATCTATCCCTCTTTCATTTACTCCAAAAATTTCTAACCTAAGTTCACTCAAATTTTCGCATTCACACAACAAATGTTTCAAATTCTCATCCATACTACCACAAATCGGACATGAGTAAGGACCGGACCGACCCTTTGCCCTCCCAATATACCGCCTTCTCTCCCCAAGAGGCAGACTGTCTGCCCTACAAGCAACCGTAGCTTGCCTTATGCAATGCCATAGGCCGAGTTGTTGGTTATTGATGGTTTTTCCTGCATCGCTCGAACATATTCGAGACTTCGAGCGGATACATCGGAACAGCTCGGCATTTTCTTTTCGTACGACCGATACTGGAGTCCTCAAAGTAACTGAGAAGGCCATCAAACTTGGCATCCATCTCTCCTTGTAGAGTCTCGAACACTTCTATGACATCTACCTTTGGCACAAACGCTAGCACAGGGATCATCTGTGCTTTCACACTGAAAAATTCGCTATCAGAGAAGGCAGGCTCAAGTTCTGACCCTACTGTTCCACCCTTGCCAAGAAGGGAAAGGATTTGTTGGGGGGGGGGGTACACTGAGAGGCGCTAGTTTTGACTTGCTCTTTTACTTCTAACACCTCAACGATTTCTGCAGAGCTCTCGGATCGCTTGGAAAATGTCCAGATGAGAACCATTCTTGGTGATTATAGTATTTCGTATGAAGAGGCATTGACTAAACTAGATATTCCTAAATTAAGTGACCGGAGAAATAATCTATCAAAAAATTTTGGAGCAAAATTAATGTGTTGTCCTCAGACCGTCCGTCTATTCCCCCCTCCCCTCCCGTCGTCCGTGCGTCGGTCTGAGAGGAACACTGGCAATCAATTTTCTCCATATCCACCTAATTCCTCTTCCCAATTTTTACATAGTTTCGTTCCGTCATTTATTTCTGGTAAAATTTTGTAAGTGTATTAGTAAATTGTTCCGCTTTTGTGTTTTGTAAATATTGTTTTTTTTTCCTACTCTAGCTTTTTGAGCTATTTGGAAATAAATGTGATTGATTGATTGATAACAGCATCAGGTTAAAACGTTGATTCATTCACTTCAGCAACTATTATAGAACCATCAATCTTCACCTTCGCTTTACACTCCCTTGTTTATCACTGTTTTTCCCTAGTGCTTATGTCCGAAAACCACTTGGCTCAACTTTGGCTGCTGCCTCAAAAGAGATGCATTAACTAAACAAGGGAATATCTGAAAAGGTCAAGCTGTTCAATACTCACTTTTTCATCATCATCTTTCTTTTCTTCTTGCTTTTCCTGTGAAGCTACTGGCTTAGCCACAGAAACTGCTGCATCTCGCCTGACCAATGTGGTTGAAAGGGGAGCTTTTCGCAAACAAGCTGAGACAGGAGAGTAAATCCTGCTCACTCTGCTGACTAGACGTGGAAGAACCATTTCAAGAGAGTTCCTGAACAAAAAAATGTGAAGAAGTAAAGCAGGTAGGCTAGTACTTCCACAACTATCATATTTTATTATATCAGGGAGAAAGAAATGTTTAGCATAAAACACTTACTTATGGGTCCTTCATTGCCTAGCTTTCATTAGTTATTATTCAAATAAACCATTTATTTATTTATTATTTATTTTATTCAATAAAGGAGTAAGCCATACTGCTTGTCGCATAATACAAGAAACATAAACACACTTCGAGTGGCAAAAGTAAATAAATACTAATACAACACAAAACAAAGAACATCCAGATTTGATAACTCTTTAACACATATACATGTTTTCATAGAACTTGGTCCCAACTATAGCGGTCTTAAAAGCTGGCAAGTTTTGCATAGTGACCACTTCCTCAGAAGGGACATTATATTTTATTTGACAGTGCAAAAAGTGACATTATATTTTTTTTCAATCACTGCATAGCCTAAACATTTTGAAGATTTTTATGGCACAATTTCTGTCCGTCCGTCACTCTGTCGGTCTGTCCAGGTTTTGCTAGTTCGGGCACTTCCACATAAGCTAGGACGATGAAACTTGGCATGCATATCAGGGACCCCAAATGATTAAGTTGGAAAAAGTCACTTCCCCGATCCGAGCATCGTGGGGGGAGTGGAGGGAGGGGGAATCCGGAATCTTTAGGTATTTGTAACTTTTGAACGGGTAATCGGATCTTAATGAAACTTGATATTTGGAAAGACCTCGTGCCTCAGACGACCCATCTAAAATCCGAAACGGATCCGGTGACTTTTGGGGGAGCTGGAGGGGTGGAACCGGAAACCTTGAGAAACGCTATGGGTGGAGGATCGGGATGAAACTTGGTGGGAGGAACAAGCACAAGTCCTAGATTCACCATTGACATAACCGAATCGGATTTGGGCTCTATGGGGGGAGCTGGAGCGGGGGTCCGGAATTCTGCTGATCTCGCGAGTGCGGTACTTCCTGATGTATTAGATGATGAAATTGGGCTGGCATATCAAGGACTCGAAGAAACTGACTTGAGAATAATTGTTTACGTAATTTGACCACCGTAGGGGCAGTGGGGGGAGGGGGAATCCGGAATCTTGAGGTATTTATAACTTTTGAACGGGTGATCGGATCTTCATGAAACTTGATATGTGGAAATACCTTTTGTCACAGATGACCCAGTTAAAATCCGGACCGGATCCGGTGACTTCGGGGGGAGCTGGAGGGAGGAACCGGAAATCTTGGGAAACGCTTAAAGTCGAGCGATCGGGATGAAACTTGGTGGGAAGAGCAAGCACATGTCCTAGATACGTCATTGATATACCGGACCGGATTCGGGCACTTTGGAGGAAGTGGGGGGGGGGGCAGAATTCCGGTGCTCCCGCAAGTTCGGTACTTCCTGATGTATTGGGACGACGCAATTTGGCTGGCATACCAGGGACTCGAACAAACCGACTTGAGAATAATCGTTTGTATGATTCAACCATCGTGGGGGAGTGTAGGGATGGGGTATCCAGAATCTAGTGGCATTATTAACTTTTGAACAGGCGATCAGATTTGAACGAAACTTGGCAACTGGAAAGAGGTGTCGTCTCAGATGTTCCGTGTCAAGTCCGAACCGGATCCGATTCTTGAGGGGGGGGGGTTCACCAGAATTTTCATGGATCGCTTAGCCTCGAGGGATGGGGGAATTAGATCGGGATGGGATTTGGTGGGAAGAACAAGCATATATAAGCCCCAGATATGTTCAGACAGAACCAGTACGGATCAGGGCTCTTTGAGGGGAGTTGAAGAGGGTTTCCCGGAATTCCGGTGATCACGTGTTACGGTGTTAGGATACTTCCAGATGTGCTAAGGACGATGAAACTTGGCAGGCATATTAGTGACCGACCTAGGAAAACATCCGTTCCTAGATTCGATCATTGTCGGGGGAGTTAAGGGACGGGGAATCTGGGAATTACTGACTTCCTGAGATTGCGAACGAGTGGTCCGATTCGAGGTAAACTGTATGGATGTTGAGAATTAATGACCTTGATATCCAAAACATGTCTCCGAAGCACAGGCGGCAATCATGATAGGGGGAACTGGGGGGGGGGGGGGGTCTGGAAACTTTGTGACATGCATGAAAACCAAAGGGGTAGGCCGAATGGGATGCGAGTTGGACAGTGCCGAGGTTATGCGGCCTAATTTGTTATTTGGTGTCCGGACCGGATTCGGTCACGGATGAAGGAACCGGAAATTTGCAGATATGGTCCGATTCGACTTAAACTTAAAGGACGAAAAGAGGAGATGTCAGAGATGTGAAGTAAATGTGTCCTAGTCAATTTAAGCCACAGTTGGAGGTAGTTAGAGGGGTCCCGGAAATTTTGTGGCTTGCATAAGGGCCAAACGAGTGGATTGATTTGGACGAAACTCCGAAAGTAGAGAGACCATATGCCCTAGACGACAAATTTTAGGGTGCGGACTGGACCTGAGCGCGGTGGGGGGGGGGGGGGTGGCAACAGGAGTTTCCGGAAAAAAAACCAGACTCTATTGAAACTTGGTGTCCTATTTCTATGTTCGATCCTAGGGGGGTTGATGGGGGTATTCTCATCTACTTTTTTACACCACCTACTCGTACAAGTGCCATATGAGCTCGTAGCTCTTGTTTTATGACCCTACCCTACTGTTGGACAATATGTGCTGCAGGATATTCTTCTGACAAAACTAAGCAAAACTAACAACCACTAAAACTATTTTTCGGGTTTAGCCATGGACAAAATTCAGAAGTACCCTATCCATCCCACACTAACAACCAAATTCTACAACAAAACAGCAGCTTTGTTCAAGAAAAAATTTAAGCCTACATCACCTTCCACCTCAGCTATGATGTATTTTCAGTTATAATTTTTAGCTATGGCCTGAAGAGGCCTTGTTAAGAAGGTCTGATATATTTGTTAGCATATTTTTATATTTGTTAGTATCATTGCTCGAATAGGACATTTTTGGATATTCCACCGTTCAGACCAATTCAGAGACAGGGGTACAGGAGGGGTATCCAACCTCCAACTTGGCCTCAAAATCTTACAATGAAAATTCTGTGAGGTCAAAAATAGGTCCTAGGTCATTCACAGTTCCCTTCTTGACAGCTGGGACCTTGTTAGGACTGCACTGAAATATCCTTTTACTTGTATAGGCCAGGTTCTAGGTTGTATGAATTCGAGGTTGCATACCCCTTCCGTCATCCATTCAAAAGTGGGACACAGGAGGGGTATCCAACCTTGAATTTACACAACCTCGAACCTGGCCTAAAAAGGTTGGAAGGAAATTCCAGTGCAGTCCTAACAGGGTCTTAACTGTCAAGAAGGAAACCCTGAGTGACCCAGGACCTGAATTGTACTGCACAGAAATCTCCTTGTAAGGTTTTCAGGCCCAAGTTCGAGGTCATACAAATTTGAGGTTGGATACCCCTCCTGTACCTCAACGGTAATTCTGGCAGTCTGGATGCTCTGCTGGTTTTAGCAACTGATTGTTTTGGTGTTTTCAGCTGAAACTTGCTTGGTTACCAGATCTGTTTTAGCCAACTGTGCAAACCCTCTGCCACAGGCTCTGGAAACACTTTTTTGGCTATCGATCTGAAACAGGAAAGTGAACCCACTAACGGGAGTCGAAAGTGATCCCCGGAAATCAGTACTGTCTTTACCCTTAGGCCGGTTAGGTTGGTGCTGTGGGGCTAGGGAAATGAGAGGCCAAAGGGAAGGTGTAAACTGTTCAGAAATCAGGCTATAGAATGGTTGCATGCCATCGCAATGCCAATGGGCTTTATTTCCTTGTTCATCACGATCCCAGTGTTACAGCTAGGATATGTTGCACATCACTGTTTACATCATCAAAATTATGCTCACATCTGACCATAGTCTGGCTTGACCAAGAAACAATGACAACACTATACTATACTAAAACGTAAAAACGACAGAACATTACATAGTCTATGTAATGTTCTGTCGTTTTTACGTTTTTGACTCATGAAAAAAGGGGCCAAAATCCATGGCCAAAATGTACTAACACAAAGATAATTTGCCAGAAATTTGTGTTAGTACTTCCATGAGCTATTGCACATGGCAGACTTTCACTGCACTGGGCTTTTTTTTGTTTAGGAAATAAATTTCTAGCCTTGACTCTTAGTCTTGAGCTGAGCTGCTTGGCCTTGGCTTAGAGTTGGGGAAATACATCCAAAGCACTAAATTACAGTACAATTTACAACAAGCATGCTTTGTCCTTTGTGTTTGTGTTACAAAAAAAATAATAACCTCAAAACTGCCTCAAAATTACTAAAACAAATTACCACGGCAAAAAGTAGACAAACACCAACTTTCAAACGGTAAAGAAAATTCTTTCTAGAGGTGATGGAGCGCCTGGTTCCACGATCCACTCGCCGACAGAAGACTGGCGAAGAATTCAAACTCTTAGATAGGCGTGTGTTCTGCATACTGCATGTGGCTGAAGCAAGTTTGAAAAGTCCTAACCCAATGTGAATAAAGCTGAACAATGTCAAAACTTGCGAAAGCTGAGAAAGAGAAAAATAAGGTCATTGAAAGGGTGGCAGAACTCCGATTTGATCTTGCCAGTCTGCAACAAACATCTGGCTCAATTTATTCAAACGTAAGAACAGCTTGAAAATGAAATAGAAATTTTGTACTAGCCTACAACAGTACAAGAATCTTAGTTTAGTCTCCTCTTTTATCATCAAAGGCATTTTTCTGTGACACAATTGTGGGCCACACACTTCTGAGTGTTTGTAGTGGAAAGAGGATTATGACATTATGACTAGGGTAGCCACTAAAAAAAAATTTAATCAAACCTGAGCTTTTGAAGATCAGAATGTGATTCTCCTATCTTTTAGCTTTGATTTGACGCCAAAATCACCTCTCTATCTTGTCTCTAAGCATCGTAAATCTTCTTTAGAAGACAGTATTTTACATAAAGAAATGCCTATGCCCTATGTTCATCCATTGACTTTAGGGTTTTGTCCATCTAGTGACCAGCTTGGAACTATGTGCTTCAATGAAATTCTATGAAACTGGGTGATTTTGATCTGGTTTTGAGTGCATGGGGAGCCCCAGCAAGTGAGTTAGATGAGAAAATATGAATATGATCATCAATGTTATAGTCCAATAGACCTATTGCTGATATAGGCTGCTGACTTTTCCTCCTTAGTATCAACAAATTTTTGTAGGCAAGTTCAGCTACTTTTTTTTACATCTAAATTTACATTGAATATTAAGAAATAATATTAAATAGCTAGGACATTATAGACAATTTTGTCCTGAATGCAATGGTATTTTAAAAATATTTTTTGGAGATGTTTTAGATAGGTAAAACTGATAAGGAAAATTCACAGCAATTCATGCATTCATTACAAAAAAATCGCCAATTTTTGCCACTAGGTGTTTTTGTGGCTACCCTATTATGACATTATGTGTGTGCCCAGTCTGTGTCACGTGTGTGCCCCTTAGCAATCAAATTGAAACTCACAAACAGGGGCATCCCAAGGGGGGCAGGGCCCCCTACGTTTTGGGCATTTGGTGAAATTTTCGCTGAAGGCGAAAATTCACAGTGAAGCTATGATGCCTGTTTTGTTATAAAATCTTTGTCCTTACATTTCCAAATTGGGTGATTTCATGTGTTTATTGGCTCCCATTATTAATCGAATTTGGTAATTCATCCAACTTTTGCTCAGTCCGCATTGATTTCACTGCATTTCGTCCATATCGGTGACTTAATGTGTTTATTTGGTCTCATTCGATACTGAATTCAGTAATTCACCAGACTTTCCTAAAGTCTGTATCTGTTCTATCGAATTTGGTCAGTCCATTTGATAATTCGGTGGTTAATCAGATTCATTTGGTTCTGATTTGTTGCCAAATTCTGTAATTCGTGAGATTTTTGCTTAGTCTGTATCTGTTACCAGACTTGCCATATTGGGTTGTTTTAGGTGGTTCTAACAAGAGTTTTATTCCATTACGAAATTCGGTTGTTACACCGCTTCTGATCTGTTCCTTATTTGTTAGTTAATTTTCTGTAATACTAATTCATTATTTGGTTCACCCCAGTTACTGAGTTCTGTAATTTAAGTGGCATTTATTTAGCTCTTGTTCTTTACCATTAGCGGTAGCTTTAGCTGGTTGCTTATTGCCATTCACTACTTAACTTTTACTTCTAATGATTGCAGCACTTCAGGAATAAGCATGTCATACATAGATGGCACTTTATACAAGGGACTTTTACCGTGACTAATAGCGGGAGGTCCTGGGTTCAAATCCCGGCTGAGGAGCATTTTTGTCTTTCAGTTCAATAAGCATGTCTCTTGACATGAAAACTAGCCTATTTTTGTTTGCTGTAAATTCAGAATAAATGTATGTTGTATCTGCTTTACTCTGAATGGCCCCCTTTTTTTGCCTGACAGCTCTTTGGTTTAGTGGTCTTGGGATCGCCAAAAAGCACTTTGGTCATCAGTTGATCAGCGTTTCCACAAAATTTTGCCTGCTCTGCATTTTGCAGTCTTCACTATTTAGAAGAAGGGTGCGTCATTTAATTGGGGTTTGAGGCTTTGAATTTTGGGGGGCTTAAACCACATTAAAAGCTAGAATTTGCATGAAAAGTAATTAAATGTTGCCAGAATAATTGACTTTTGCTGTATTGCGAACATCAGTTTTGAACGGCTCGCTTTTGATATGTGTTATCAACCGCCGTTGTTTTCGTTTTTGCGGTATTGATTGGATATCAGAGTTTTTGGAGGGGCAGAAACCGCCATCTTTGCTTCTTTTTTTCTGCTATGACATCGCAAAATTTGTCTGTCTGTGAGCACGATAACTTTCGAAGGGAAAGGAATATTTTGATGAAACTTTGTGTGAGGATTCTTCGGGTTAAGGTTAAAGTCGAGTTCGTAGATGGGCTCTGTAGCGCTACATTTAGGGGCGGGGGAGGCGGTTCAAATTAAGGGGCAAACAAAATATTTTTAAACAGCTAATGTGATATTCGATTATAGGTTAAGAAGATGTGCCTAACACGGTGGTGAAAACCATTTTTTCTTGCCAGACAAGTAGTTCGTCCGGAATCCGGTGAAAACCCGAAAGTTTGTTAAAAGCAAAAGTTTTATTTGAAGTTGATATGTTTGATTTAAGAATAAGGATACAAGCTGTACACTTATGCAAAAACCATTTTCTACCCAGAAAACTAGTTTGCCCGGGAATCCGGACAAAACCGAAAAATCTGTGAAAAGCAAAAGTTTTATTTTAAGTTGATTAGATGTTCCTTGTAAGAATAAGGAGATACGCTGAATTTTCTGAATTTTCTTTTTTTGCTGGACAAGTAGTTCGCCTGGAAATCGGCCGAAACCGAAAATTTGGCAGAAGTAAAGCAGGAAGTTTTGGTCAGTGTTGTCAAGATAGATATGGCTTATAGATAGAGGTGTATCTGAACTTGGTTTTCTCAGATGATTATCCTGGCGAAGACAAGACTCGATTGTCTGGATCAAATATTTAATTTTTGGGATCCCTTCGAAACCTTTGGTCTTGTTTTTTGATCCCAAAACGTAGGTGGAGGGATACCTATGACATCGCAAAAGTTGTCCATCTGTCTGTGAGCACGATAACTCTCGAAGGGACTGAGATATTTTGATGAAACTTGGTGTGAGGATTCTTTGGGTCAAGACTAAGGTCGAGTTCGTAGATGGGGTCTGTAGCCCGACATTTAGGGGTGGGGGTTCAAATTAAGGGGAAGTAAAATATTTTTAAACAGCTAATGTGATAGTCGATTATAGGTTAAGAAGACGTGCTGAACACGGTGGTGAAAACCATTTTTCTCGCCGGACAAGTAGTTCGTCCGGAATGCGGCAAAAACCGGAAAGTTTGTTAAAAGTAGCCTAAGTTTTATTTGAAGTTGATTAGATGTTCGATTAAGGGCCAAGAAGACATGCTGAACAATTATGTGAAAAGCATTTCCTACCCGGACAACCTGTTTGCCCGGAATTTGAAGTTTTATTTGAAATTGATTAGATGACAGATTTAAATGTAAGAAGACACGCTGAATCTGTATATGACAATCACCAGACATTTTTTGTTTTATTTCAAGTTGATTAGATGTTCTTTATTGGGATAAGGAGATACGCTGAATTTGTTTCTGAACTTTTTGCTGGACAAGTAGTTTGCTCGGAATTCGGCCGAAACCGGAAATTTGGCAGAAGTAAAGCAGGAAGTTTCGATCAGTATCGTCAAAATAGATATGGCTTATAGATAGAGGTATATCTGAACTTGGTTTTCTCAGATGATTAGCCTTGCGAAGACTGGATCTGGGGAAGACAAGACCCAATTGCCTGGATCAAATATTAATTTTTGGGATCCCATTGAAACCTTTGTTCTTGTTTATCGGAGACGTAGATAAGGGGATGATCTCTTGGGTTTGGAAAGTCCCCAGTTTAACTCTAACCAGACAAGGGCTGCACTATTTTTTGGGATCCCAAAGCATAAGTGGGGTGATATGATACCTATGACTTCGGTCAAGTCTGTCCGTCCGTCTTTCCCTCTATCCGTCCATCTGTGAGCACGATAGCTCTCGAAGGGAACGAGATATTTTGATGAAACTTGGTGTAAGGATTCTTTGGGTCAAGGAACAGGTCAAGTTCGTACATGGGCTCTGTAGCTGTACATTTAAGGGTGGGGAAAGGGGTTCAAATTAAGGCAGGAACCAAATATATTTCTAGTGCTAATGAGAAAGTCGATTTGGGGGCAAGGAGACATGTTGAACACGAAATGATAATCATTTTCTCGCCGGGCAAGTAGTTCGTCCCGAATCCGGCCAAAACTGGAAAGTTTGTTAAAAGCAAAAGCTTTTTCTGAAGTTCGATTTCGGGGTGAGAAGACATGCTGAATCCATATATGACAATCATTTTCCTCCCGGACAAATAGTTCGCCCGGAATCCGGCTGAAACCGGAAAATTTGTTATAAGTAAAATTTTATGATTATAGGTTCGATGTAGTGGCAAGGAGGCATGCTGAATCCAGATATGAAAATTATTTCTCGTCGGACAAATACTTCACCCGGAATCCGGCCAAAACCTGAAAATTTAAAGCTTTATCTGAAGTTGATTAGATGTCAGGGGTACGGAGATTCGCTGAATTCGTTTTTGAGCTTTACTTTTGGCCGGAAGAGTAATTTGCCCGTAATCCTGCCGAAACCGGATATTTGGCAGAAGTAAGGCAGGACGTTTTGATCGGTTTCGTCAAAGTAGATATGATATATAGGTGTCAATACACACAACCTGAATCCATATCTGAACTTGGTTTCTCAGACGATTAGCGATTGGCCTGTTTCTAATTCGTAATAGTAAAAATGTTCAAGGAGTCTGGTGAAGACCGGATGTCTACAAGACCAAAGTGTCTGGATCAAATAATACATTTTTGGGATCACATCGAAACCTTTGATCTTGTTCACTGTGGTTCGTAGGGGTGTCTGTTTAGATTTTTTTTTTTTCGAATATTTGTAAATTGTAAGCCGTGCTGCCGGTACTTTACCGTCAGTCTTCCAAGGCCTTTTAAGAAGCCGCTAGACAAAGAGTGGGCTCACAAGAACTGTTGGGATAATCCAGATCAGTAGCCTAGATCTAGGAGTAAGCCTCCGTACCTTCATCAAACAAGATAACTAAGGTAGCATCATTTAAAGGAATCCCTGACCGATTTGAACTAGACTGTCTGTTCGGTGATCTAGAAAATAGATTATCTTAACTCTTGCCGTTGCTGATTGCAAGAAGAAAATCCAATTAAGTTATTCTAAAATTGTTGCTAACCGAGGTAGATACAATAGAAAGTCTCTTGCTAAATTATATTCGGTTTTTACAGATCACTCGGTTTTGTTTCTTTCTGGTATTTACCCTATTTTTCATAAAAAAGATATCAGTTCACTTCATTCTTATTGGGATCCCAAAACGTAAGTGGAGGGATACCTATGACATCGCAAAAGTTGTCCGTCCGTCCGTCCGTCTGTCCGTCCGTTTGTCTGTCTGTGAGCACGATAACTCTCGAAGGGAATGAGATATTTTCATGAAACTTGGTGTGAGCATTCTTTGGGTCAAGAGTAAGGTCGAGTTCGTAGATGGGCCATGTAGCCCTACATTTAGGGGTGGGGGAGGGGGTTCAAATTAAGGGGCAAGCAAAATATTTTTAAACAGCTAATGTGATAGTCGATTATGGGGTAAGAAGACACGCTGAACACGGATATGATAACCATTTTCTCGCCGGACAAGTAGTTCGTCCGGAATCCGGCCAAAACCGGAAAGTTTGTTAAAAGTAAAAGTTTTGTTTGAAGTTGATTAGATGTTTGATTTAGGGGTAAGAAGGCATGCTGAGCACGAATATGAAAACCATTTTCTTGCCGGACAAGTAGTTCGCCCGGAATCCGGCCAAAACCGGAAAGTTTGTTAAAAGTGGAAGTCTTATTTGAAGTTGATTAGACGTTCGATATAGGGGTAAGAAGGCATGCTGAACACGAATATCAAAACCGTTTTTTCGCCAGACAAGTAGTTCGCCCGGAATCCGGCCAAAAGCGGAAAGTTTGTTAAAATTAAAAGTTTTATTTGAAGTTGATTAGATGTCCGATTTAGGGGTAAGACGAGATGCTGAATCCGTATATGACAATAATTTTTTTGCCTGGCATATAGTTCGTTCGGAATCCGGTTGAAACCGGAAAATTTGTGATAAGTTAAATTTTTATTTGAAGTTGATTAGATGTTGGAAATAGGGGTAACTAGATACGCTGAATTCGTTTTTGAGCTTTAGTTTTTCGTCGGACAAGTAGTTCTGGAATTCCGCCAGAAACCGGAAAATTCGCAGAAGTAAGCCAGGATCGTTTCAATCGACTTTTAGGGGTAAACACACAAGCTGAATCTTGGTTTTCTTAATGATTAGCTGTTTGGTCTTAATCTGTTTCTAAATTTTAAGAGTATAAATGTTCATGGAGTCTGGCGAAGGCCGGATCTGACGAAGACAAAACCTAATTGCCTGGATCAGATATCGAAGTTTTGGGATCCCATTGGAACCTTTGGTCTTGTAATTTCCGGTTTTCCCGTTTTCTATTGTATCTGCCTCCATGGTACAGAAATCGGAACCTCATATCTGTTTACAGTTTCCCGGATATCGGGTCGAAACTTACGGAGATTGCTGGCAAAATACCCCAGTCTACTTATAAGTATCTGCCCGCCCACAGTGGCCTTACTCGTTTGCTTTAGTTTCTTGTTCTTTTTGTTTTGTGAAGTGTTTGTTTTGTTTCTTTTATTGCTGCTGCGCTTTGATTTTTTGTAGCGGGTCAAAAATAAATTATTATTATTATTTATTATTAACTGCAATAACCTTCTCTCATTGAAAACAATCTCCATGTGGTTGTATGACTTAGTACGTTTTATTTTTTAGAATGTGAGGGCCGTAGAAGATGCCCTACAGACGGAGGATCCCATTGTATTCTTGTTGAAAATCAGACCGTTGAACCTAGAACTGCAAAGGTTAAGGGACTCTTTTGTCCAAGTTCTTCAGTATGTGGCCTCAGACAATGATTCGTCTGATGACGAATCGGTCCTTGCTTCGGAGGGGAAGACCAAAATTGACAAAGAAAAGGCAAAACTGAAGCAAAAACTCAATGGACTGAAAGTAGCTATCAACGCTGTTATCAGATACTTGGAGAAGATAGTAAAAAGTGTAAGTACCAATTTTCAGATATGAAAACCAGTGAGTGTATAATGAACAGACAGATGAGATTGCAGAAAAGCTAACTCTATCGAGGAAATTTACCTGTTGAATCCAAGAGGATTCTATGTAGAGCACGGGGTATGTCCTGTGTCTGTGTAGCCATTGATATTGTGTCCGGCGAGAAAACTAAGTAGAGATATGTAACCAGCATTTCGTCTTACTCCATATGCTCCTCATGCGCTCAACCTTCTATCACACTGCCGGTTTTCACCGGATTTAAGTAGAACTATTAGTCCGGTGACAGGAAAAAAGGTGCAGTGCTTCGATAGTGCAGTTATCTGACCGCGAAATTCGGGGTTATTTTAACGGTTTTCGGTTGATCGCGGTTGAACAGTTGATCCGGCGAGATAAATTAAGTTCAGATATGAACTCGGTGTTTCTTGTACCTACACGTAGTGCTTTTAGTTGATTTGTACAGAATATTTGTTTCTTTTACGCTTTAATTTGTAACCGAACTGTAACGAACTTGACCTGTACTTTCGCCCGAAAGATTTTCAGATCAAGTGTGATCAAAATGTCTAAACCGTTCGAGAGTTGTCGTGCATACAGACGGACGGGCAACTTGTGGATTCGTAGGGATCCCGTCATTAAAGTTTTGGGATCCCGAAAATTATTGGGTAAACGACTGAATGGAATGCAGTTATAATCTCCACAAATCACATTTTGTTTCGTTTTTTTTGTCGTTTTATTTTAGTTCAACATAACCTGACCAGAAACATTGCCAATCATGATCGAAACATTTCCTTATAATGCAACAATAGCAGTCTCCAGTTGAAGAGGTTGATTCCTGGAACGTCAGCCCCAAAAGGAAAAGTTTGTGAAAGGGAACCAACTGGAAAGACTAGTGAAAATTAAACGTCCTAGTGAACTAAAGCATGTAACGAGTTTTCCGGGATCGTCCTACTTGACTGCGAGACATGACTTGGAGCTTAATATTTTTTTTTCATTGTACTGTGACAAATTGAAACCAAAGAAACCAAGAATAGCTATATCTGTTACAAACGTTCTTATTGTTGCTTTGAAGAAATGAAGGAATTTTTATTTTAGGCAGAAGAGTCTGCGAACGCAACCATTCAAGAGGCCGACCCAGCAGTGTTTTTCACTCACCTCGGCAAGACCAACCTTGCTATCCAATCATGCGCTGACAAATTGACTATTGCTAGCTTAACCGCCGAGGAGATAGCTGAGGCATATATCGCTAAACCTGGTGCCTTAGAAGAAAACCAAGGAGATGTCAACAATGACAGTGCCAGTACTACTGATACTGACTGTACCCGATTGTCTGGTCAAGGAGCCCTTTTGCCACAGGGACGCAAAGACTTTGTTGAGGAGAAAAGCCCCATTGTCGATGAATCCACCTCGACTGGGTCAGGTTATAAACCACAAGAGAGTAGACCAGTACAGCCGACAAATCAACGCCTGTGTAATGGTGTTTCCAGTTCGAATGGGTCAGATACCAAACCACAAGAAACCGTACATCTACCAGCCGTGCAGTTTGGTAACAGCACACTTGTTGAAAAGAAAGAACGCAGTGACATTGAAAGCAGCCGAAACTCCGTCCATTCTTCTGCTATATCAGTTGACTCAGTCGACGTCAGCCCTTTTCCTATTAGCAATTGCATACCACTGAATCGTACTGTTCCAGTTCAGAATGAGCATGATAGAGGAACCGAACAGAGCTTATCCTCCATTGTTACTCTGGCAAGTGAGCATGAACAAAACATTCCAAAAGAAATTTCGCCAGTACCTGCAGACCACAGCCAACTCTTAGTAGACATTTCGAAAGAAGATGTGGAAGTGAAAAATTTTGGAACTGATCTCCGAAGTGTCCGTGTTACTGACGCCGTCATCCTGCAAGAAAAGCGGCCTGTATCTCAGCATCGGATTCATTGTGATAATGCGCTGGCTCAAAATACAGTTAAATTTCAAGTTCAAGATGTTCGGAAGGTCCAACCAGAACTCCGTAACCCTTTGCTTACTCAAGGAAAAAATAGTAGTACCTGCCCTGTTTCCCCCAAATATGTTGCTACTATTCAGGAATTTGATAAGTGTTATGGAAATAGTGAGTTAGTATTTGTGGATTCAGAAGACCCGGATCTGCCAGAAAGAATTCACCCGAAGAACCTTGTGTTGGCCTCCCAGCAATCTGCAGTTTCTGAGGGTTACGAAGACTCTCCCTTGTGTGACACAGAGGTACCCATTCCGCAAGATAATCTGGTTGGAAGGCCAACCTCGAGCGGTAGGCAAAGCGGTGCCTCCGGGAGTTCGGTGAGTGGAAGCCCGCCATGCCTCTCCCTGGTGGTGAACAACGTTATGGATAAGATCTCTGTGACCGTTCTGAACGTGGTGAGCCCAGACAGAATCTACCTGCGAAAGGTGCAGGATTCCCCTGATCAGCTAGAGTTCAGGATTGGGGAGTATTTAGCCAAAGAGGAGGCGAAAGAAGGACCAGTCACAGTTGGAGATTTGGTTTGCGTGAGGATGAACAGTGGCAAGCGGTACTACAGAGCCAAAGTTGAATCGACTTGTTCGTAAGTCTCCTTTATTTTCTTAGAGGCGAGGAAACGTGGCAAGAAACCGGCTTGTATTAGTGATAGTTAGTCTTCGACAGTCCCTTACATACCCTAGAATCCTCGTGTGCCCTGGGATGCACCCAGGGCATGCTTCCACAAAGTGGTGCCAGGGGGCTGCTTCCAAGACATCCTCTCCCTCTCAGGCTGCAGGCTTGCATGTATGTTTGCAAGGTCCCCCTGGTAAGTGCGACGGGTCTCTTGTGACTTTAGCCATAAAAACGGCAGCTAGAGAGAAAATCGACTACAAAATGTCAATAACCTCGAAATATGTTTTTTTTTGTTTTTTATTAGAAGAGCAACTCTGCAAACCATTAGGGAATAAAGTTCCAGGTTCCACAAACTCTGAAACTGATAACTTTGCACGAATGTGTCAATTCACTGAAATGTAGGATTTGCTGTTGCTTGTTGACCTTTTGGGTTACTGCATTTCCTCGTTGCCCTTTCCTCACCCCCCCCCCCCACTCCTTCCCTCTCTTTTCCTCACCGGACGGCCAGGATGGACGAACACTTGAACTTGTTTGGCTCGTTATAGTTTAACTGTGCGTTGCAGCTCGACAGGAGCCTTTGTCCCATGTAACAAAATTATTGAACCCCGGAACTGCACATAATACTGAATCCGTCAACAGCTTCAACAGTATAGTAAATAAGGTATAGTATAGTAGATAATAGTTCCGGTTCAGCTCAGTGCAAGTACAGGAGGGGTACCTGACCTCGTTTTTACACTACCTCGAACATTGCCGCGAAAATGTTAAAATGAAGTGTCCATGCTGTCCTGAAAGTTAAGAGGTAAAATATGATGATTTTTTTTTTTTCAAAAGTCATTTCTGTAGAAATATTCAAATTCTGTGCCTTTTTTTAAAGCTGCTTTGAAAATCGATTTTCTAGCTATTAACTTTGGAAACTAAATTTTGAGATGAGATTGTTTGAAAATAAAAATATGTTTAACTAGAAATATTGAAGCAATATTTATTTATTCAATAAGTAAATCATTCAATTAGCTTCGATCTAGTGTATTTGTCATATTTGTTGGTTCCTTTTTAAGCCAGATAGATTATTCTGAGGAAAGACTTCTCTGGAAATTTGAAATCTTGTCTGAGGTTGGGTATCTCTCCTGCATAATTCTTCGTGATATGCCGAGGCGAAAGTCATTTCTGATGCCTTCTCATTATTCTGCTATGTTCAGAATATACATAATGTGTAAATTCGTGATTTGGTCAACAAGTATCACATTGTCTGGTATGATAAGATAGTTCTTCTTTTTTAGCTCTTCGATTGGCGTGTTTCTCATTGACCGCGGAACGCATGAAGAAGTTAGTTCAGATCGAGTTGTTGCTATGCCAGAACGATTTTGGCAGGTTGAGCCCAAAGTCCTACAATGCGAATTATACGGGGTAAGAAGTTATCTCCTATGCCGTTTCCTGATATTTGGGACCTGACTTCTTATCCTTGCCGTTCTCTTACTCTTTTTTTTTTTTTTTTTTACTTATCCGGACAAGAATCATTGCCAATCGTGACAATAGCACTGGTTGATGGTTGCTGCAGACAGAACGATCAGGTTTCCCCGGCGGGATTTTCTGCACATCCGTCCTAAAATTGCACAAGTGCAGAAACGCACAAGCGTTTTTAAAGGAAGGAGATTTCGATTTGAATCAATCATGAATGGCGTTAGTTACTTTGTTTGTTATATCTTGACCAAACGTACCTAAGCCATAAAATCTCAAACCCCTTTCTCACTCCTTACACGCTAGAAGACATGTCAGGAGAAGAAGCAACAAGTTCGCATGATGCTTATCCGTCATAAGGCGCAGATGATTCCCAGATCGATTTACAGTTTCCGAATGGTATTGATATTGGTGAAGGAAATCCTATCAGTAGTTATATACTGACCGCGACATCCTTAGGCCTATATACCGTGGTCGTTTTTCTGCAGCATATTAACTCGGACCGGTTGTAGTTCTTTGATGCTTGGTGGCAAGGGGTCTGTGCAATCGTCAGTTTGTAGGAACATAGAGCATGTTACACCCTTCTAACAATAGTAACTATCAGTTACTATTTTCGTTCCAACCTCGTGAAAAGTTACTACGCTGACCGTCCCAACCTTCTCAAAATAGTAACTAATAGTACCCGAACTATTTGCCTACCACGCTGGGGAGTGTAGTTAGCGTGGTAACTAGCCTACGACCTCTGTGACGTGGCGTGACTGGCCCGATCAGCCCGCGGTAAGATATTTTGACGAAAATAGCAAAATGTGTTCCAGCTTTGACGCCAATAAGCCAGGATTCGTGACGTCGTGCGTAGAACTACGATAAGGAGGTTGGAACACGCTCATAGATTAGGTGACCTACTAAAATCTTCTATCTTCGGAAGGGGGGGGGGGGGGGGTAGGACGTCATAAAGCATAGGGATTTCCCCACTTTGGTTACCGTAGTTTTTTCGTGTAGTTGGTCTGCTCCCAGGTATGTGTGGTCTAGGCTGTTACATATACCGTTGTTACGAGCCTGAACGGAACTGTACCTGAGACGGATTCCATCTAAGAACATCAGTAATACTTCCCAGCAGACGGTGACAGTGGCGTATTAGAAACGCTTGTCGTGTTTACACCATAGATTATGAGTTATGACGTGATGAGTTAAAGACGTTATCCAGCCTTTAGTCTATGTATACGTGGATTCAGCAAAATCTCTAGTCCGGAAGATACAGTCAACATCTTTCATTTTTTCATGACAAAAAACAAAAAAAAGTCTTAATCTTGATTCGCCAGTAACTAGGTTTAATTTTTTGGCTGAAATGATCCTATTCTTTATTTCATGAATGTGCTCTGCATCATTTCGCTCTCACGGAGTTTGAAAGCGTATCCTGCGCTGCAACTTTTGTTTTCTTTCAAGGTGTCAGCTGTCGAGGAAGAGTGGGAGGACGTTGCCACAGAGCTTCTGAATGACCTGTTGGGTCCGAGTGACATCGTCACTGCCCAGATTCAGCGCAAACGGCAAGTCCGCAGCAACACTGTTTACTCTACGAAGTTGACTTCATCACGTCTGAACAAAATTGGAGACTGGATCCACATGGACTGCGCCGAATATTTGATCAGCACGGGAGTAGCAAAAATAGATGACAATTCGGACAATACCCAGGAACTGACCGTTGGAAATTCAAATGAAGACATGCCTTTCTCTAGAGCATTGGTTACAGAAGAGGTTGATTTGGCCCGAAGTTCCGTTACGGGAAGCATAGATGATTACTACTCAGCCACTGGAGACGAGAATGTTGAAGATGTCGACGTTGCTGTTGACGAGGAAGAGAAGAGTTCTTTACTTACCCCGCGCAGCTCTGCTTCGAGTTTGGTCGGTCTTGACCCCAGCAAAATACCCGAATTTGTTCCTAGAAGCGGTAACGCAGCGGTGACAGATGCATTTTTAACGGCTGCGACGGATTACGCAACTGAAGACCAGCCTACGGTGAGCTGGTCTACTTCCGATATGCCTATAGTGCAACCTGAGATCAAGTTTGACGTTGATCTTCCTCCTAGTGATGACAAATCAGAGACCTCAGCTGAGCAAGATCATCCTCCTGTCCTGCCTTGTATGCCAGCTACGAGCCCGCAGCCAGACACGGAAAAGGAAACGAGAACGTACATACCGATATCTAGCCAGTCAATATCCCAGAACAGTGTACTAGGAGAGTCGTTAAGATTCTATCAGGGATCGGCAATGACATCTTTTGCGCCTCCCGTCACCACTTCTGTCATGGGCATGCCGTCAATCTACCCTGCGACCCACTACGAGACAATCGCGCAATACCCAGGCTTTGGGTATATGCATCACCCGTATAACCGCATGCCACATCCGGCTTATAGCCAAATACACCACCAAGGCGCCGCTTCACCCTCAATGTTTGGTGTAATAATGCCACAATACCTACAGCCATATAGTCTGCCAGCTGCACCTGTTTTTGTTTACGGCCAGCGTCCTCCCCTTCCTCCCAGATCCTCCATTGTAATTACTGAGTTACGTGACGGAGCCCAGGGTTTGAATGCAGCAATGTCAGCAAAACATGGCTCTAGCAGTGTTTTAAGCAACGGCCTTACCAGTGTTACCACCCCAGGGCCAGTTATTGTTCCGAACTGCAGGACGAGCCCATACTCAACCATTCCTCCCCCTGCTACCGTCGCAAGAACTTCCTCAGCTGAAACAAGACATGACTGGGCTAACAGCCAGACAGAGATGCATGTTTGGGTGAACAGCCAAGGCACGAGAACGCCTGAGCCCAGTGCCTTGCGCCGCCCTAGAACCATCGACACAGACGCCATGGAATCAGAGATGGTAAGCTCGACTTCGCCGTCAGTGTGGGAACCGGAAGAAAGTGTTGAAACAACCACCGGTGATCCTTCTAGCGTTGATATTGGTGGCGTATCACCTTCGTCAAAGACCTCAGGTCAGAACGGGATAGATGATCGGAGCTCCAGAAAGTGGTCAGTTTCGGATGATATTTGGCCACCTGTTTGTCCGGAACCAGAGGCAGCCAGTTCGTCTAGTCGTGGATCCACCGGAGAGCCAAGACAACGCAGTCCAGCCAGTGGAGGTTGTAGCGGGAAGTTCCGTCATAGAGTGGACGAGATATCCGCCGCCGCTAAATCAGTTGTTGATCTCAGAACGTCTACCTCAGCAGTTGAACCTAAAGGCAATGAAGTCAAGCATCGATTTGGTGAAGAATATCCCTCTCAGAAAAAGGATTTAGGAAGTGGCGGAGGTTTTCCAGCACACGAGGCTGTTGAAGTGAAGCCGAGAGGTCGTGGTCGAGGAAGAGGCTCAGTGAAACCTTCCCAGTCATTTAGCGAGGCTTTGCCGAGCTCTTCTAAGCCAAGTGTGTTGCTGAGAGAATCGTCCCTGCTACAACAATCCCCTCAGCTAGAAGCGGTTCTCCCTTCCCAGGGAAGTACCTCAGTCCTTGACCAGTTCGAGACATTTTCAGCTGAAGAAAAGATCAGATACTGGGACACCGACCCCCAGGCATCCTCTAAAAAAGTCGTACGTTGGAACCTTGAGACAGAGAAACCGACCGAATCAGCTGAGCCAGTTGAAGCTCAGCGGAAATCTTTGTTCGAGAGCGCCGATGAGCTCGCCCGCTCACCTCGTAATATGTCAGCGATTCAAAATACGATCCGCTCAATTATCCAGTCTAATGTGGTGAAGAAGAAGCGCGAACAGCAAAATGTGTCTGAATCTGACGATCTGGCCAGTTGTGAACCCGTAAACTCCCTTGAGAAATATGAGGTGCCTCCGAGGTTACAAAAGTTAAAAGCCACTGAGGGGTCCAATTATCAAGGAATCTTGGGTCAGCCAGAACGCGTTGATGCCCAAGTTACCCCTGCAGTGGACATTAAGAAAGCGAGAACCTTGACCCTCGAAGAATTAGGAATCAGAAACCCCGCTCCATCGGAAGAATACATGGAAGCCAGGTCCATCTCGATTGAAGATCTATTCTCCACCTCACCAAAGACGGCGGTTGTCGAGAAGTCAGAAATATCAGATGGTGCTTCTTACATTGCAAAGCTGCCATCAGCAACAACCCATTCTTCGAAACTTGAGGACATTGACTTCGACTTAGCAATTGAGCCTCATTTTGAAAAGGCCCCAATTGTTCCTTTCGAAGAACTGGCTGAAATTCTTCAAGAAAACACACCTACATCCAGCGCTCCCCCTAAAATTTTTCAACAAACCACAACTGATTCCCAGCTTCACACTGAATACGGCAGCTCAGTTGGCCCTGAAGTTTCGGACGATTCGGCAAACGGACTGGCTACTCCAAGCGCATCGCCGACTTGGGGCGTCGAGGGTCCCTCCACAGAAGTCGAGAACGTGGTCCAGAAGAAAACCGCAAACATAACCGAGTACGAGAAGTTAAAACTGATGTTCGGAATAGGGTCGTCTAGAGAACCAGAGAAAACGGTGGCAGCGGATGTCGAACAGAGAGTGGAGGAGAAGGTACAGTTTCAGGAATGGAAGAGAGACGAATATGCGTTCAGCGACTGTGACTCAGCAGATATCTTGGATGATGACTATATCGAAGCGGTCTTGGATGGTTTTTCAGGTATGTTGCAAAAATCCTTTTTTCCGGATGACCTTCCTTCCCCAACGCTGGTGGCCACTAGTGAGTCTTGGCCATGGCATAACAATCAGAATACTAATCATTTTCGACCCTTAGTTGCACTAAAACAGAACAAAGAAGACCCGGGATATGTGAATTCCAGCTCGAATAGGGTGTGTGAACTAGCTTGATGAAGGACTAAGGACTTCCAGATTGATTGGGGCAAGACCAGCACTCCGTTTGTCCCTTTTCTCGTCTCACTTTCCTCTTCTTTTCATAACTACACTGTCAGAAGTTTCATAACTGGTAGCGCATAACACTTTCAAGAATAACACCCTTTAACTTAGAAATAAAGTGTTATGACCAATTAAGTTTACACTATTTCGTGCCTAGATCTCCAACAACACCTTCAATTGGTGAAAAATACTAACGGGAACGAAAGAAACATAACAGATAACATCCCAAAGTGTTATCTGTTGAAACCGGGCATCCTTCTGTTGTCGTTATGTAACTTCTGACAGTGTAGTATTTTTTACCAGTTCAAGGTGTTGTTGAAGATCTAGGCACGAAATAGTGTAAACTTAATTGGTTATAACACTTTATTTCTAAGTGAAAAGGTGTTACTATTGAAAGTGTTATGCGCGATCTGTTATGAAACTTCTGACAGTGTAATCCCGGGACTACTTGGAAAAGGTGGTGTCAGACTATCGTCATCCCAAACCCCAGGAACGATAACTTACATGTGACACGCGTCCGACCTTGCAACACCCGCATCATTTTTTTTAATTCATTGTCGCATTCATACAGTAAACCAAAAGAAGGTAGGCTTCATAAGAAATTCTGATTCGTTCCGTGCTCCTCTCCTCAAGAGGGATCTGTCGAAAGGTCTGCCTTCCTCGGATTAGTAGCTTTTCTTATAGGTCTCGAAGATGCCCGCTCGCGTCAACGGAAAATAGAACACAGGCAACCGCTTTCGTGGACTCGTCAATCCCCGCCACTGTGGCGCGTTGTGGTTAGCCATGTTGTGACTCCGTCTGAAATCTACATAAATAATTTGGACTGTAAAGAGACAGGACGGTTGAAGGATGTTGAGGTAAGGTGTCTTAATCGCTTGATCCGTGAGAGAGAGAGACTTGTATAATTTGACTCTATCTTATCTATCTATCTTATCTATCTATAGCTAACTGACAGTTTCATGACACTCATTAAATCACATACATATAAGAACAAAAATAAGAGAGAAACACCAAAGAAATAAGAGATCTTTACTAGTACATATCCATTTTTGGATCCATATTTGTCCCATCCTGGTCACTTTTGGATGTTTCTTTTCAATTCTGCCAAAACTTTCCTTTGAGACCGCTAGATCTTCTGGTTCAAGCGAATCTCCAAAGCCATTGGGACTCAAAGAATGTGGGTGTAATAATCACTAGGGCCTTGGGCAGAAGAGGGAAGGAACCCTTCAAAATACCAGTGGATCACCAGTTATGTCGAGGAGCTAGCTAACCAACCAAACTGACCGTACCGAATGACACCGATACCAGCATGGAGCCTCTCCCCGCCCCACCCCCCAACTATGCGTGAAGTCATATCACCCTCCAGAGACGATGATATGAAGTCATATCACCCTCCAGCGAGGTTGATATGAAGTCAAATGTTCGAAAAAGTTATAACAGTTAACACACCTCCATCTCGGTTGATATCGAAATAACAACCTCGATGGCCATTTAAGAATATCAGTCTCGCTGCGCTCGATAGATAGTTTTCATAACCCACCTCGCCTTTGGCTCGGATAGGTTATTTTCAGTGGCCGGCTCGGTGCTATTTTCCGACATCACGATGTCGGAAGTTAACCTTTATTACTGTAGCCTACTCCTATAATTTAACCGCCCCGAAGCACGAATTAAATGAAAAGATGGATCCTTTCAACAACAGTTGATGTTTCAGGACGTCCTCGACCAGGTTTTTGGACGCGTGGAAAGCCCCCGTATTCACATGCTTGCCGAGGTCAGTGTGGGATCGTTCTGGGCTGGACCGTTAAAAGGAGTCTGGTATAGGCTCCAGGTTCTTGGTGTCATTGAGGAGGTGGCTGAAGTTTTCGTGGTGGATTATGGTTTCAAGGATACACTACCTATGGAAAACTTGAGACACTTGCCAGACAGTTTGATGGACTTTTATCCCGCTGTTCTGCGCTGCTCGTGAGTATTGGTCAGACCAAATTACGTGCTTTTACCTGTTGCATTTTCAAACTCTATGGCTGTTCATGCCACCCACTAAGCGATGACATACTCCACTTCTCATGGTCTTGTGTGGCGACGAGAGATAGCCACTGCTATCCCATCGTCTCCCCTACCTCAAGTCTCCAAGGGATTCTAGTCGAGTTTAATTTAATTTAATTTAATTTCAAATAAATGCGGCACAACAGTTCATGCACGAGCAAATTCATTGGCACTTGTCATTGACCTACACTAAAACATATATACAATTGTCATACAATAAATACACTAATTCAGGTTAGGTTGTTATGATACAAGGTAAACTGAGGCACAAAGCTATTACGGTACCTTTCAGTTTTACAAGCGACAGGTATGAGTTTTAGTACTTTCATAGCTGCTTTTCTTGGAGGTCTGGTTCTGACCGTCTCCTGATCGCTTTTGACGAGATTGAGGACGACAACACTGTCGACTACTGACAGCGTAAGGATACGCGGTTTCAACAGATACCACCTACGATGTCCAGCTGTTTTTTTTTTGCTTTTTTTTCGAATGTTGCGCATTAAAATGCTATGGGCACAAGAAGAGCCGAAACACCGCCGAAAAAATATCTGCTGATTTGTTTGTTTGTCGTCATGATATCGAAAAGTCAGCGGATGTTTTTTCGGCAGTTTTGCTTAACGTTTAACTCACAACATTTGCAAAATCGTAACAGATAACATCATAAGTGTTGTATGTTGGAATTGCGTACCCTTGTGCTATCTGTTCTGAAACTTCTGACTGTGAGAGCTTTTTAGCGAATTTGCTTTCGACATTTCGTAAGCCCGTTGTCGGCCTCTCTTAACGGGAATGTGTTCATTTGGTATGGTAACCATATTTTGGCCTTGCAGCGACGTTTATTATTGTTTTACTATTGCGCGTACTATCTCAAAATAGACGCTTGAGCAGATCATCCCAGTTAAACACAAATCCTCATACCCAACGTATCAGCACAGATCCTTGGGGCAAGGGTACGGTACCCTCTTGAAAATCTGCCCGTAAGGTTTTGCAGATTTTATGGATAAATATGCTGTTTTCGCGATTCTGTTATTTTACGTTTGTCTTCAAGCGAGTAAATAGAATGTTTGACCATTTTTACATCAGTTTTTCTCATTAAGTTATTTTTGTGGCATTTGCCTTCTTCAGCTCAAGTGTCATATACCGATCACAGGTCAGAGGTGCCAAGACGATGAAACTGGAGACATATCAGGGACCCGACCAAACTGACCTGTGAATAATCACTTCCTCGATTGATCATCGTGGGGGGGGGTGGAGGGAGGAGGAATCCGGAATCTTGTAGCATGCATAACTTTCAGGGATTTGAATGCGGGAAGGACAAGGATTAGCCCTAGATACATGATTGACAGAATCAGACCGTATCTGGGCACCGTAGGTGGAGTTGGGGAAGGTCCGGGATCCGGTCCGACCGTCATTGGGGGAGTGGAGGGAGGGTGAGTCCTGAATCCTGTGGCGTGCACTTTCGACCGGGTAATCGGAGCACGTGTCTCAGAAGTCCCAGTTTCGAATCAGGAACGTGTCCCATAGCTGTGGGGGAGTTGGAGAGGTTGATGTTTCAGGTTGACTTGGAAATAGTTACTGTCGGACCGTATGCGGCACTTAGCTGAAATACGAACTACCTACCCTAATGAGTCTTTTTATGGTGCCATATAGCGATAGCAATTTCTGTCCGTCCGTTGGTCGGGCCGGGTTTTGCGAGTTCGGGCACTTCCCCATGAGCTAGATGATGAAACTTGGCAGGTTAGTCAGGGACCCGAAAGACTGACTTGAGAATATCGTTTCCCCGACCCGACCGTCGTGGGGGAGTGAATGGATGGGGAATCCGGAATCAAGTGGCTTGTCCAACCTCTGAACGGGTGATTGGATTCCAATGAAAATTGGCCAGTGGAAAGAGCTATCTTCTCAGAGGTTCCATGTCAAGTCCGGACCGGATCCCGTACTTGTGGTGGGGGGGGTTGAAGGAGGGCACCTGAAATCTCGTGAAATGCTTAGGTCGAGGGATCGGGATTGGAATTTGTAGGAAGGACAAGCATAAGCCCTAGATATGTTCTTGATAAAACCAGATCGTGTCGGCGCTCTTTGGGGGGGGGAAGGTGGTTTCCGGGTGATCGCTAGTTAGGATACTTCCAGATGTGTTAAGGACGATGAAACTGGCAGGCATATTAGTGACCCGACCAAAAAGGCTAAAGGACTCGACACAATGTCCTAAGAAAACTTCGGTTCCTGGATCCGAACATTTGGGGGGAGTTGGATGGTGAGTCCGGAAATTACTAACTTCCGTAGGTTGCCAACGGTTGATGCGATTCGAATGCAACTTAATGGTTAATAAGAACTGAGTACCTATACAAAACATGTGTCCGAACCACTTGCGGCCATGGTTGGGAGAGTTGGAGGGTCTGACATGCACAAAAACCAAAAGAATGGGTCGAATGGGATTTAAGTTGGACAGTACCGAGTTTATGCGGCCTAGAATTGTTATTTGGCATCCGGACCGGATCCGGCCACGGTAGGAGGAGGATGAAGCGGGAACCGGAAATTTGCAGATATGCTCCGATTCAAGTCAGACTTGATGTACGGGAAGAGGAGATGTCAGAGATTATATGCCTGAGTCGTATTCGGCCACAATGGGGGAAGTTGGAGGGGTAGTCCCAGAAACCTTGTGGCCCGCATAGGGTTCTAACAAGTGGAGTGACTTGGATGAAACTTTGAAAGTAGGGAGATCGTAGACACTAGATGACTCACAGCGGAGTGGGGGGGGGGTACCGAATTTCCCGAGAAATCCTCAGTCGAGTGAAACTTAATAGGCGGTAAGAGAAGATGCTTTAGATGATCCATTTATGTGTCCGAATCAGATTCAGCCACGGTGGGGGGAGTTGGAGGGGGGGGGTACCGGAAATAGTGTGGCACGTCTGGGGATCAATCGAGTGGATCTCAACTTGGAAGGTAGAAAATAAATTTTCCCTAGATGATCTGGGGCGATGCCGGAAATGCTCAGACTCGATTGAAAGTAGATACTCTGTTAATAGGTCCGAACCTAAGGGTGTTGAATGGGGTATTTTGTGACGTTTTCATCTGCTTTCTTTCACCAACTACCTGTAACAAGTGTCATATGGGCTCGTAGCTCTTGTTTTTACTTCACATAGTTAAGATACTACACCTGCTATAGCCTAGTAAGTACAGAAAACGAATGTAGGATTTCAGTTCTGTCGGCTTTGGTAACTAACACATAATGATTTTCTTTCCTTCTTAGTCTTGCTGGAATCAGACCGATGGACGGAGAAGAATGCTGGAGTGAAGACAGTGTCATGACTTTCAGGTGCATGTTTCCAGACGATAAAATGCAGTATCTAGCCACACCTGTATCCCTTCCCGAGAGGTAAGATTTCTCGGAGATGCTGATACGGGTACTAAGATATAGTCGCTAGTCGCTCGATAGCATCGTGGCGAATAACTTGAATCTGTTTTTAGGCGCAGCCAGCCTCAGCGTTAAACCCAAACGAGGGTTTCCAAAAAAATTTCTGGTTTGTAGTTTGAGGTAGAGAGAGGCGGGCGGAGGCCCAGTAAGAGGAAGAAGGGAAATGAAAGAAGAGAAGCACTTAGGCTGACATGTGGTAGTGTGAGGTGGACGGGGGGGGGTACAATGCAGGTGACGAGAAACAGGATCCAGAACATATCACTTGAAGCAAACGAAAAAGACCGTCCTGCAGGCTGACATGTGGTGGTGTGAGGCGGACGGGTGGGGGTGGGTTACAATGCAGGTGTCGAGAAACAGGATCCAGAACATATCACTTAAAGCAAACGAAAAAGACCGTCCTGCTGGAAGAACGTTGCAAACGATAGGCTTTGTGTAGCTGGTTAAACTGGAATTGGTTATACATTTACGTACCCGACGGGCAAAGAATCAGTAAATAAATCATTTATTTTAAAAAGTAGTAGCCGGACGCAGCCGATAGTTGGCTTCTTGTCTTTCTATGAATATATATTGAAACATACGTATGCACAATTTCTGTAGTGTCCTATATTGACTAGCGTCCAATGATTCTTAAATAACCGCTTGATATACTGGGAAATACTAGATTAAGGGGGGAAATTGTGGTACCGGAAACTTGAGACACGAGTTTCCGAAGTCTTTTTTGCCGGACGGTTCGGCCACAGCCGGGGATAGTATGGGATGCTGGCGTATACCTGACCTCCTTAAACGTAGGTTCCAAGCCATCCAACAATCTGACATCTGTTATAGACCTCGAATGAAGAGGTTCGTAGCGACTATTTAGGACCCACTTCAGAGCTATTGGCTGGCATGGTTCGGTGCGTAGTTCAAAGCCAGGCTTCACCTTCCAGACTCCCAG
Source organism: Branchinecta lindahli (assembly GCA_023053555.1). Classification (NCBI taxonomy): domain Eukaryota; kingdom Metazoa; phylum Arthropoda; class Branchiopoda; order Anostraca; family Branchinectidae; genus Branchinecta; species Branchinecta lindahli. The sequence goes on from JAKZAO010000003.1 coordinate 17,423,247, forward strand.
ATACCTGGGGTTTCCTCACAATCAAGCAAACCTTTCTGAATTTTGATGTTGATAGCGATTTCTATTTTCGCCAATCTTCAACATTTCCCATAGGAATCCTATCCTATATGTTGAAGAATGGCATCAAAATTCAGAAAGGTTTGCTTGATTGTGAGGAAACCCCAGGTATCTGGGAGTCTGGAAGGTGAAGCCCGGCTTTGAACTACGCAACGAACCGCGCCAGCTAATAGCTCTGTTCAAGGGGACATCCATAGATGTCCCCTTGAATTTTTTTATTTTTTTAATAGCAATCGGAACTCTCAGCCACTTTCGCTTCACGCTGATTCATCCATTTGCATATTTATTTGTCTCCTAACCATCATGCCTCTGTGACACCCTTCCAATTCCGGAATCCTGTGTGTCAGATGCCCCGGACTTTCAGAAAAAAAATTTCTAGCTTAAATAGTGGATCCGTCCCGCCCCGACGAAAACGGGTTTCTGGAATCCGGAAGAAAAGTATGTTAAACTGGCATTTACTCCTTTTCTGCTTTTGTAGCGACCCATTGGAGATCCTGCTGTCGTACGACTCGTTGGGTGAAGAGACGTTTTTGAATACCCAAGTCTGTGAGTTGGACATTGCAGAGTCTACTTTGGGAGAGTTGGCGGATGACCAGCAGGAGGAGGAAGCCAGAGCTGAAGAAACTGAAGAAGTCCAAAAGGACGAGGTGTCAGTAGTAGAAGGTCAGAAAAAAAATATATTATTATTATTATTCTTTTATTGCCCTCAAAAGTTGAAGAGTACAAAATTAAAATGAAACCATAATATACAACTACAGTCAATATATGCAATATATGCATATATATGCTAAATATAACACGACGATAAATAAGAATACTGGAAACTTTAAACACTATAAATCAATCATCATAACGAACAACTATAAATGTGCCTTATCGGTAAAGAAAGGGAAAAGGTTGTGGGTTGGGAGAATATTCTCCGCCTTACTGTAGAAATTCTGAACTTTCTTTTTAACAATTACTAATGGGTCTTTTACTTTAAATTTTGAAACAATCTCAGTATTACTGAACGAAATAGGGAACCCAAGAAGAAATTTACAATACTTAAAATAAGAAACCCGAATAGCTGAGAGATCACTCAGTCTGAAATCGCGGAAAAGGAGGGAAGGATAAATAAAGGACATGAGGGATAGCCACTGCGTTAAACAAAGATCCAAGTATATCACGTCGGTAAACACCACGAAATCTTATCATCAATCCGAAAGCTTTTCTAATCTTTTCTTGAATATATCTTCCTTCGTGTTTCATATGCCCATGTCCGGTGGGAACAAGGTTACAGTAGAAAATGTATAATTGCTTTCTCGAGCGTGTTCCACCCTCCTAACGATAGTAACTATTAGTTAATATTTTCGTTCCAACCTCGTGGAAAGCTAATACGCTGACGGTTCCAAGCATCTTGAAATCGTAACTATTTGCTTACCATGCTCGGGAGCGTAGTAAGCTTGGTTACTACGATCTCTGTGACGTGATTGGCCCGATTAGTTCGTGGCACGATATTTTGCCGAAAGTAGGAAACGTGGTTCCAGCCCTGACGCCAAGAAGCCAAAATCGGTGACGTCATGCGTGGTAACTCTGGTATGTAGGGTGGAACACGCTCCTGGGTTCTGGCCTGTAGGCGCGTAATGAATAAATGAATGATTATTTATATATTAAAGCCATAAGGCCATCATTCAACAACAAGACCAAAGGTTCCGATGGGATCCCAAAACTTCGATATTTGATCCAGACAATTAGGTTTTGTCTTCGTCAGATCCGGTCTTCGCCAGACTCCATGAACATTTATACGCTTAAAATTTAGAAACAGATTAAGGCCAACCAGCTAGTCATTAAGAAAACCAAGTTCTGATATGGATTCAGATTGTGTGTTTACCCCTATAAGTCGACTGAAACGATCCTGGCTTACTTCTGCGAATTTTCCGGTTTCTGGCGGAATTCCAGAACTACTAGTCCGACGAAAAACTAAAGCTCAAAAACGAATTCAGCGTATCTAGTTACCCCTATTTCCAACATCTAATCAACTTCAAATAAAAATTTAACTTATCACAAATTTTCCGGTTTCAACCGGATTCCGGACGAACTATATGTCAGGCAAAAAAATTACTGCCATATACGGATTCAGCATCTCGTCTTACCCCTAAATCGGACATCTAATCAACTTCAAATAAAACTTTTACTTTTAACAAACTTTCCGGTTTTGGCCGGATTCCGGGCGAACTACTTGTCTAGCGAAAAAACGGTTTTCATATTCGTGTTCAGCATGCCTTCTTACCCCTATATCGAACGACTAATCAACTTCAAATAAGACTTCCACTTTTAACAAACTTTCCGGTTTTGGCCGGATTCTGGGCGAACTACTTGTCCGGCAAGAAAATGGTTTTCACATTCGTGTTCAGCATGCCTTCTTACCCCTAAATCAAACATCTAATCAACTTCAAACAAAACTTTTACTTTTAACAATTTTTCCGGTTTTGGCCGGATTCCGGACGAACTACTTGTCCGGCGAGAAAATGGTTTTCATATTCGTGTTCAGCGTGTCTTCTTACCCCATAATCGACCATCACATTAGCTGTTTAAAAATATTTTGCTCGTCCCTTAATTTGACCCCCCTCCCCCACCCCTAAATGTAGGGCTACGGAGCCCATCTACGAACTCGACCTTACTCTTGACCCAAAGAATGCTCACACCAATTTTCATCAAAATATCTCATTCCCTTCGAGAGTTATCGTGCTCACAGACAGACAGACGGACGGACGGACGGACAGACGGACAACTTTTGCGATGTCATAGGTATCCCTCCACTTACGTTTTGGGGCCCCAAAAACAACACTAAGACACTATCACAGACTCACCACCACTTGAATCTAGAAACAAAAATAACATAACAAAGAGAAATGCGAAAGATTTCGCTTCGGGCATTCAGATCAAATCTTCGAAATCTGTCAGAATGTCAACATTGTTTGATAACAGATAACATATGTTTGCGCGTCCTTGTTGTGAGAATATACCTTTTATGACCTTTAAAGATGAAGACTTGATGCGGAAATTTTTTTTAAATCATTTTATTAGAAGTCTTTTTATTTTTAAGAATTCTTTGGCAAACTGCTTGCCGAAAGAGTTTATAGTATATATTGTTATAGATGAGTTTTGCAGAGACCGATGGCATTTTTTACGAATTGTGTTGTAATTATTATTAATAATAATAATAATAATAATTAATAATAATAATAATTTTATTTTTGCACACTGAAGTTAAAAACAGTGTAGTATGGTACATGAAAAAAAAAGGAACAAACACAACGGAAACACAACTTCTAATACAAGAGAAAAAAGCATTATCCCAGTGGAACTCATCGAGTTTCTGAGCCGCACGGAGTTCAATACCTGACACTCTAGATTCGAGGTCGGGAAACGCGAAAGTCCGAATTAGCCACGAGTTGCCTGTTCTTAGTGGAAGACCAAGCAAATCAATAGTGAAATGACAAGCTGATTGAGTGTATATTCAATTCAGTTCAATTCATTTATTTATATCCGCCAAAGCTGGCGAGTAGAAAAATATAATAAAATATAAATAATCGGTCTACAACTGACGAACAACTAGACCGTAAACTTTCACGATTCTACATTCAATTCATTTTAAGAAATTACACTAGCCTAAATGAATGTCTACCTTAAACTTCAACCAAAATACATTCATCGGTCAATCAACGCAACGCATCAGAAAAAGTGTGCTTTATCGTAAAAATGTTTGAGAAAAATGTTTCCCGTTTCTTTTTCAAAATATCAATGGGGTTTTTTAAACCATAATTTTCCATCATAAAAGAACTAGATTGAAATTTAGAAAACCGGCATAAAAATTTCCCAAAATTAAAAAAAGTGGTTTTAATGCGAGATAAATTTGTAAACGTTAAAAAAGGTAAAAAGGAAGATGCAAGCAAAGTCTGTGGAAGAGCAACAGTGTTAAAAATCTTAGCAAGATTACGTCTAGATAGGAAATCCCTAAGACAAATCACCGCCCCGAAACTAGAAGAAATACGTGATTCTTCATATATATTTATATTTTAGTGTATGTTTGACTTAGAGGTCAGATTCGGCGTTTACGCTGTGAAAGATACTTCTTATGAATAAAACTCTACTCATCTCTACTCTACTCTACTCAAACGTTATCTTTCGAGAAATGTAACACTTAAAAGGGTCATGACAGAAGTGTTGTCTCGAAACATAATACCTATAAGACTCATAAAAGATATGTCAATCAATATCAATAAGGGTCATTCCAGCGAAATAAAGCCAGGCAAAAAAATCGATTTATCAGATTTTGACGAAAATTTCTCAGAATGATCTACCAGGGTCCAGGACCTTCCCCAAAAAATTTTTTCGGCCAAATATTCCCTTGCTGATGGTGGAAAAAGTCAATATTTTTCAAAATTTCGACAAAAATTAGGGAAATTCAACACGACCTTGAAATTTTTTGAGCTTCTTACCTACCTTTAGGACTTCAAATCTCGAGATGTTCAAGTATGTAGGTACTATTATTTCCTTTTTACGGTAATTTTGGCAAGGGAAGGCAAAAAAAGTGGGTCTTGGTAGATCCACTCCAGAAGAACCGGCCAGATCGCAAAAATTCTGAGATTCCCCATGGTAGTAGAGTGAAGAACGAGCTACATTTCTGCATTAGCACTTTTGTGGCTATCGAGCCAGAAATGGTCTTAAATAGCGATGTTAGAAAACAGAAACTCTTGGGAAAATGCATTGTTTTGATGGCGAAATAAACTGACCATGCAGTTCAAAAATGAAATCGCAAAAAAACACTGCTGTTCTGACTATATGCTTTAAGATTTGCGATAACTGGGAGTTGGGCAAAGTTGTCGACACGGACGAAGACGTAGAAGAAGCTTGCATAGAAATTTTGCGGAAGTCAGTCGACCCCTTAGGTTTTTTAGTCCCCGAAGACGAGATGGAAAAACTTGTAACTTCGCCATAATATTAACGTGTTCCACATTCTTTGTACAAAGTTGCAAATACAAAATTTCAGTTTATTAAATAGTTGCAGCCTATAGATAATAACAAGATTAACAAGACCAAAGATGTCGATGGGATCCCAAAATCTAGTATATGATGTTGACAGGTCAATACTCTTTACTTGTAATATTTAGAAACAGATCAAAGATTAAAGCTTCAAGCCCCTCGCGAAGCCTTTCTAGCAACCGATTCTTACCTACAAGTCCATCTCCCCGTGATAGACATGGTACCGTATCGTTCTTACCATGAAAAGAAAATAAAGGGTTTACCTACCAACTAGCAAAAGTTGGCAACCCCTAATCACCAAAGATTCTAGCAACCGATTCTTATTTACGAGTCTATGTCCTCGTGATAGACGTGGTACCAAATTGTTCGTGCCATATAAAGCACAGGAAACAAATTATAGGTACACCAAGTAGACGAAACTGCTAACTCCTCATTGTCGAAGATGATTATGGTCTAACAGCCTATTATTAGACCATGTAACCATTAGAAGTCCCCTACTTATCTCACAATTGGGATCGGTCTATTTTTGGTTTCAGTGTGTACCCTTCTACTGAAGTTGTCAATCCCTCTAAACTTTCCAACTGTGATATAGCCCGCAACCACCTTCTCTTTTCCCACATACCAACTCCTTCGACCGAAAACAACTAGCTCTTAGGTTCATTGATTACGCGTTCTTTTTTTTTTTTTTTTTTTTTTTTTTTTTTTTTTTTTTTTTTTTGGCAGGTTCTGATCATTCACGATCTTGTATATTCATCATTACAGAAACTAAGAACAGATCGCACGGAAACAAATTGAGGTTGACTTTATTGACGAAATATTGCTCCAGGAATCAAACTGCAGCATCTACTGTCAGCCAGGACATATAGTATTGTGACCTAATTCTAGATGGCATTACTCTTTCCACTTCTTGTTCTCGTAGTCGTATTTGCTGGCAATGCCTTCGATACGGTTCTGTCTCTGGTCGATCATTCTCTGGACCATAGCTTCCTGCCACTCCTGGGTCATTGTGGGTGGTAGTCGTGGGTACACGAACTTCTTGATGGCCATCCATACCCACAAGGTCAGAGCTAGGCCCATTAGAGAGATACCAATAATGGATTTCCACTCTCCTGTTGGTGCATCAAGCTCAAGAAAGGTTTGACCGAAAGATGCACGGTAGAGGGCTTTTTTCTCTTCCAAAGTAAGCTTCTTCCAGTCTCCTTGTTCCTTTTGCCTCATTACGCGTTCTGCGCAGAGCTATACTATTAGGCAGAGCTATACTATTTTGGAGAAAAGGGGTAGCCCAAAATTGGTCGACAAATTTTGTGTCCGGTTTTGGCCGGATTCCGGGTGAACTACTAGTCCGGTGAGAAATAACTTTCATATTCGGATTCAGCATGTCACCTTACCCCTAAATCTACTATCTCAATAGATTTAAAAAAAAAAATCCCTTTAATTTGAAACCCCTCCCACACCCTCAAATATAGGGCTACAGAGCCCATCTTCGAACTTGACTTGTACTTTGACCCGAAGAATCCTCTCACCAAGTTTCATCAGAATATCTCAATCCCTTCGAGAGTTATCGTGCGCACAGACGGACAACTTTTGCGATGTCATAGGTATACCTCCACTTACGTTTTGGGATCCCAAAAATGTACTGACAACGGAACTCGGTTAGCGTTTCAGAATTCGTATAACCACACTCTTAAAAGTTTTACGACATTTCCCTTGAAAACGTCGCTATCACAACACTTTCAAGAAAAAATGTCGCTATGCAGACACTTTTTACGGAAAAGAGCGAGATTTTCAACAGATTATCTTGAAAGTGTTGTGATACCGACGTTTTCTAGGGAAATGTCGTAAAACTTTTTACGGTGCATGTATATGATTAATTTACCACCCTCGCGCAAACTTACACGTGAAAAGAGCAAAAGCATGCATTCTAGTAAGTTTCTGAAAGTAGGCCAAAAGAAGATTTCGGGCCCTTGGACAGCTAAGAATTGGTCCAGGCAGGTTGTGGTCTAACGGTAAGATCTGAAAGACTGAAACCAGGGTTAGAGCAGCATTCATTTCTCAATTTTTATTTTTAGGCTGTGAGACTAATTCATTTTGTCATCAAAACAATGCATTTTCCCAAGAATTTCAGTTTTCGAAGATCGCTATTTAACACCATTTCTGGCTCGATAGCCACAAAAGTGCTAATGCAGTAATGTAGCTCGTTCTTCACTCTACTACCATGGGGAATCTCAGAATTTTCGCGATCTGGCCGGTTCTTCTGGAGTGGATCTACCAAGACCCACTTTTTTTTCCTTCCCTTGCCAAAATTACCGTAAAAAGGAAAGAATAGTACCTACATACTTGAACATCTCGAGATTTGAAGTCCTAAAGGTAGTTAAGAAGCTCAAAAAATTTCAAGGTCGTGTTGAATTTCCCTGATTTTTGTCGAATTTTTGAAAAATATTGACTTTTTCCACCATCAGCAAGGGAATATTTGGCCGAAAATTTCAAAAATTCGCCAGAGTCCGAAATAATTTTTTTAGCCGAAAAAAAAATTTGGGGAACGTCCTGGACCCTGGTAGATCATTCTGAGAAGTTTTCGTCAAAATCTGAGAAATCGATTTTTTTGCCTGGCTTTATTTCGCTGGAATGACCCATAAGTATAATAATAGTAATAATTTATTAAAGCCAACAAAGGGCCATACATCAGCATTCATTCTCGCACTTAACAAACAAGATTCACCTTTAATATTACATACAATAAAATTACTCCTTTTTACCCTTCTACTATTAACCAAAATACATCCAATCTAAACTTCCAGTATATACTTAATATATTCACACACAGACCGAATTACCTGACGACTCGTCGACTCCATAATACTAGGAAATAGTATGGATTCCCCACCAAAAAATCTTTCTCTAATTTCCGTCACCCCCCGACAATCCGTCAGCAGATGGCATAAACTCTCTTCTACTTCACCACAAAATCGACAAGCACACTCGGCCACCGGCAAAGACCTATTCCTTTTCAAAAACCTTTTTCCTACTTCGTAATGAGAGACAGTTCGCCCGGAGTTGGAACCACATCTTTAACATTTCTGCGGGTAGACCTAGCTTAAAATAAAATTATAATCCAAATAAATTCTTAAACTTCGGATAATTAATGAGCGACTCCGACTTCCGAATAGCCTCATTCCATAACTGAGTTTCTTGGTCCTGAAGTACAGAAGTAAATTTTCCCATCAAATTTTCCAAATCTTTGGCATCACCATGGCCATCATTCCAAGCGTACGACAGTCCAGCTTCGTCCAGCAGCTTTTTCACTTGCCAAGGCCAAGAACGCTTCTTCTTTGATCCCAGGGCCTCTAGGTATGCCGCTTTCAGCAGCCTATCTTCTTGGAGACTTACTATTTTTAGCCAAAATCTAACTACTTGCACTAGCCTACGCGTTCTAAGAGAAAGCAAACCTAAGTCTCCTTTCATTACTTGTGTATGGGTTCTTGGGTGTAAACCAATTAATCTCCTGTAGTGTTGTAACTGGATCGATTCAAGTTGCTTAGCAGCCTCGCAACCCCAAAGCTCAGCCCCATAATGTATCGTAGGTAAAATTTTAGAATTAAATTTCACATAATATTTCTGTAGGACAAAAATAACCTTGTACGTCAAAACAAAATGGTTTGAAAAATACATAAAACAACGGTTAATGCAAGGTAAAATAAACTAAGTGTCAAACGCTGCTTTGTTATAATTAGATACGAAATATGGTACAAAGGATTTAAAAAAACCCTGAGAAGACTTGAAATCGGGTTCTCTAAGGAGTTGTTTCTTCGCTACTTTTCTTGCTTGCCGCGTGTCGACGGTTGGTTCAGGAGCGTAAAAAGGCGGTAGGATGTCGCGATGGTCTGGAGACAGAAGGAGGGAATATCCAAATGCCATGGTGAGATCGTGTCTCCTTTGGTTGAGTGTTTCTAGCTTTAGAGTCTGCAGGCTGGTGTTGTAATCAACGTACATGTGACCGAGGACAATGCGGCAAGCTCTCTTCTGAAGGGTCGCCAATTGATCGCTTTGTTCACTGGAGAGAGAGCTATGCCACACGCTACATGCGTATTCAAAAACCGGCCGAACATACGTCTTGTAGCAATCCACCATAGCATGAGCGCTGAAACCGAATCTTTTTAGGTATGAGAAGGATTTGAGAAGGCCACCTGCTTTCCTACTATGTAGTCTATATGTGGAGCCCAACGTAGGTCATTACTGATGTAAACTCCAAGCAGCTTTATGATATCAGAATATTCCAGTAGGGTGTCTTCGGTTTGAGGCAGATCTTGTCGCAGGAAACTAACACGGAAAAGTGTACTTTTTTCTTCCTCATAACGTTATAACGGAGCCGCAAACATGTATTATCTGTTCGCAAACTTCTGAATATAGGTAATACAATGAGCTTTACACGTCGACCAGGAATGCTAAAACAAAAATTAATCAATGAATCAATCAATCAAATTTAATTCCAAATAGCTTAAAGCTATAGAAGAGGTCGACATGCGAAATATTTACAAACTCATTCAAACGACAACAAATTAATACACTTTACAAGATATGACCTGAAATTAATGCTGAGATAAAGCTGTGTAAAAATTGGGTTGACGAATTGACAGGATACGCCAAAAACTGATTGCCAGTGTTTCTCGGACCGACGCTCGGACAACAGGAGGGGAGGGGGGAATAGACGGCTCGTCTGGGACAACACACCATCTTTTCTCCGAAATTTTTCGATTGGGTATTTCTGCGTTCAGTATGGAACGCCCAGTAAAACTTACAATTAGATTTGTTATAAAGGCGGACAAGCCCGCGACAAAACTTTTTTTCAGATCTTTCTCTGGGGCGACTGGTGTTGTAAGCCTACTGTTTTTCAGATGATGATTCAAGCAGTGACTCAATAGACAAGTGGGATCCCATGGCGGAAGACTACTACTCATCGAGGAACACCAAGTTTTTCAACGACGAAGACTTGGACGCCGTCGAGAATGGGTTTAGCCGCGATGTGAGCGAGTTCTGCCGTTTTGGACTGACCTGCCGCCATAAATACTGTGACAAGGAGCATGTTGACTTGACAGGTAAAATTCAAGGGGGAGGTTTGTACCTACACGGCTTTAACATCCTGTCGATTTTGAATCTTTCCTTGAACACCTCTCTCAATTCTTTTCTGCCTTGGTTTTGCTGCTGATACTATGAAAAAGGTTTTCCAAGACCATTGTTTCCGGCAAAGCAATCTAGAAGTAATCGGACATTGTGCTCTTATTGTAATTGAAACTACCAATGTTTGGAGACCGCTGTTTAAGTGTCGATTTTGCCCCCCCACCCCACCCCGCCAAAAACCCCGGTACCGAACCCCTCCCCCCGGGCGAACCCCCCCCCCCCCCCGGCAAAAAACCTCACAAATGAAAAAGACAATCCGAAAAGAATCTCCTAGTCCCAAATAATCCCTACGCCACGGATAGTACAAGGCATTAGCTGGGCACACGGATTAGCTTATGTACCTACTGACGGGTTTATAAAATTAAAATAACTGGATGCAACTTCATTCTCAAACTTCAATCTACAATACTGTCTAAAGTACGGTGGATATCCAGTAACAAGTGTAAGAATTAGCTTGCGCACAAAGGGTATGTGTATGTAAAGCTAAAAGTACTGGCTGGAGGTGTTCATAGTTTTGAATGCGTTAAGCACAACGCAGAACAAAGATAAACAAGGGAAGTGTAAAGCGGAGGTGAAGGTTGGTGGTGACACTAATTGCGGAATTGGACGAACACACGCACTCACCTGAAGCTGTTCTCAGTGAGGTGTTGAAAATGAAAGATTAAATCAATACCCGTGCCACTCAGTGTAACGACCCCCCCCCCCCAACAAATCCTTTCCCAATTTCTTCCCCTTCTCTTGGCGAGGAAGCTGCAGTTAGGGTGCCACCCATTCGTACAATGCGAAGGGCCACCAGACGCTACAGTCAGCCAATTGCCCTCTCCCCTTGCCTGATTCCCGTTCCTCTTTAGTTATCCCTGATTCATACCAGAAATTCCAAGATAGGCAGCAGTTTTTGGGATCCCAAAACGTTAGTGACGGATACCTATGACATGGCAAAAGTTGTCCATCTGTCCGTCCGTCTGTCCGTCTGTAAGCACGATAACTCTCGAAGGGATTGAGATATTTTGATGAAACTTGGTGGGAGGATCCTTTGTCAAAGTACAAGTCAAGTTCGAAGATGGGCTGTGTAGCCATATATTTGAGGGTGGGGGAGGGGTTTCAAATTAAGGGGCAAGAAAAATATTTTTTAAAAGCTATTTAGACCACTATAGAACATGTGTGCTTATAAGGCCCTAGAATCTTCCGCAGTAAGGATACGTTCTAAGAGTAGGTGAATTTCGCGGTGACTCTCTTTGCTTTGATCCGGAAGTAATTGATTCGCTGAATGATCGTCGGACAAGTATAAAGAAGAACATTGGTCCCCGGCGCAACGATTTTGGACCCGTCCCCACTGTCGGAACCCAGCTTCAAACGTTTGGCTGTGGAGGGGCTAACCGTTTTGTTTGAATGAGAATGGATGGAAAAATTAGGGACGGAGAGTATTCTGATTTTCAGATGTTATGTGTTGAAACATTATGCATACACGATGAGTCGAAACACCGCGCCTTATCGGAAAATTCATCAGATGCTTTTTCGGCTGTCTTACTATAGAAAAGATTATTTATAGTAAGAGATCTTTCTTTCAGAGCCGTTACCAAATGAAAAAGTGATGGTGCCCGTTAGGATGATGCAGCAGTACGAGTTCCCTGAGCTACAGTCTATCGTAGAAGTTCTTATCGTGAAGGTCAACAACCCTGGAGACATGATTGGTGTCCTTCCCAGCGGGCCACGTGACCTGAGAGGCATTTGTAAGCAGCCTATGGTTTATTCCACGTAGAAAGGGGAGCCGTCACGTCTACTTTACAGGGAGACTCTCGAGTCTTCATACTAGAATCGTTAAGAGCTATCGTTAGCGCATCTTTCCCAGCTTAGCTCATAGAGTCGAATTTTCCTTGGGAAAAAAGGGTCGCTGTCACTACCCCCCCCCCCCCCCCCCCCGGAAATCGACGAATTCTAAGAGGGGTGAACCAACGGATTTTAAGAGTGGCCGGATTGACAGATTTTAGGAGTGGGCGAATGGACGATTAAGTGGACGGACGTTAGGCGAATCGTTGGGTAGGCGAATCGACGGGTGGGTGAATCAGTGGGAGGACGAATTAGGAGGGGGGGATAACTGATGGTCCAATAGACGGATTTTGGTGATCACCTGACGGGTGGACTAAGTGCCGGAAAGAATCTGTGAAGTGACGGATTTTAGAGGGACGGATATGCGAACCGACAGGTAGATTTGAAAAGCACCACGGACATCATACTTTCAGCAGCAATAGACGGGAAGAAATAGTCGCCGGTGAAAACTAAAATAAAAATGTATCTTTGAAGTTGTTTTTTTTTCGAATCAAGGCCAGATGTGAGTCATTCGAGTGCTTATAGCAGACAGCTAAAGCAGAATATCATGACTGTGTGAACGTACATACGACTACAGTAACTATATTGATCGATTTCAAGAGTATGTAAGGGGTGGGTTTTCGTGTGGGACGCAGGAATGCTCGGTTATATTACGGTGCTGCAGTCGGTGTAACCGGAAGGTGATAAATCTAGGACAGTAAGCTACCTACAGTTTTACAACTTCAGGATTTTAACCTGTCTCATCCTAAAGTTAGGGAAGATAGGATTATAGTTGGATAATACAATACTGTTGGCATATCAGTCTCGAGTTTTAACACCATTTAGAGTCGATGAGCAAGATGATTAAGCGGGGTGCTGTAGCAAGAAATTTTTTAGCATTGTTATCATAGAAATTTGATTTAGTCTCAGAAAGTACACACAAAATGTGCCGAAAGATCCACGATTGTTTTTATCCCATGTTGGCTTTATTGTTCTGACGATGTAAATCAGGGAAAGACATCTTTTTTGCAGCTAAGGAGAGGAAGGACCCAGAAACCTTGAAGACGCTCCACTCCGCTATGCAAGAACACTATCGCCTGACCAAACATCCAGACTTTAAGGGCATCCCGGCCATTTCGGAGCTGATGGCAGCGAAAAGTGACGTCGATAACCTGTGGTACCGTGCTAGGGTGCGGCTTACGGATGAGGCTGTAGTACAGGTACGAAATGGTGTGGCATTCGGGCAAGGGAGATCTTTGTTGCGGCTTTATTAAGTTCCACGCACTCTCCCAAAAATCGAAATCCTTGTTCGAAAACCTCTTCGGGTTCAGGTCGAAATCAGCTGGAATGTCTAACACGATTTACGGCCCGACAAATTATTGTCGGTCGAAATTGTGGACGAAAACTGTTTCATGGGCGAATCTGGGAAGATTTTTGAGACCGGGCCGATCTCACCCTGAAAAACTAAAAACGGGGCAAAATCGCGGAAGAGAATTTAGAACCCGATTTTTTTTCAAGGAGGAATCGGGGAGAAATTTCTTTTCTGCCTCAATCTCGCCCTGAAAATCTACCACGAACAAGATTTCAGGCCGAAATCGCGGCCATCGAGCTGGATTTCGACCAGATTTCAGGCGGAAAACAGAAATCGAGGCGGTAAATTTCCGTACGGGTATGTTGTGTCCGATTTTGATAGGTCTTGTTCAGCCACTCACAAATCCTCATTTTTTGCTTTTCTGGGCACTGTGTCCAAAAATTGAGGATTTACGTATGACTGATCCCGTTGTGCCGGGTCTGCGTGATGAGGGATTTTAAAGTATTTGATTCATGGGGGCCGAGAAGGTGGAAGACACCATAATTTTTCGATGGGTCGAATTTTGTTACCTTTGTTTTCTTCAAAATCCTCAGGGCATCCAAGCTTATCCACAAATTACTTGAACACAATTCACTCTTGAAAGCAATGTCGCCATTGCTAATTCTATTCACTTATCTCCCGACGCAGGTTAAAAGAGTACTAAAATCTTGGAGAAGATCGAGTGGCGTGTAACAGGATTAAAACAACTAAGCATAGGCATAGGTTTATTACAGAACGAACAGTGTAGCCAAGGCTAATTTACGTCGTCTTAACAACAATAATTCAAAAAATAACGAAAAAGCACTAGATCGCATTGTATACTTCCACAAAAAAGGGGACAAACGTGTTCTTGAAGCGGTTTGTTCTGCAGACGGGAGGCTGAAGCTTTAACTGGGATCTGGTACGTGAGTTAACAGGAGCGTCGGGTGGGAGGATCGGCCTGTGATGGGACGAAGATAGCAGTGACTTGCCGAAAGACAGAATCTGCGATAGTCGTCTGTCGCTGAGAGACTCAAGGTTTAGTTCTTTCAGGATTTTGTTGTAGTCGATATCGCCCTGTGGTATATCGCCCTGTGGACGTTTAGGTATGTCAGAAGTTGAAATCATCTGCCAGTTTGACAATTTTTGGTCTCGGAAAATACTCGGATAGCATAAAACGTACTCAAGTCTATGGGCATTTGGCGACCATCCTTGAGGCTTCTCTGCCCCTCTTTGTTACCGTTGACGCCAATTTCGCAAACCCGGATGACTGCCTGAATGAAGGAAGTGTCTCTGTCTGCAGTCTGCCTTCTGCGCTGCTTCGTCGTGACGTCGTGACGGCAGCGGTCGTGACGGCAGCATGATTTTTTTTGTGTATGAAGCTTCGGTATATAAATAACTCAAACCCCGTTTCACCGCGATGTCCTCCCTTGTGATTTTATCCTCTGCCGAATTCCTCTTCCTGGTCAAGCTGCCGAGCCTATGCCTCGTTTAGAGCCGGTGGTAGCTTTGCGAACAAGGTATGCTCAGAGTTTCGTCTCCTCGTTTGTTCGTATGTACAGCTCGGAGCGCATTCGAACGTTCAGTTTTGTATCCTTTATATTTTATTAGTATTTTATTAGTTGTATTATGCTATTTGTTGACCATATTTGTGATAAGACGTCGGTATAAATGCCACAAAATTGGATATTCATTTTTTTGTGACGCAAAAACAACACACCGGCTTGTCCGATATGTGTTTTAATTAAACTCGATTTAATTGCATTTGTTGAAAGAAATATGTTGTAAGAGAAACTCGAAAAACCTGTTTCTGGGTGAAAGTTAGTATATGAAGTTCCAGAAAAATTACAAGTAGAAAAACTTCCCATTACCTTAAATTACCTTAAATCGCATTTGCCAGCGACAAGGTGGTGTGATCCTCCTGTAGAGCGTCGCTGGGTGGGTGATGATGTGATGCTACTTCCTCTGTGTGGACTCAGGGGCATCCCAACTGAGTTTCCATTCCGTGTCCTTCCAGTCTTTGTCCACTGACTTCTTGAATGCCTCAATGGATTTTGACTGGACTGTAGCTTCACTTAGAGAGTTCCATAGGGGGACACCACGGGCAGCAAAGAAATTGTATCTTTCACGGCGTTTGTAGCTGAACTGTTGTAGCTTTTTTGAGTGGCCCCGTGTTGTTTTTGATTCTGCTGGGGAGAAGAGGGTGTTCCCTGCATCTGTCTCCAAAAGTTTCTTCATTGTGATAACGTCACCACGCTTTCTCCTATACGTTAAAGTTGGTAGACTCAGCTTCTTTAGGCGTTCCTCGTACTGCAGGTGTTTGAAGTTGTTTGGGAGTTTAGTGGCCCTCCTTTGGACACTCTCTAGTGCATGTTTGTCCATCTTGTAATGTGGGTGGGCCACTATTGATCCGAACTCCAGTTTCGGGCGAACCAGTGCTGTGTATAGCTTCTTCACGATTGTGGGTTTTCTTGTGGTGATGGTTCTTTTTATCAGTCCAAGTGCCATGTTAGCTCCTGCGACTTGGTGTTTAATGTGCCCATGAAACTTGAATGCATTGTCTATGATGACGCCAAGGTCCCTTTCCTCTTTAACACTTTCAATAGTTGTTTTTGTATCTGTGCTGGTCAGCATCGAATACTCTTGGCATGAGTTTTTTGGGCCGAGGTGAAGTACCTTGCACTTGTCAGCATTGAATTCGAGTCCCACTGCATGCACCAGCTCCACAATTTATCAAGTTCAGCCTGTAATGACATTGTGCATTGTTCATCTGCTGCAGGTCCAATCAGTTTCGTGTCGTCAGCAAACAGAGTCAAGGTGTTTATTGACTAACTATTGTTTATTGACCATTGACTAACTGTTGTCTCATTTTTCAGGTTTGTCTGGTTGACTTAGGAAGAGTCGAAGATGTAAGATTTACCCGTCTACGGTCGCTTCATCCCAAGTTTCTACACTTACCGGAACAGGTAACTATCCAATAACTATACTTTTTAAGGAGGCTCCTTGCCAAGAAAGATCGCTTGATGGAGCTGTATGGAGAGGTGGTTCAAAACGTACAATATTTTAGAGGAATTAATTTCCTTTTATGCTGGAGTTCGGAGGGGGTGGGAATTTCCCTCACACAGTTTACGAGAAAATAATATCTGGGAAGGTTTTATTTGTCCCCGTTCTGTTCTTTTGTATTTGTTTTTTCCTTCCATGGGCGACAAGGCTTTAATTTGAACAAGCTACTTACTAATTTACTCCTTTTATTACAGAAATTACGGATCGTTTTATCAGGAATCTGTCCGGTGAACGGCAAATCTTGGAGCAAAAAAGCGTCAGAGATGGTCGAATCCTACGTCAGTGGCCGCTTTATGGTCGCCAGGGTTGACGATATAGCAGAGTAAGTCCCAAACCCTCAAAATCTAAACGTACAAAGCTCGAACAAATGCAACTTCTTTTGCTGCAAGTTAGAAGAACCCGTAACAGGGCTTTACAAACCCCCGAGTGATACCCCTCACTATGTTAAGTGCATAATCTGCTTCACCATTTTGGGGGCTCTCAAGCGGTACTTCCCATCCAAAATTTATAAAGATATCTATTTTGACGAGAACGTTTTTTATCTTGGATTTGAATAGGTACACTGAATTATTGAGCATGTTCCACCCCTCTACCAATAATAACTATTAGCTACTATTTCCGTTCCAGCATCACGTAAAGTTACTACGCTGACCGTTCCAACCTTCTCAAAATAGTAACTATTTGCTTACCACGCTCGGGAGCGTAGTTAAGCGTAGTAACTACGCATCTCTGCAACGTGATTGGTCGGATCAGCCCGCGGCCTGATATTTGACCGAAAAAAAAAAAAAAAAAAGCGTTCCAGCCTCGCGTAGTAACTAGCGTAGTAACTACGGTAAGTAGGGTGGAACACGCTCATTGTCTCAGCTGTGGGATTTTTTTTTTTTTTCATCTTGGGTTCTAGTGGGACGTTCAGGATATGCACTGCTTGCACGACAAGACAAAGTTCATCCCGACGCGGAGAATTTGAATTTGAACAAAAGCCTGCAGTTCAATGGCTAATGAAGAATAAATGAACAGCGGAGCATCGAAGTAACGCATTTTCCTTGGAATTTAAGTGAATGAGTGACGGGTAACCAGACTGTCGTATCTAAGCCCTTTTCCGTGGAACTTTGTCAGTTAGCGATGGGTAGATGGATTTCTTCAGCTACCAGAGAAATGGAACTTTTTATTAGTTGGGTTTCTCGCCTTGGTCCAGATCTGTAACATCGCGCGGAGGGGTTCTGCAAAACACTGTCAGAAGTTTCATAACAGATAGCGCATAACACTTTCAAGAATAACACCTTTTCACTTAGAAATAAAGTGTTATGACCAATTAAGTTTACACTATTTCGTGCCTAGATCTCCAACAACACCTTCAATTGGTAAAAATACTAACGGGAACGAAAGAAACATAACAGATAACATCCCAAAGTGTTTTCTGTTGAAACCGCGCATTCTTCTGTTGTCGTTATGTAACTTCTGACAGTGTAGTATTTTTACCAATTGAAGGTGTTGTTGGAGATCTAGGCACGGAATAGTGTAAACTTAATTGGTCATAACAGTTTATTTCTAAGTGAAAAGGTGTTATTCTTGAAAGTGTTATGCGCGATCTGTTATGAAACTTCTGGACAGTGAAGACGAAATGCAAAATATTACATATTTTATATTTTTATGTTTGACATACCGTTTAATTGTGTTACAAACATTCTGAAGTCGTACAATTTGAAAATGCATTGTATTTAACATTTATATTTGGTTTAAATTGACAGTCCTATGTTATCGTGTTGTAAAACAGATATTCAGGAATAAATACGACGATTGATTGACTGAACACTGCAGATCGTAAGTAAAAGAATTGGCTTCTCGCCAGTACCGGCTTCCAACCGTTCAAAAATAAACAGAGTGTGTTGAGAGGAAGCAAATCGACCTGTCGATTCTTCTGTGTTACTTTATGACCTAAGTTCTTGGTTTTACAGGAGTCCGGAGCAACTGTCCATAACGTTGTGGAAACCTGAAGGCAAGACTCTAGAAGAAGCGTCCATCAACAAGAAGCTGGTCACCGCCTGCGAAGCTCTCGAGGAGGTCACAGGCCTGCCATGCGGTGACATGATCCCAGGCTAGCGATTGGCTGGTCTTGCTGCACCTAGTAATGGCTCCGTTTTTTGTCCAGGCCTGTCCGCGCAATATACACAATCATGAGCAGATGTGATTCTGATATGCGAACTGTAAGAGGTCTGCTAGTGTTCTGCTTGTTTTAAGTGTCATTTTTCTGCCAAACAGTGTTGTAGAACAAAGTGTTATATTTTACGAGCAGATGGCAGAAGTTTGACAAAAGTTAAGAAAAGGGTGATCACGAGGGGATACTCACTCTCCGGCACCCGGTGTACAGAAGGTTTTGGGATTGAGTATCCCCTCGGTTGAGTATTCATCTGCTTAAGTGTTATCAAACTTCCGACAGTGTGATGGTGACAGTATGAATTTTTACTTGCCACAAGAACTGGTTAGTGACATATATGAATATGCTAGTTGTTCCCACAAACATAGCTTCGAGACTTTTTGAACGTGACTCTAGAGTTTCGCCTGTGCTGCGGGATTTGTGATTAGTATTGCCTGTAATTGTAGTCATTTGTCGTTGGAGGAGTGTACCGTCTCTGTTGCAGTTCAGTTTCTGCCAAGTGTGAAATTATGTGGTTTAATACATTTTAGTATCGGATAGCTCACCACCGAAATTATAGCGTTGTAGCATTTTTATTTACCACCGAAAGTATAGCGTTATAGCCTTGTTATTTACTGATTGGCTGACCAGGAGCTTAACTTGTGACGAAAGAAAACTTCATCAAACTTCTGCTAAGTAATTATTGTAGCGATAGATATGTTTTCTAGATGCCCAGCAGCGTCCATTCGGTTTTCTGTCGGTGCCTGGTGAACTTTTTATGTCCGAAGGGTGCACCAATCAGTCATACACAAATCCTCATTCTCTGGGCATGGTGCTCCTACGTCAGGGCATGTGGCGCACCATGCCCTGCAGCAAGTGGTAGCTACATAAAATCGGTTGAGTTGAAATTTAGAATGAGAATTTGCATTTCAAACAGATTTTTATGAGAGTGCCCTTGCTCCAGAGCATAGTGCAGCAACGTATTAGCACCATGCCCAAAAATTGAGGATTTGTGTATATACTGTCAGAAGTTTTATAACAGATAACTCAAGGATGCGCGATTTCAACAGACATCACTTGGGATGCAATCTGTTGCGATTTTGTTGTGCAGAACAGGCACTGCCAGGAAGAGCCGAAAAAGCATCAGCTGACTGTTGTTTGTCGTCATGATATCGGAAAAGTCAACAGATGTTGTTTCGGCGGTTTTTCGGGTCTTCCTGGCGATGCTTGTTATGCATAGCATTTAGTGCATAAACGTTTTCAAAATCACAACAGATCACATCCCAAGTGTTGTCTGTTGAAACCGCGCATTCTTGAGTTATCTGCTATAAAACTTCTGACAGCACATACACAAATCCTCAGTTTTTGGGCATGGTGCTAATACGTTGCTGCACTATACTCCGGAGCAAGTGACTGGCACCGACCAGCAGGATGGCAGCCGCCTTACTTATCTGTGCGACTTCACTAATTGAATACGATACCAAGTTTTATTCTAGCTTGAGTCAAGAAGGGCTGAAATATCGCTACAATAAAACTTCGCCTACATATCGTTTCGCACAGCCAAATATGATTCGCAGTCGGAATATTTATAGCCATGCGGTTAGGGCAGTCGGGAAAGATCGCTGCACTTTGTGCCAAACGAGTCGACGAGGGAATACTTTCTTTTTGAGAACCACTGTACAAGGTTCAGTAGACACCGACTGGGCACCGGGCATCTTCTGTGCAGCCACTTTTGCAGTGAGTAACCCCTCGCCAATAGGCTGATCAAAATGCAAATCCATATCCTTGTAACGGTTGTTTTGGATCTGTATTATGTTGTTATCTTTATTATGAATAGCCTATGCCAAAGGCTGGGCACTCAAATGACCTAGCCCACTATAATATGATTCTTATTGGTTGTTTTCTGTACTTGACTGCAATCATCAGTATTTTACAGGGTTTGTCGTACCCAGCATTTCGCATAGGGTTTATAGCCTGTAGGATAACCAGGGAGTTGTGGATCGCCAAGAGCGTGTTCGATCCCTACTTACCGTAGTTACTACGCATGACGTCACGAATCCTGGGTTCTTGGTGTCAAGGCGGTAACGCATTTTTCTGTTTGTGTCAACATATCGTGCGGCGGGCTCATCGGACCAGTCACGTCTCAAAGATCGTAGTTACAACGCTAACTACGCTCCCGAACGCGGTAAACAAATAGTTACTAAAGGTTAACTTCAGACATCGAGGCTGATATCGGAAAATAACAGCGAGATGGAGATTGAAAATAACCTCTCCGAGCCGAAGGCGAGGCAGGTTATGGAAAATATCAGCCGAGCCGAAGGCGAGGTTGATATTTTGAAATGGCCGTCGAGCTTGTGATTCCGATATCAGTCGAGATGGAGGTATGTTAACTATTATAACTTTTTCGAACAGAATTTCCGCTTTTCGGGGCTGAAAATAATCCAGCCAATCACGTTTCAGAATTAGTCATAACAACCTCCGGGGAGGTTGATATGACAAATAGCAACCTCTCCAGCAGGTTGTTATGACTAATTCTGAAATGTGATTGGCTGGATTTTCCGTGGCGTTTTCATTGTGAAGTTTATCGTAATATAACTGACCGTGGGTCATAGGAAGATATACATTACACACCTGTTCGAGAAAAGTTATTGTTGGTTACTTTTTCGAGGAGATTGGAACGGTCAGCGTTGTGACTTTTAACCGGGATAGAACGAAATTAGTAAGTAATAGTTACCATTGCTAGAAGGTTGGAACATGTTCATGGCTTTCTGTTTTGGGGCAGTCGGGAAAACTTGCTGCCGGTGTCCTACACTTGTGTCCGCAAGCCAGAGCTGACTCGCGAATTGTCAGACCAAGGAACTGCAGCCAGTATCGGATTAAACCCTATGGAGACTGCCCCAATGCGAAATTTCGGAGACCCACTCTCACATTATCTGCGTAACACCTCAGTTTTACCAATCCAACATTTTGACAAACATATTTTATCATTATTCATTCAGTTTGAATAAATCAACAAAACTTTAATTTTGCCATTGTTGCGGGCCCCTAAAGTGAGGGCCATAAGCAGGTATGCCTACTTTGTTAGGCACTGGGTCCGGCCCACTCGCACATTATCTGCATAATAATGTTTGTTTTACCAATCCAACGTTTTTACAAACATATTTTGTCATTTATTTATTTAATTCGAATAAATCAGTAAAACTTAAAATTTGCCACTGTTGCGGGCCTCTAAAGTGAGGGCCATAAGCAGGTATGCCTACTTTGTGCACTGGCTGCTTCCGCCACTCCAGTACACTTTCAGATGTTTCATAACATACATAAGGATAACACACCAGGAGCATTTTCCACCCTTCAATAGTAACTATTTTTTACTATTTCCATTCCAACCTCGTGAAAAGTTACTACGCCGACCGTTCCAACCTTCTCGGAATAGTATCTTCTTGCTTACCGTGCTCGGGAGCGTAGTTTGCTTGGTAGCTACGATCTCTGTGACATGATTGGCCCGAGCCCGCGGCACGAAAAATGCTCCAGCCTTGACGCCAAAACGCCAGGATCCGTTAAGGTCGGGCTTCACTAACCAGACGCCCCACAATCTGGGGTCCGGATTATGTGAAGACGGTCCCAAACAGAAATCAAATCAAATCTCTCTTCAACAGTCCACTTTTGGGTATTTTTCAGCACTTCTGTCATTTTCTTAGATTTTTGCCACCTCAACACAATTTCTCCAAGTCAAATGAAAACTGCTTTCAAATTCCGGCTTCTTTTCACCCAGAATCCGGGAATCTGGTAGATTTTTCTGGTTTAGATTTTTCTACCAGATTCCCAGACGCGTCCGGGGTGCTTTCAGACCTGTCTTCACTACCCATACCGATATCGAAGAAAACGGGAACCCGGAATCCGGACGAAAAATCTGGGTAGTGAAGCCCGACCCGAGGCCCGACCTTTACGTCTTGCGTAGCAACTACGCTTAGTAGGGTGGACCATGCTGAGTCTGTTTACATTACAGAAACATTGTGTTTACATTTACTTTTCTGCAGCACATTTTACAGCACTAGAGATGATTTGAACGTAAGTTTTAGCGAAAAAGTAAATGTTAAAACGGAATTATTCTGCAACGTCAACAGATTGGTGTTTTGTCTCATATCTGCTCAAATTGAACATCCTTGTGTAAATGTTGTAGAATTTCTGACAGTGCTTAATTGTATGAAGGTGATATCTTTTTTACTTACAGAAGTCGAATTTTGCTATTTTAGTTTTCTATTTCTTGTATTATTGAATAAACGACCAATGATATTGCAGTTGTTTGTTTAGATCAGCGCCGAAACAGGGACCCATAAATTTCCTTACAGGGGGCCTGTCGTTTCCTATGCTTCTATATTGATATGATGACCGAACCGATCCATCTTCCAAAAATCCCCGCTTGAGTCGATCGGCATTCTTGTTTGCCTCACTGTACGTGCGCACCAAAGAGACTCCTCCCTCAAGGCGCCAGCAGCCAATCCCAAATTTTGTCTATCTGGATATTCGCGTATTCTATCCCCGTGGGTGTTTCTCGAACTCTCAGACGTTCGGTCAGGAGCGCATCAGAAACCTCTTATTGACAGGCCCCCTGAATGGCGAGTCATTACAGGAAATGTATGGGTCCCTGGACGAAATAAGAAGTGGCGCAATTTCGGTTTACAATTCGTTTATTTTTATCCATCTTACAGTTTAGAGATATTGGACATGTTCTAGGTACAATTGGATAAGCAAATAGGCATGCAATTGGTCCAAAAAGGCTGTTTCCAAGTTCCCGTTTTACAATCATCCCGTTTTTCAATCACATCTTGAAGGGGCGGGACTCAGTTATTTCTGTCGCGTGGTAAATACAGGTTCAGGTTCTTTTTAATAATAAACTAAATAACAAAAGGTCCAGAGCCCGGCTGAGAAGACAAATTCGTAATGCACGGGATGGAAAGACTTCTTTAACTAAATACAGCAATGCCGCTCATACCAGTGGAAATATGCGTGTTCTCTCGTCAGCACCCGGTCCCCACCACCACCCGTTGACGTCCAACGAAACCAACAATGACACGTGAAGAGGTGTGCAGAAAGGTAGTAAGTACTCTGAGTAAGTCTTTTTTTTTTCATTAAAGTTCAACGGAAACCAATATATATTCATGATTCTAACAAGGGCCCGGGATCATTTTTGCCTATATACCAATATATATTCATGATTCTAACAAGGGCCCGGGATCATTTTTGCCTCAAGGGTTTCGATTACAGATGGATTTCTAGCGCCCTTAAAGTGCGCATCATCACAGCCAAATGCAAAAAAAAAAAAAATTACCAAACGATACATTCTCGGAATTTCTAAGGGTCGTCATTCTTATCTCAAGGGTTTTGCATACAAATCGCAACCAACCCACAAATTGGCAAATCCCTACTTTCACGCACCCTCTTACCAAGCCTTGCAATTAAACTTCGAGCTCTTGTTTGTTAGCATGTTGAATAAAATGTCAGTGTAACGTTAGTATTTGTAGTATTTAGTATTTATTTAACTTGTGAGTGTTTAAAGCAATGATATTTTTGTTAAGACAATCAAATTAGCTAGCTAGCGAGTATCTGTCTAATAAACCTTACTTACTTTACTTACTTATTTACTTGCCATAGCCTATGCGTTACACCGGGTAGCCCGAGGGTTGGCCTATGCCATCAACCCAGTAAAATATTGAAGATTTGACTGATTAATACAAAAGATAGAAAAATACAAAATTTAGCAGGAAGTTTTAAAACCCGATATGATAGTCGGTATAAGACCGTATAGGGTAAGGAGACAAATCCAGATCTGGAACTAATTTTCTCGTCGGACAAGAAGATTACCCTCGAGATTACCCGGGATCCGGCCAAACCAGAAGTTTGGTAAAAAATGATAGTTCATTGTTAATTCGATTTGAGGTTCGTAGTGGGGGTAAGAACACTCGAAGAATCAATTATGTTGTGATCAGTAAGTCCCTTGAAATTCGCCAGAACTCGAAAAGTTTTAAGTCGACTATGTATATTGTCGGTAATTTTAAGTCTCAACTATAACACAGAGAAGGTTGGCTCAACCGTTAGAGCGTCAGACTGCAGGTCGAGAGTTTCTTGGTTCGCCTCTCGATGTCACCAGCTCTTCTACTCCGCATGCGATTTGCCCAGAATACAGCTAATGCGAGGAATACTCTTGATGACTATCTCTCCTTGCCGCTGCAAAATCTCCGGCCTCTCCGGATACCTAGCGGAAGAAAGGCAGAAGTGGGATCACAGCTGCTCCCAAAGATCGCCGTGATTGCTTGACATAGGATTTGAGTCGTTGAGTTTGAGTCATTACGGAGACGTTTATTCCTTCTTCCTGAGGATCACTGGCGTGTTTGGACTTACGATTGTCTGGACGAAGAAGTCAAATAAATATTCAACTTTTGGGATCCCATCGAATACTTTGGTCTGGTTATTTAGGCCTTGTTCAGGAGAAAGACCGCTGATAAAAACATAAAGCTAGTCATGAAACAAGACCTTCATGTCTGACAAGGTACAGAAGAGATGATTGCCACGCCTTGTCACAAATGAAGCGGCATCTGCGAGACAAGATTTCAGACATCTTTATTCGCATCTTCAACAACAACAATTGGAACAAGAGTAGAAATAAAAGAAGACATTCTAAGTATTCGTAATAATGAACTGCTTACGGGTTGCACGCAAATATGGCCATTTCTAATTATTCAGAGATGGTTATTATATTAATAATAATTATGTAACTGCAGCAAAAAGGCTTTCTCCTTTATAAATTTCGCCAAAAAAATTAAGAGGAAATTATGCCGATCATAATGAAGGAACCGAAGATCCCCGGTGTCGCGGAAAAACACAATAGGTTGACGGGAAATGAGTTAAAGGGACCAGGAATTCACGAGGGCTTACTCACTCCCCGGCACCTGCTGTACACCCTTTCCCGGAACCAGCGATGCCGGCACCGTTGCCGGCCATAGATTAGCGAGTAGATTAGGCGGTTTCTCTTTCAAACGCTTCTAAACATATTAATGTTCTAAAACGTAGCAACCCTTGCCAGCTGGTGTTAGCCGGCGTCCGGCAATTCCTGTACACTAAAATCGATAGTGGGCAGCCCCTCGCGAATTCAGCAGTTAACGAGTTCATTAATTCTTACCGATAACCAGAAAGGAATGGATGTTAACCAGAAAGGAATGGACTTTGGTGATAGAAGAAGCTTGCACGCGTAAAGGAGTAGATTTTGTTTCAAGCCGTGAAGCCGTAGACAGTGTCCACTATTGTTTGTTTAAATGTTGCCTTTTTTTCAGCCTCAAACTCAAGTAATTTCACAAGGATTGTGCCACCTCCAAGCGTGATGTTCCCGTTCTTTTGAAGTAGACCAGTGTAGTAGCCTACCGAGTTAACTAACGGCATTCCATATCACAAGTTTCTTGCTTTTAAAATTTTACTTTTGACCGTCTGTATGTTTCCAAGTGATTGACCATGCTTTTTGTTTATCACTCGTGATCGTGATTCTCAGTTTTTATTCGGCGACATTTCGGCCGTACGCTCTCAGATGTGTCAAACGTTATGAGAATGTATTTGTTACGACCCTTTTAAAGATGCTACATAAACTTTCTGTTTACCTTTCCAAAGCAATCGCGACGCCGAAACTCAAGTATGTTTGCCTTTTTCTGCAGTGTTTCTGTTTGGGTTCAAGAAATAAACCGCAGAGAAGCCGAAAGTCCATCCCTACGAGGATTACGCCCGCAAATAGAGGAGATAGAATAATGTTATATAACTGGTAATTTTTTTCACGACCATAGTTACTGCTTTTACTCTTTATTTTCTTCTTTCAAAGAAAATTGGATTAGTTAGCTTGTTTTTATACGGAATTTTCTTTTCCCTCTCCCCGGTTCCAAGAGGACTAGTTTCTGTTAGCCTCACCGTCAGCACTTGGATCAGACATTAAAATATAGATCCACAGATTAGCAGTGGAAAACCTGTCATTGCGTCCCAGGTAATTGAGATTTTACACATGTCTCAGCAGCAAAGAGTGAAAGTCACCCATTACCCTATGGAACCGACTTTTTACTATGTCTACACAAGCGAGGAAATAGGAGACTGTTACTCCACTTGGAGCGCTGAATTGTAATAAGGCCAAACTGAAACCTGGCGTGTCTCTTTGGATTTTCTTGTTGTCTTCTTGTCTTTTTCGTGTGTTTGAAGAATAAGAAAGGCTGTAGGGATGGTAAGCACTGTATCTCTAGCAGAAATAGCATTTTTATATTTCTGCTTTAAGTAGCTTAGTATGTTTCGAGACTTTACCACTCATAGGTCAAACGATACCGGCTGTACCACAAATTTGCGAAGATAAACACACAAAATGAAGAAAACCGGACGAGGCTCGCGGGGATGTATGTTGTATGTTGAACTAGTATGATCTCAATTATAATATAATACTGGTAAAATATTTACAAGAAACATTTGTATTGCCTCGTGGTTAGATTCCGCAAAAGCGCTCGGCTTTCTTGAGGAAGCCTCTGACTGATAAGGAACCACATAAACTGCACCTGTACTCTGACGAAAGGCCTTAAACAAAGCCCGATCAAAATGTGCAAAGGTATCTGAGTGTTATCTTTCTAATGCATTGTTCAAATAGGTGTAGTAAGGTGTAATACGGCGTATAAGCTGTATTACAGATTCCTCTTTTCTTCAGAGCGCGCTGTAATAAGGCGAATAAGGAGAATAGAGCTCGGTCCTATTCTCGCTTATGCAGGGCCAATTAGTGTTGGGCGATATTCGATGTCGATAACGATATATCGATATATCGGACCAAATATCGATATCGAATATCGAAACGTAAATATCGATATCGAAAACGATATTTATTCATTTATAATTATTGTAAATAATTCAACATAAGTTACATTTCCCAACCCGAAATTGGAGCAAATTTTATTCGTAATTCAGTTTTTATTTATTCGAAGTTTTAGATGAAGCAAGATTCTTTTTCACGACGACTTTGTTCTTAAATTTTGGCAAAATGAGACATATACTATAGCGAAACATGGTGCCGAAATATCGATATCGATATATCGATTATCGAATATCGAAAGTCAAAATATCGATGATATATCGAAAAATCCGAATATCGCCCAACACTAGGGCCAATCAGATCGCTTGGTTGGTTCCGCCAGCGGGCCAAGGAGAAGAGCAGCGTCGTCAGGGTTGCCAAAGGAAGCACGAAAGTTCTACTTTGTTGGAAGCTAAAGAAACAAATTTTCTTCGAAAGAACACGTTTTTGTTCTGTTACGACTGCTTATTGCTAGTTCGAGGTCCAATGCTGTCCATCCGTTAATTTAATAGCTTTTTTGCAATATAATGGGCGTCAAATCGGACTCCTGTACTTCAAGTAGTATTAAGAACCTTTTCTGATATTTTTAGAGCTCGAAACATTGTATCAACGTTGCAACACCGAACGGCGCATTAATGAGAACCTCGCGGGTTGCCTATTTGAACGGGCATGTGTATTAAGACGTAAACATCGCGTATAGCGCTCTTAAGCTTATTACATCTATTTGAACAATGCTTAATAGGCACACGGGCAGACAGACTTTACTAATTCATATGTACCCCGTCAGTAACGTTTTCGGCTTCCGAAATGCAATATGAATTCTGGTCTTCGCTGCCGAATTTGAACAGATAGAGGACCAAACAGTGATCTTAAAACTGTTATTTTTAATCAATGAATAACTCTTACCCTCATGATGTAAGTTAACTGGAGGATTTGGATCGCCTGGTTTTGCTTCTTATGTTGGCACAATTTATACGACATTGCTTCTGTACTTTCACGAAAAGAATTCTGAAGAAACAATCGAAATCATTCCTTTCAAAACCTTTTCCGTGTTTAATTGTTTCCGTTGTCCCAGGATGATTTTGGCCTCCCCTGTGACGACTTTGAACCGTCGGCATTCGGAACTGTCGGCATTTCGGACGATTTCGATTTCGTGTGTTAAACCTGAGTCGTGGGCATTTTAATCATGAGCATTTTGATCGTGGGCATTCTGAGCGTGAGCATTGTGAGAGTGGGCAAAAAGATCGTGGTGATTTTCGGAACACTCGAGAATCGCGCCTCGGAGCGACCATAAACGAAAATAAGGGTCCATGTTTTGATTCTGATTGATGTTTGACACCGTGTTCACAAGTGTTTCGTGTTTTGCTATTGAACTTAATATGTAAACTATTGATTACCATTTCTATCTCCTCTCCTCTGTCTTGTTGTGGCCTCGATTTGTAGTCGGGAGACACAGAACCGAGCACAGAACTCGACTTCCGAGGATCCCATGCACGGATTTCGATTTTTAGATATTCTGTCTCTAAAGTATTCTAAGGCTTCATCGATTGTTCTGTATTGTTTTCTTCAGATCTGACTTTCTATTTTGCCTTTTTGATGAGTTTTACTGCTTGAGGTCTTTAAATGCCATTATTCTGAGTTCAGTTTTACATGTCGATGTAAATATGTTAGTTTTTGTGCTACCTGAAGTCGTCAGAAGGAAATATAAACAATGATTTTTTACCAATAAAACGTTTTGATTATCTAAATCTAAACATTCCGAGGTTGAAGGTTTATTCATAGCCTATTATACCCACAGATACCCTATTGAAGTTACGTTAGTCGTTGTAGGCAAGTAATATCAAAAGCACCTAAGCTCATCGATTAGTGGCCAAAATTGTCTTTAGCTACTTACTGGTTAGGGATTGCAGAAGATGTCTTGCAATGCAAAAAATATCGCAATTCGTCTTTTACTGGAAAAACGACTTTAAATTGCGTTTTGACGGCTAACAAAATCTCCACGGCTCCGGAAACTAACTGCGGGTCGTGTGATGATGAAGTGTTTGGTTTTAGTATAAATTTTTTCAAAAACCGTATATAGTTATCGCTTCTCGGCCTTTTGGCTAAGATCAAAGTGTAGTATCTGTTCTTATCAGCTTAATATCTGATACGGTCCCTATATGGGGCCCAGAATATTAAACTGATTTTTGGAAATCGGACGGATGTCGGGGCTTGCTCCGCTCCCTCCACGCGTTGGCCCTGTATTGCAGTACCGCAGGGATCGGCGCAGCCCTTCGGGGCAAATAATTATTCATCTACCTAGTCCCCAACCATACATTCTATCCATCGTGGGGCGACTTAATACATCACTGGCCACTTAATACGTGCCATTTGAAATCATAGAAAGTCGATTCTAGCTAGTCATCCAGCCAGTGCTTCCACTTTGCTCGATTTATCCTGAAATTCAGGATTTTTGGTAATCCTGGAATTCTTTTTTAATAAAAATAAAAAAAGAACTGCCGCAAAAAGACACTTTGATCCTCAGTCTTTCCAAAAAAATTTCAAGGAAGATGTAGAACGGCAGATCCTCTCTGCCCTTTGTGAATGTGTGTCCAGAACAGGATTGTTGTCGTACGTGTGATTTCAGAATCGATCTTTTGTAGATTTTTGGGATCCCAGATGGCCAGAACGTTAGTGACGGATACCTATGACATCGAAAAAACGTCTGTCTGTCCGTCTGTCTGTGAGCACGATAACTCTCGAAGGGAATGAGATATTTCGATGAAACTTGGTGTGAGGATTCTTTGGGTCAAGAGTAAGGTCGAGTTCGTAGATGGGCTCTGTAGTCCTAAATTTAGGGGTGGGGGAGGGGGTTTAAATTAAGGGACAAACAAAATATTTTGAAACAGCTAATATGATAGTCGATTATGGGGTAAGATTATGGGGAACACAATGGTGAAAACCATTTTCTCGCCGGACAAGTAGTTAGCCCGGAATCCGGCCGAAACCGGAAAATTTGTTGCAAGCTAAAGTTTTATTTGAAGTTGATTAGATGCTCGATTTAGGGGTAAGAAGACATGCTGAACACGATGGTGAAAACCGTTTTCTCGCCGGGCAAGTAGTTAGCCCGGAATCCGGCCGAAACCGGAAAATTTGTTGCAAGCTAAAGTTTTATTTGAAGTTGATTGGATGATCGATTTAGGGGTAAGAAGACATGCTGAACACGATGGTGAAACCATTTTCACGCCGGACAAGTAGTTAGCCCGAAATCCGGCCGAAACTGGAAAATTTGGCAGAAGTAAAGCAGGAAGTTTCGATCAGTATCGTCAAAATAGATATGGCTGATATATTTGAACTTGATTTTCTCAGATGATTAGCCGCGCGAAGACTGAATCTGGCGAAGACAAGACCTAGTTGTCTGGGTCGAATATTAAATTTTTCAATCAATCAATCAACCAATCATCGTATTTATTCCTGAATATCTGTTTTACAACATGATTTTTGGGATCCCATCGAAACCTTTGGTCTTGTTTTAGTTGGTATCTGCCAAAATATTTACAAATCCGTTTAGTTTGGTGGCGCATAGGGCTTACGCCGCGCGTCATTTTCCTGCCAAGCCAAGCCAAGCTTCCACTGTGCAGGATTTATCCTGAAATTCAGGATTTTTGGATAGCGGCAGAATTTTTTTCAGGATTTTTGATAATCCAGGATTTAGCAGGATTTTCAGACTTTTTCAGATTTCCCAGGAATTCTTTTTTAATAAAAATAAAAAAAGAACTGCCGCAAAAAGACACTTTGATCCTCAGTCTGACCAGTCTGACCACCAAACAATTCCCTGTTTAAAAGTAGGAAGCGTCTTATAGTTGGCGTTGAAGGCTTGGTATTTTGGGAGGTTTAAACCACGTTAAAAGCTAAAATCTAAGTAAACTTTTGCGAGAAAAAAGGCGTATTTTTTAATTTTCGCCTGCGGCCCTTAGTGTAATTATCCTGGCTACAGTCGTTAGCGTCATTGCGGCTTCGCTTTTTTTCGGTACATTTTTAAGTCCCTACGGCAAAACTGGACACCCCCCTCAAAAGGTGAAAGGCTAGTGAAACCCCTGCTTAAGGGCCTATATATTCGTTTACTGTGCATTTAGCAATTACGGCAAAAATGTCCTTGATCCTCCCAAACGATAGAGACGATATATTCAGCTGCGTTTGCTCAAATCTTCCGACTATAGTCCTCACAACCATCCCTTCAACTAGTATGGAAACGATTTTTTTTTTTCGGCAGGATTTTTGACTTTCCTAGCAGGATTTTTGGGGTTCCCGGCAGGATTTTCGAGGAGGAGCAAGTGGAAGCACTGCATCCAACTGACTAGGGAATAATTTATAAAGATTTCACCCTACCCGAAGACAGCAAACGAACTCTAGAAAGGCGCTAACTTTGGAAAAGTGACACAGAGTCAATCGCAGCGGGACTGAACCGAGGGGCTACCCACTCCCCGGCACCTGCTGTACACCCTTTCCCGGCACCGGCCGGCACCAACCGAAATAGGCGGTGCCGGCACCGGTGCCGACAATAAATCGTGCGATTCATCTTTCAAACGCTTCCAAAAATGGTTATTTTGTTGATTTAACACGTGACAACCGGTGCCGACGGGTTTCAGCCGGTGCCGGCACCGACCGGGCATCGCGGCACCGGGCACTTGCTGTACACTAAAATCGAGAGTGGTCAACCCCTCGGACTGAACGTCCCTACTAAAACTCAATCATTC
The DNA here is from genome assembly GCA_023053555.1 of Branchinecta lindahli. NCBI lineage: Eukaryota > Metazoa > Arthropoda > Branchiopoda > Anostraca > Branchinectidae > Branchinecta > Branchinecta lindahli. The sequence goes on from JAKZAO010000003.1 coordinate 17,455,430, forward strand.
GTGCACCAGTGCTGGCTTCAATAACTTAAAATTCTGAACACAGAATAAAAAAGATATAACCTCCCCTATTTCTTCGATGATGTGTGCAGACCGCATCTTAGCTTTACTGGAAATTTCTAAGCCCGCAAGTTTGCCTCGCTTTAAATGCCCCAAGTGTGGTGGGCGACGCTACAAGTATGGCCCGGTTGCGAAGCATAGGTCTTGGCGTTACTCCTTAGTGTTATTTTGCTCTGCCCGAAGAAAACGGATATTTCTACATTGTCAAAGAAAATTAACATTACGAGGTATAGGACTTTCAACTTTGAGACTAAATTACCGGCCTTGGATAGCTGCTGTGAGTCAGAGAGTTGTTGGGATCGTTATCTGGCTTCTTGTTGGAATAATACAACATTTGCAAATTAATGTTCTTTTTTATGAGAGTTTGAAGGCTTCAGAGTTTGTAAACAAAGACGGAGGCTCGCGTCCTATTGGCCGGTTATGACGTGGACGTCAAGGAACGCGTACGAGACCCTCCTTGTTTACAAACTTTGAAGCCTTCAAACTCGCATAAAAAAGAACATTAATTTGCAAAAGCTGTATTATTCCAACAAGAAGAAGCCAGATAACAATTGCAACAACTCTCTGACTTACAGCAGCTATCCAAGGCCGGTAATTTAGTCTCAAAGTCGAAAGTCCTATGCTTCCTAATGTTAGATTTTTTCGTTATTCTCCCGTCCGTTTTCGTCGGGTATGGTGCAATCTCTCTCTGTAGCTTGATGTGAAATTTGCAAGGTGTTAAGTAATATATAGAGGGTGTGCTTCTAAAACAACAGTAGGGAGTTCTCTCTGGCGAAGGTGCCATTAAACTGTTAAAGCACACCTCGCACTATTTGCTGTTTATGTTCCGAAGTTCAGATCGTATCATTAGTATGATCCTCGGGACGCTCGTTCACAAATTAGGCGATTCATCTTTCAACACACTCATCTTTTAAATATGTTGATTTTGATACTCCAACACCGGGCACGTGGTGTACACCAAAACCGAGAGTGGTAACCCCTCGAATAAGCTTGCCGGTTGCAAATGTGCGTTCTATCATCGCAACAAATGAACACCACACTGTATAGGCTAAACAAACAGGTTACGACCTAAAATTCGTCACCATAAAAAGCGAGATAAAAAGCTGCAACAACAGTGCTCGATTTGAAGCGGACCTCGAAGCGGACTTCCGTGATGTTTAGCTTTACAGAGAGATGTGACAAGAACGCATCCTGTCGACTAGTACCCGTACGGAAAATCTCCACGTCGAATCTAGGTAAAAACGGCCTCGTACATTTGAAACACAAACTAGGCCGTTTTCTCTCTCGTTTTCGCTGCCTATTCGCTCTCGTTTTTCACCTCAAAACGACCTCGTACATTTGAAACAGAAACTACCTCGTTTTCTCTCTCGCTGTCCCTCGACAGCGAAGCGAACGCGACCTCGTGGGACGCGGATAGACCCAGGTTTTCTCTGTACAACGAGACGAGAGCGCTGCGCGAACTCGCCTCCGCGGTTGAACCTCATTTGGTAGCGAATCCATCTCATACTGCGTACATTTGATAGAGAAACGACCCTGTTTTCGAGGTCGAAACTGTTAGTAATAATCGGCCTTATCCTTATAGAAACGAAAATTCGTGTCCATTAATTGACCATGACCAGGTAGAGCCGAATCCCTTCAGGTCGGATCCAATCTCAATGATTCCCAATTCCATCTTGATTTATTATTAACGAAAGACCCAAATTTACACTTAATACAGAAGACAAAACTATGTTTCCCCAAATTATCGATTTCGGACTAGTAACTCTCAAAATTTGTCGCCTGATGCTTTTGCACCATCGAACAAGGTCTAAACACGCAAGCTGCTTCTGAAATTTTTTGAACTTCACAGTATAGCAATATTATCAAAACTATAGACAGCAGGGCTTAAATTAAGGCATTTCCGTGGCTCTTACAATTAACACTTTGTTTTCCTGACTCCAAACAAGCAATTAGGGACTACTGCGGACATTGGATTTGATCAATATAGTGAACACTCAGAAAAATTTTCGACTAGAAAACCGTTCGGGAACAGAAAAATGTCGGCAACAGGCATCCCAGGGATGTTTCTGTTCACGGCCAAATAGTTTTCGAAACAGCGAGCAAAAGCAACTTTGGTCAGGGACGGAAAACTTCAGTAACCACCTCTCCGTTCACTAGCAGAAAGTTTACTGTTTTCCGAACATAACATTCCTGTCCCGCTTCAGTAGTATTCTGTTCAGAAAATGAATGGTTCCAGTACAGGGACGGAAACTTTTCCGTTTTCGGACGGAAACTTTTCTGTACACAATCGGAATATCTGTTTCCCCATGATTCAGAATCTAGTACTGGGACGGAAACTTTTCTGTACACGACTAGAATATTTGATTCTGTCAAAACGAAAATATTCCACTTCAGTTCAGAAAAATGTCGGCAACAGGCATCCCAGGGTTACTTCTGTTCATGTACAGAAAGCTTTCCGTAACGACCGTAAACAGAAGTTTTCTGTTTTCGTGAAGGCTATCGATTTCATTAAAATCATTAATTTATTTCTCGCAATTATTAAAATGAGATCGTGACAAAATGACTTCACACCCTTTCACGGGAACACTTCATAAGCAAAACACTTCGCTGGTCAGTCCAGCTGAAACTCAAAGAACGATTTGAACGGGAAAACTCAAAGGCCGGAGAATAGGCGTTGAACCCTGTCGGTCGCCTTCGTAATGTTGACTCCCTTTGATGGCACAGCGTTATAATCAGCCAGACCAACAACGTGCCTAGAAAAGAAAGGATTTTTATATTTTTTTTACTATTTATTTTCTTTTTTAGCTGACTAAAGAGGACAGACGAGCTAGCAAGCTATGTGCCGAAGACACACTTTCAGGTTTTGACGTAATGCTTCCACGAATCTACAGACACAAGATTAGAAGATTTATGCAGATCCTTATCCCAACCTTTGCTTTGAATAATGACTTATTGAACATTATGACGATTTTACTCGATTGCTCGTAGGCAAAGAGCACACTAAGCACTCCTAAACGGGTAACCGGAAACAAACTATGAAAGAGTGGCGAACCAGTGGAAAGCCACTATCTTCGCTATGGCACAAAAATACGTCCGACATAGTTTCATGGTATCTGAATTGATTTCTATGCACATCTGAAATTGGGGATTAGCGCCTCACTTCTCCGTGCCCTGCTTCTTACAAGTCCCACAATGTAGCGAAAATACACTTTTACTGCCGAAAAGGGGGTTGGCCTCGCAAGTAGGCTACGTATGTACACAGGAACTAAAAAAAAAGAGATAAAAGCTCATATGGCACTTGTTCATGCCGATGACCCCTCGGGATTAGGCCATTGTTTGCTCCTCCCCCGGCCATAAAGCCCTCAAAGGGCATAACTAGGACCCTAGCTCTTACTTCTCACCAAGTGTGGTTGTGATCCGCCGACTCCTTCTGTTAGATGTGCTGTTAACAATAATTCGGGGACCCCCGGCCCTCCCCCCCCCTAGAGTGGTCGGATCGGGTTCGGACCTCAAAAAGCATAACTAGGACTCTAGGTCTTACTTCCCGCCAAGTTTGGTTGAGATCCACCAACTTCTTCTGGTAGATGTGCTGTTAAGAAGATTCCGATCCCCCACCTGTGTGTGGGATCGCGACCGAACCTATTTCAGTCTTGTCCAGAGCCGGACCTTGATATGCGTACCAAATTTCATCGTCCCAGCTTGCCTGGAAGAGCCCGAACTAGGAACTCGTGGGACGGAATGACAGATAGACTTTTTGCGATCGGTATATGGCCCGAAGGTACTTTCGAAGGTAAACCTTTATACATGGGGAAAATAACTTATTTCTACTTACTTTTGCAGAAACAGCAAGCTGTGGAATGCGGACTTTGGATAAGGCACAGCCAATATTTAGAATGATGCGATCAGGGCAATTGCCGCATCTCTCCCCTTCGTTATGTCGCACATACTTCCGCATACTGCCGCATACTCGGCAAAGTCTGTTCCTTGAACATACTCGTTCACTACGCCAATCACTCTATTCGCCATTGTTGCCTCTTCTTCTTGCTTGATTTCACTAGTTTTTTTTTTATTCCCGCGTCGCTTCTTTTCCTTCGATTTCACTATTGCTCATTAGCAGTAGTCCTCGGCAATATTCTTCACCACTCATTAGCAGTGCAATCTCCGTCATCCTCGTCGCCAATGCAATATACTCATTAATAATATTGTTCAATATCTTTGTTGGACTGAATCAAGAACAACACCAGAAGTCCAGACCGAACGACACTGACTACTAGTGTTGGGCGATATTCGATATCGATAACGATATATCGATATATCGGACCAAATATCGATATCGAATATCGAAACGTAAATATCGATATCGAAAACGATATTTATTCAGTTATAATTATTCTAAATTATCCAACATAAGTTACACTTATATATCCGAAACTGGAGCAATATGTTCTTCGTAATTTCGTTTCTATTTATTCGAAGTTTGAGTTCATGCAAGGTGCTTTCTTACGAATCTTACGACAGTTTTGCTCTTAAATTTTGGCGAAACGAGACCAATACTGTAGCGAAACATGGTACCGAAATATCGATATCGATATATCGAAAAATCTAAATATCGCCCAACACTACTGACTACTGACTAAATAAAACACACAGGGCAGGGGGGCGAAATGCGAATAGACATCGGCCGGTACAACCGTCTACATCGATCGATAATCGAATGATTTGGCGGTACAACCGTTTACTGAAGTATCTCGTGTACTTACGGAAAACTTCTGTAAAAATCTTGGCTGATACCGTAACGAAACAGAAAAACTTCGGTCACTCGCGAAACAGAAAAAATTATGTTTACCAACGAAGAAACCTCAAGAAATAGATCGTTCATATACAGAAAACTTCTGAAATCCACCGCGCTGGAAAAATTTGTCGTGAATGGAAAACTTTCTGTTGGAAAGCGGTAATCATTCCGCCAGCGCGAAAAAATGTTCTGTAAATTGGGATCTGGAAAATCACTCGATTTCTCGCGTCCCAGACGGAAGTTTTCCGTACGGGAACGGTTATTTTTGTGAGTGAACATACAAATCGAACTGGATGGCTCTTTGCCCCTATAGGTTTCTGGCAAACGTAAAGCTCGAAAGTAGTTTCTTTCTCATTGCTCACCAAATGCCTATAGGCGAGATAAAAAAACAAAGCAACAAAAAACAGCCTCTGCATCTCGTCAATTACATCGCCAGCGGAAACAAAAGTCGAAGTATTATAGGATAAGTCTTTCGCCATCACCTGATGGCAACTTCGCAGTGAAACTATAAGGTTGCAAATACGAGGCGGAGATGAAATCTCCCTGATCTTTCGCTACCATCTTCGAAGCGAAAACAAAGCCGAAGTTGAATACACCCCCGACCTTAGCCAAAGATGAGGCGGGGATAGAATCGCCCTGTCCTTCGCCTTCATATTCGCAGCGAAAACTAAGGTCGAAGGGGAATCTGCCTTCGCCCTTACTAAACACGATAGCGAACGCGAGATCTCCCTCTCCTTCGCCTTCACATTCGCAGCGAAAACTAAGGTCGAACGAAAATCCGCCTTCGCCCTTACTAAACACGATAGCGAACGCGAGATCTCCCTCTCCTTCGCCTTCATATTCGCAGCGAAATTTGGGTCGAAGTAGAATTCGCCATCAATATTCGTCCTCGCTATACTTTCGCCCGCATTTCGCTACCAAAAATTACGTTTCGTCCTCGATTCGAGGTGGAAAATGGCATTCGACGTGGAGATTTTCCGTACGGGTATCGAGTTAGTCGATACTTTCCAGCAATGTCTGGAAGCCATGCTCGTCGCCTCGCATTCGGCAGTCTTGGTTTCTCCCGGATGAATTCTCGAAAGTGTCTTCTTGCACAGCTAAATCCCGAAACAGTTGTCCAGGTGACCGTGATCCCAACGTCCTCAAATTTAATGCAACACACACATAGGACGTGGTGTACACCAAAACCGAGAGTGGTAACCCCTCGAATAAGCTTGCCGGTTGCAAATGTGCGTTCTGTCATCGCAACAAATGAACACCACACTGTATAGGCTAAACAAACAGGTTACGACCTAAAATTCGTCACCATAAAAAGCGAGATAAAAAGCTGCAACAACAGTGCTCGATTTGAAGCGGACCTCGAAGCGGACTTCCGTGATGTTTAGCTTTACAGAGAGATGTGACTAGAACGCATCCTGTCGACTAGTATCGAGTTAGTCGATACTTTCCAGCAATGTCTGGAAGTCATGCTCGTCGCCTCGCATTCGGCAGTCTTGGTTTCTCCCGGATGAATTCTCGAAAGTGTCTTCTTGCACAGCTAAATCCCGAAACAGTTGTCCAGGTGACCGTGATCCCAACGTCCTCAAATTTAATGCAACACACACATAGGAAGTTCACAATCTTTCATATGGTACGCTCGTACTGCGCAAACGATAGAACATTTTTCTTGGTCTTGCATTAGAACACAAATGAAGATTGGACTAGTTCCAAGTCCAAGGATGCTCTTGGTGGCGTTACTTATTACGGTTACTAGGTAAGTGTAGCCAAATTATTGATTAATTAAAGTAGTTGATTCATGCGGGCCGAGAAGGTAGGACACACTATCATTTTACGATGGGTCGAATATTTACGAACACCAAGTTACCTTTGGTTTCTCCAAAATCTTCATGGTATCCAAGGTAATCCACAAATTACTTTCACTCTTGAAAACAAGTTCGTCAACTCGCCATTACTCATTAAATATTCACTGATCTCCTGATGCGGGTCAGAGGTATACTAGAATCTTCGAGAAGATCGAGGGGCGTGTAAGAGGATTAAAACAACGATGTATATCACCCTGTGGACGTTTAGATATGTCAGAAGTAAAAACCCTCGGCTAGTTTGACAATTTTTGGTCTCGGAAGCTGAATATTATTTTGCTTACTTTCAAAATATCTAAGAAATCGTTATAACGAATTTAGTATAATTTACGGCGTTTGTTTATTGTGATCTGGTTTACATCCTTAATTCTTTGGACTTCGGGAATTATCAAGAAAAAAACAGAAAACAAAATACTCAAAGAAATCGATAATGCAAATAGTTAGTTTGATTTTTCTACACATTTTCCATGTGCCTGATACAATGAAAACAATTTGTTAGATACATAGTCAAACTATGATCCCCCTATGATTCGTCAACTCGCCATTACTCATTAAATATTCACTGATCTCCTGATGCGGGTCAGACGTATATTAGAATCTTCGAGAAGATCGAGGGGCGTGTAAGAGGATTAAAACAACGATGTATATCACCCTGTGGACGTTTAGATATGTCAGAAGTAAAAACCCTCGGCTAGTTTGACAATTTTTGGTCTCGGAAGCTGCAATGAATATTATTTTGCTTACTTTCAAAATCTCTAAGAAATCGTTATAACGAATTTAGTATAATTTACGGCGTTTGTTTATTGTGATCTGGTTTACATCCTTAATTCTTTGGACTTGGGGAATTATCAAGAAAAAAACAGAAAACAAAATACTCAAAGAAATCGATAATGCAAATAGTTATTTTGATTTTTCTACACATTTTCCATGTGCCTGATACAATAAAAACAATTTGTTAGATACATAGTCAAACTATAATCCCAGCCTCTCCATGTCGTGCACTTCCGACCCGCGCCACTAGATGACCCAGCGGTCGGATCGAGTCTTGTCTTCATCTTGGGTCTTGGGTGGGGGGGTCTAGATGTTGCAAGTGCTAGAATGCTTATGATGCATCTCCTTTAAGCTTATACAACATATTTATCAGAGCAAACTAACTAGCTCTGATATTATATTTATCTTCTTCTAGGCTATTTACCCAGCTCACCTCGCTGCGCTTTTTTGTGTATAAATCATAGTGCTCTAGAGACCCCTGAGCGCTAAGACTGGACTGGTGTTCGGCAAATTGATGTTTCTTTCCTGGCCTGTTATAAAAGGTTTCGAAATTTAAAGAATTGCGAAAAAATAAAAGTCATGCCTTATGCCGATGCGTTAAGTCTTGTTTTGGTCTCGCAGTGGATGGAAACTTCAGAAGCCAACGGAGTAGTCTTGGGTCTTCATTCAGGAAACGTGGAAGTATCCAATAAATAGGACAAAGACCATCTACAAATCATACTTACCTGGCTGGGGAGCTGCCTTGATCAACAAGGAGGCGCTCCCAGGGCGAGGCCCTTCCATTGCACTTCGGTTGGGTTGACCCCTGCGATTGCCCCAAATGGGGGCAACTCGACAGTATAATTTTTGGTAGTGTGGGGCTGCGTTCGCGCGGCCCCTCGAACAGTGCTTCCACTTTATTATTTCCATTTTCCCTAAATCACAAATTTATTTCCCCTAAAACTCCCTTTTTCCGTGTTAATTTCCCCCTAGATTTTACCCTAGAAAAGAGGCTATTGTGCCATATATTTCCCACAAAATATTCGTACTTAGAACTGCAAAAAAGTTTCCTTTGAACATTGAAAAGTTTCCTTTGAACATAACAGGATACCTCTCCTGTTATGTGGTACTGTGAGCTATGCTGGGATATCCTAGGAGTTATATTGTTCTTCTGCAATATTGGTACTGGGGAGAAACACTCTGAGAGTTCTGGGATACCGAATCACCATTCATCACATTCATGTCTGGTAGACAGGGCGTCACATATGGGGGGGGGGTTAGAGTGCTCCCCCCCACAATGTTGTCGGTAAAGACTAGCCGAGTCGGCGCGAAGCGCCGCGATTTTTTGTAAATATAGTCGATCTTTTCTTGGAAACAGTCAATTTTTCTTCAAAACAGTTTGGTTTTTCTTAAAAATCAGTCAAATTTTGGTAAAAACAGTCATTTTTTCTTATAAACGGTTGTTTTTCTGCACAAAATAGTCGGTAAAAATAACCAGCCAGTCGGTAAATACCTCGCCCCCCCCGAACATTTTGGCTAGTAACACCTCTGGACAGGGGCGTCGCAAGTGCATTTTCGTTGGGGGGGGGTGCAGAGCCAAAATTTTACCGAATCTCTCAAAAATTTTACCGAATCCTAGAAACTGAAAATTCGAGCTTTAAATTATGGAACAGAAAGGATTACGTAGGAAAAGTAACATTAAAGGGCAGCATGAAAGACGATAAGCCAACTTAATTAAGTGGCGTTTAAGCGAAGGCCACTTGGAGAATATATTGCCGGGCACGATTGCAGTAACAGCTTCTATCTATTATACCCAAGAGAAAAATAAATCTAGCGCCGCAGGCGAATTTTCAGAATCTTTTTTTTTTTCCTGTAGGCTAAAATTTAACTGCTTATTACAAATTCTATCATTTACCGTGGATTAAATACCGATGTTCTAAGAAGTTCCAGAAACCGAATGGAGCGACGTTCCGACAGCAGCAGCTACTGTAGTATAGTCAATACTATCCATGATCACAGAAAGTGAGCGCCGCAGGCGAGATTTTTATGGCACTTGAGCTTACTCAAGTGCCATATAGCAATCGTAATGTCTGTCTGTCTGTCGGTCTGTCGGTCTGTCCGCATTTTGCTAGTTTGGGCACTTCCACATGACCTAGGACGATAAAACTTGGCACGCATATCAGGGACCCGACCAGATTAACTTGAAAATAATCACTTCCCCGATCCCACCATCAGTGGGGGAGTGGCGGGATGGGGAATCCGGAAATTAGCAACATCCATAACTTTGGAACGGATAACCGGGCGTGCATTAAACTTGACAGGTATCAAGAACAAGTGTCTTGGATGTTCACTGTCAAATTTGGTTCGGATCCGATAATTGGTGGGGGAGCTGGAGGTGGACACCGGAAATCTCTTGAAACGCTTTTTCTAGTTTGTGTCAAACCCCTACCCCACTAGTAAAGCTCTGTGCATGGTTGCGTCATTTGTTTGCTCAAATCGTTTGGGTGTTCGGGGAGAGCTTGTCTAATAAGATGGGTCGAAGGGGTTGGGATATGTAGTTGGATCATTGGATGGTGGTAGGGGTTGTTATAGATTAGGGGCGCTAGGAGGATGAAACTTGGCAGGCGTATCAGGGACCCGACCAAATCATCCTGGAAATAACCAGTTTCCCGATCCTACCGGGAATCCGCACAATCTCTTGAAACGCTTTTTCTAGTTTGTGTCAAACCCCTACCCCACTAGTAAAGCTCTGTGCATGGTTGCGTCATTTGTTTGCTCGAATCGTTTGGGTGTTCGGGGAGAGCTTGTCTAATAAGATGGGTCGAAGGGGTTGGGATATGTAGTTGGATGGTGGTAGGGGTTGTTATAGATTAGGGGGCGCTAGGAGGATGAAACTTGGCAGGCGTATCAGGGACCCGACCAAACCATCCTGGAAATAATCAGTTTCCCGATCCTACCGGGAATCCGCACAATCTCTTAAAACGCTTTTTCTAGTTCTTGTCAAATCCCTACCCCTTCTTCACTGCGTAGTTTCATGCGTAGTAGGAGTTGATATAGATTAGGGGGAGCTAGGACGATGAAACTTGGCAGGCGTATCAGGGACCCGACCGTGTCCTAGACCACTAGGCTAATCGTATTTGTGATTCGACCGACTGCGGGAACAGGTACAGTTTAAGGATTAAAATAAGACCAGGATTAAAATAAGACCTCTAATAGAGATTATTTGAATTGCAGTTCCGTGAAATTTACTTGTTTTAAAGAATCTTTTGGTATAATTGGTCTTTGAATTACGCGTCTTCGACAATTCCACTTATACTTGACTTCTCCGAGGACTAAAAAAAGAGATGGTCGTTACTTTTTAAGTTACTCCCGTTTAAAGATTTCCTCTAGTTGCCGTCTTTTATGATACTTGAGCTTTCAAGTGCCATATAGCGTCGTAATGTCTGTCGGTCTGTCCGGGTTTTGCTACTGTTGTCACATCCACATAAGGTAGGATGGAACTTGGCAGGCGTATCAGGGACCCGACCAAGTTAGCTTAGCAATAATCACTTCCACGATCCGGCCATCATGGGGGAGCAGAGGGATGCGGAGTCGGGAAACTACTAACATACATAACTCTGGAACGGGTAATCGGACATGCATGGAACTTGACAAGTTGCAAGGACAGGTGTTTCAGATGTTCAGTTTCCTTTCAAATCCGGACCGGATCCGATAACTGGTGGAGGGGGGGCTGGAGGGGGAACCGAAAATCTCGTGAAATGCTTCCACATAAGCTAGGACGAGGAAAATTGACAGGCGTATCAGGGACGCCACCAGATTGACTTGGATATGATCATTTCAGGGTTGCCACTTTACTAAAATCAATTCACTGGGCAAAAGAAAAAAAGTAATACCAAACAAGAAAAGTACTCAGAACGTGTTGCTGGGTCATAGTCACCTTGGAAATAAAACCTGACAACTACCTTTTTCTTAAAATCTGCTGCCAAAGTAAAAATAAAGTTCTATTGTGGGCACAATTATACTACCGGTGGCAACCCTGGATCCTTTCCCCGATTCAGCCACTGTGATGGGAGTGGAGGGATGCGGAATCCGGAAACTAGTAACATGAATAACTTTGAAACCGGTAATCGGACATGCATGAAACTTGACAAGTGTCAAGAACAAGTGTCTCAGATGTTCAGTTTAAAATCCGGGGGGACCTAGAGGTTCGAACCTTCCCAGGAAGAAGAGGAGTTGTAGACCTGCCTTCTTAACTTCTTTTTACTTCAACAAGTGTAAAATAAAATGATATTCGGCTCTGTATATAACGCTCAAGCAAAAAACTCCCGCCTACAGTTCGCTTATTCTTACAAGTGCCATATGAGCTTTCAGCTCTTGTTTTTTCCTGTAGGCTAAAATTTAACTGCTTATCTTACAAATTCTATCATTAACCGTGGATTAAATACCGATGCTCTATTAAGTTCCAGAAACCGGATTGAGCGACGTTCCTGCAGCACCAACTACTCTACCATTGTCAATAGGTACTACCCATGATCACATAAAGTGGGCGCCGCATGCGAAATCTTATTTAAGCTTTTTCCTGCCAAATTTAACTATTTCCATCCAGATTTTAGCTTTTAATGTTTCGAAATGCCAATCCTAAAACTGTCTTAAAACCCCAATCAAATGACGCACCCTTCCGCAAAATACAGAATATTAAGATTCATGATTAAATCTTCTTTTTGGGATCCAAAGTAAAAGTAAGGACTATCGACGAGATCACTAATCAGTCCTTTTGTCTGCAACCAGTGCTTCACTCGACCTCTTCCGAGTTTCGAGGTTCGTGGTAACTCCCGAATGGCAATTATACCGAATCCCAGTTCCCGGGATTCGGATCCCGAATCCCCCAACTAAGTTTAGACCGATAGTATGTTCGAGATTCTGTATAACTACCGTATCTCGGTTATTATACCGAATTGTTTTGATATCGAAAAAGTACCGAATAATTTTCGTATTCGGTATAATTTCGTAGAAACTGGAACAAAAGTAGGGATTTGTGGTAACTACCGGATCCTGAAAATTATACCGAATAAATTACCGAATCCCAATTATGATACCGAATAATTCTAGACCGATACCTTATTCGGGATTCTGTGTAACTACCGAATCTCCATAAATATACCGAATAGTTCTGACATCGAACAATTACCAAATAATTTCCGTAAATTCTCTCCCGAATTCGTGATAACTACCGAATACTGGGAATTATACCGAATCCCGATCATTATACCAAATAGATTTGTACCGATAGCCTATTTGGGATTCTGTATAACTACCGAATCTCCGTAAATATACCGAATAGTTCCGCTATCGAAAAAATACTAAAAAGTTTTAGTAAAATTTTGGGCCTCCGGCCCAAAATTTTACCGAATCTCAAAAAGTTGGGGGGGGGGGCTGCATCCCCCGCACCCCCCCCCTTGCGACGCCCCTGCCTCTGGAAACAATTTCAAATTCGTTTTCTTAGTTTTGAATTTGCCACCTGCCGAAAAAAATGTGAGAACCATTGCCACGAATCAGATTTCAGATTCACGTTTGAGTCAGTTAAAAATAAGAAAGTGAACTTTGACCACAGGATAATCGCTTGTTTTTTAAATAAACCTAAAATACCCTGAAAATTGTTGTTTTCCCCTAGATTACCCTGAATCCCTAGATTCAAAATAAGTGTCCCTAAAAGAAGTGATTTTCCCCTAAAATAGGGTAATCTCCCTAGAAGTGGAAGCCCTGCCCTCGAACTAATTATTACTCCTGCACTAACAAAAGATCAGATGTGTGAATATTAGCGTTGGGACAACTTGGGAGTTTGCCACTCGACCGGCGCCGGCCTCGTCGAAAAGCGGCATTTCCGCGGCATCTTTGAACCAAACTGCGGTAAAAATCGCGGCATGCCCGAAATTCTCGGAAAACACTGTGCTTTATATTTTTGAGAGATAATGGGTGAAAAATCTCGTTTTAATATGAATGACAGAATGTTGATTTAGTGTCAAGTGAAGTGTGGTGAAGATCTGTCATAACTGCGAGAAAACAAGTGCTGTCTATTACTTCTTTTCAGCGGTCAAAGGTAAGCATGGTCAGCTCAGTACGGGAACACACATTTTGTCATTCATCGTTTTCGTCAAGCATGAAACAGAAGTTAAAGTGCAGAGGTACCACAGCGTCGACAGGGAAGGTCCACGGTGAAAAAAACGAATAAATGTGAAGTGAACAGTGAAGAAATTAAAAGTGATTTTCCCTTGGGCCTTCAAGCCTATCCAATAGAATAATTGGTGGGTAACTAGATTCTCGTATCACAACCTTTTTCGGTTAATCTTTAACGAAAATTAATATCAAAAGCTTTAAAAAGGAACATTCAAATTAATAAGAAAAGACAAACAGACAAGATTAATCGGAATCGGACAAACAATATCTTTGGCCAGACCATACACAATGTTTTGGTTCACAACGTTACACTCACGAGAAGAGGCACTAGCCTTCACAAACCGGAAAATTGGCAGAAGGCAGGGTCGTTTCGATCGTATCGTCAAAATCGGTATGACTTGTAGAGGTAAACACACATGCTGAATCCATATCTAAACTTGGTTTTCTCAGAGGATTAGCTATTTAGCCTTAATCTGTTACTAAATTTTAAGAGTAAAAATGTTCAAGGAGTCTGGCGAAGACTGGATCCGGCGAAGACAAAACCTAATTGTCTGGATTAAATATTGAACTTTTGAGATCCCATCGTAACCTTTGGTCTTGTTTTTCACTTTCACAGAGGCATATTCAGTTATCAGATATTTTGCGTCCAGCCAGCCGCGTCGGAGAGCAGAAAGGCCGGACATAGTCGACAAGTGCTAACAGGGAAATTGCAAAATTGCTAATTTCGAAAAAAATCTATATTTCTTAGCTATTTCATCATGGTGATTTTGATGATCTCTTCTAGCAAGAATCGGGCTTTCGAAACTTTCGGTAAGAACTACACCTCTGGTTGATACCATATGATGAATATGAATTTTGAAATGATGAAGTAACGAACTGGCAACTACTTAAAACACACAGTTTTGGTAAACAGAAAACAGATCATAGAAGCCGCCCACCCCCTAGGATAGGCCAGTACTTTTTGGGTCAGTTAACTCTTTCTGACCTGATGACATCCAGGGCCATAACGACTAGGGAGGAGGCGGGACGCCCCCCCCCCCCAATATTGTCGGCCAGTCGTTAAAAAGTAGCCGAGTCCACGCGCAGCGCCGCTATTTTTCGTGAAAACAGTCAATTTTTTACTTGGAAACAGTCGATTTTTCTTAAAAATAGTCGGTTTCTTCTTGAAAATAGTTGTTTTTCTCATAATCAGCCGATTTTTCGTCACCACAGTCGTTTTTTCTCAATGATAGTCGTTTTTATCTGCAAAAAACAGTCGGTAAAAATGATAAATACCTTGCCCCCCAAAAACATTTTGGCTAATAACGGTTCTGACGGCATCTGGGCTACTTACATATAGTTACCACTTACCATCAAACAATCCTGTTAAATAAGACAAGTCTGTCTGGTCCTTATTGCTAACTTGAAAACACAAACTAGAAATGAACTGTTTGGTTGGGCTGAGCTGACAGAGTTCATGAGATGAACTGATAAACTCAAACGTCAAAATTTCGTCAAACCCGCAAAAACAACTCAACCCACTGGGCGAACACAATGGCTGCACAATGGCCTCCCAGGGGACAAGCTGCCGACCGACGGGTCATTAATTAAGGTTCGTAGTTGACTTCCGCGAAATGAGTCGGACGCGTCTTTGAATGCCCATTTTATACAACAAAGACATATCTTGCCAGACATTTGCGAAAGATAAGAAACTTCAAGTTGGACAAATTTTACATACGGGAACGAATGCGGTATAAAAAGCCATTTCGCGGCATAATCGCGGCGTGTGGCATGATCAAAATTTTATGGGGCATTTCGCTCAGAATCGCGGCGTAATGTCGCGAAATGCGGCATAAGTGGCAACACTGGTTGGGACTTCGGCGATACTGAGTATATCGATATTTTCAAATTCGATTATTGATATTTCGATTATCCGATATTTGGAACTGTTTATATTGCTACATTTTTCATGGACAGAAAAACTTAAACAAGAACAAAATCAAACATTCCCATTACGCATTTCCACGCTTAACCTTCCCAGTCAGTTTCTCCTCCCTAATCGAAATCAAATATGAAATCACTATTCTTTCTTTTACTCTGAAAATCCCGAATAACATAACTGTTGCACATCGTAATGCAAATATCGATATTTGAAAAGTCAATATCGATATTTCGATTATCGTATCGAATATCGCCCAACACTAGTGAATATATTGTGTGAATATACAAGTTGCACTATTTACTTTTATGCTTAAGACACTCAAATACTGCAGCTCTACTTTTAACAAATTATTCACGGCTTTTATGCCATAGACTTATAGCAAAAACCGAGGGGTTGGTAACTTATCGTCAGGGTGTACGAGTGCCACACAAGTCCCACACAGTGCCACACAAGTGCCATACTGGAGGGTGCCACACAAGTGCCATACTGGAGGGTGTACGAGTACCACACAGAGTTGCCAACCCCTCGGAAAAACTCAGATAACCGGTTTTATGCATCAATATAATAGCACGATACGCGAACACTCGTCGGGAGCATAATGCGCGTCGAAAATAGTGAATCGTGGCAAGTTCAAAGATTAATGAGGTACAGTAGGGGTATGCTTATGTGAACAGTTACTTTAATGTGAACACTGCAGTTTTGGGCGAAATGGCAGAATGAAGATCCAAAATACCTGTACAGGTGTTTTCAGCTGGCCTTCTTACCTACTTTGGCTAACATGTAACTGGCTTTAGACACAGCATGTGCATGAAAATGGCAAAGTCCGAAGTCAACGAACGTTCACATCAGCATACCTCTAGTGTATCTTTTAGAGGGCTTAGAATGCGACAAATGAAATTTGGGTTTCGGGGCTTAAGAATTAATAAATGCAACTACGGAAGTAGGTTACATTGGCATTATAGAGACACGACGGGTCATGGGGAATACTGAAGAACACTGAATTTTTTTTAATCGATTACCGAAAACAGATTTTTGGCATACTTTTGAATACGATTACAATTTTTCACGAAGAAAATTAATAGTAAGAACGAAATCAAATATTCACGTTAAGGAAGAGTAGTATGCACACGTTTTTCTCTCCTAGTCTGTATCTCCTTTCTGAAAGGAGATTTTGAATCGTTGGCGCGTACCTACCTGTAGGCTACTTTCCGGATATAGATGCGAAGAAGAACAAGACCAAAGGTTTCAATGGGATCCTAAGAGGGAATATTTGTCGATCTTTTTAATACAGATAATCAGGTCTAATCAGAACGAATTTGATACCCTTTTAACAGACCACTAGCCACTAAGTGATACTTTCCAGCTAAAAGCATAATAATCAAGCTCATTCGGAAACATCATGTTCTGACTAGATTCCGACAGGACTATCCATCCGAGACGAGAATAAACAGTATTCTTAATTCACAGTGTCGACATCATAAGTTTATATTGAGACGTGTTCAACCCTTCTAACAATAGTAACTATTACCTTAGTTACCATTTTCGTTCCAACCTCGTCAAAAGTCCCTACGATGGCCGTTCCAGCCTTCTCGAAATAGTAATTATTTGCTTACCATGCTCGGGAGCGTAGTAACTACCGATCGCTGTAACGTGATTGGTTCTATCAGCCTGCAGCATGATATTTGACCGAAAAAAGCGTTCCAGCCTTGACGCCAAGAAGCCAAAAATCCTCGTCAAAAATCGTGACTTCATGCGTAGTAACTACGGTAAGTAGCGTGGAACACGCTCATTACTTCTTCGAAATTTCCGGTCTTGGCCTGTTCAGTTTTGTTTACCCACACTAATATACCTACAACGATCCGAGTTGTGTGTGCTCCGAAATATCCGTCCAGGTATTTCCATCCTAAGTGTGTCACAAGATTTCCGAGACCCCTCCTCCCACTTCAACTGCCACCAAAGTGACCCGAGTCCTATCTCGACCAGTAGCTAAACATCAGGACATGTGACCTTATAAAAACAGTCCTCTTCGAATTCACAAAATTACGTTTGCACTGCACTGCACTGGTACGTTTGCACTGCATATTGGGCCGTGGCACCTCAAATGAAGCGCAGCTTTATAATATCGTGTGGAACGCTCGACCCTAGGCAGTGAAAATTCACAATTACTATGTCAACTCCAATTTTAAAATGTCTTTTCATTATAGTATTTTAATTTCTCGATTCAGTGGATCACAAATGCGACCAATCAGGTGCCATTACGTACTTCAACGCCGAGGGGTTGCCCACTCTCGATTTTTGTGTACAGTAAGTGCCCGTGCCGCGATGCCTCGGCAGTTCCGGCACCGGTTGTCACGTGTTAAAACATCATTATAAGCATTTTTAGAAGCGTTTGAATGATGAATCGCCTAATTTATTTTCGGCACCGGTGCCGGCACCGCCTATTTCGGCTGGTGCCGGCCGGTGCCGCGAAAGGGTGTACAGCAGGTGCCGGGGAGTGGGCAACCGCTCGTTCAACGCGGCTAGTAATTCATTTGTAAGCAAAACCTTTCGGGCAAAAATTATCATGGGCCCTTGTGAGAAAATGTATCGTTTGGTCAAAAATATCGTTTGTACTTTGTGGTTAAGATGCGCACTTTAAGGGGTTTAAAGTTTTCATCATAATCGTGTCACGATCGTTCCTGAGTCACATGATTTGCGGGAGACCAAGAAAGTCTATTTTATTTTACATATCTAGGCAAACGCATATATCACTACAGAAGGTTCCTTGGTAGCCATTATTTTGTAACTGAATTTAAACACACCAAGCCTTTGCTTATATATTATTTAACGCGATGAATAGCCCCTATAAATAATAATTAGGGCCCGCTAATCTCTTGACATTCAAAATCTGGTTCTAATAGTGCATTCCGTTATTAACCTTTTCCTGCTTTGCGATGTCTTGAAAAGTTCCGAAATTAATCCGACTGCAATGAGGGTCTTGAAGACCAGGCTAGTCTTGAAGACCAGGATAGGTCTTGACGAGCGGAAGCGCAAGAACAACACCAAGACCAAGAATTTGTCACTGGCATTAAGACCAAGACCAAAATTGTCGGCATCGGTCTTGAGACTGGTCTTAAGACCAAGGCCGAAATTCAAGACTACATCTCTGCTATGTAGACAATTATTTTTACCCCCAGTACTCTCGAAGTTGAGCCATCTCTAAAATTTCAACTCCAGGCAGTGGTTACAACTGGAGGATCCAAAAGGTGAATATTTGTCAGGCTTGCTGATGCAGATGATCGGCTAGGCTAGGGATTTTCGAAACGGGAAGCAGACAAGCCGAATATTCGTTCACTCGTCATCATAATATGTCGTCATTAAATAGAGTAATATGTTCGAAGTCGGTCACTTATTTAAAGTTTAACCGACAAGGGCTAGGATAGGACAATCTAGTTACCCATCACTTATTCACTTAAACTGGCTTGAAGACCCGCTGAAAATGAGTTACTTCGTTGTTCCGCTATTCACGAATAATCGATTTTCAAATAGTGGAATTTCCGTGTGATTTGTGGTGCCTCTATGCGCTTGTAATTTTGTTGTATGCCTTACGAGAAAGATTTGTCATTTTTTTTTTGTTCAGGCACTAAGCAATCTTCACCAGTCTCACAACTGCCCACCGAAAAGCCGCATTTGTGTTGAGATTAAAATTTCCCGCGTCATAGTAGAATTTACGCTGTTGGGACGGCCGGAGATATTCCGAGCCGCATAACTAGAGCAGATAGTGGAAAATCAAAAAATTCCTTTGCAGAATCCAAATAATTCAGTATATCCAATTAAATGACACACAAATAAGTTGGCTTTTCAGTTAAACTTTAACAACTTTCCCCGCTTATGGTGTAAGACACCTTCGCAAAGTGTATACGGGTCGAAATTAAGTAACAGATTTGGTGACCCCAGGAGACGGACCGCAATGCGCACTGTCTATCGAATGGACCACAAGGCGGCGAGAAAGTTTTACAAAAAACACCTTCAGTCGTTGACTTCAAAAATTAACTTTCCAGATCTATCAAATCTCCGGGTTTTGTCAAATGTTGGTTTAATTTCTTCTCTGACGAGAAAATAAAACTTACTTATGGTATTTCCACCCTCAAATCGACTTGAATTTTTTCAAGTGAGCTAAATTTCCGATTGTGGCCGCGCGAGCTAATTGTCCAGCGACAAAATAAGTTTCAGATAAGTTCAGCATATCTTATTACCCCTAAATCGACCTCTACCTATGACCTCCGAGCTAATTGTCCAGCGACAAAATAATTAGCTTCAGATAAATTCAGCATATCTTATTACCCCTAAATAAACCTCGTTGCCTTTAAAATAAATGTTTGTCTCACCCTCAAGTTGAAACCCCGTACTTTGACCCAATTGCTCCTCATACCAAGTTCCAACAAAGTATCCCAACCTCTTCGAGAGTTATCGCACTTAACAGACGGACACATTTGACGAAGACATGGTATGGTATCCCGTCACTAACGTTTTGGGATAAAAAAAAATGGGAATTGCGCTATATCGTCTGATGCTGCCTTAGGCTGTCTATGCCAGTGGTTTAAGCATGTGTTGAAGAAGGGATGTTGAACACGAATATGAAAACCATTTTCTCGCCGGACAATTAGTTCGCCCGGAATCCGGCCCAAACCGGAAAATTTGTTAAAAGCAAAAGTTGTATTTCTAGTTGATTAGATGTCCGATTTAGGGGTGAGAAGAGACGCTGGATCAGTTTTATTAAAATCATTTTTTAGCCGGACGTTTAGTGAGTCCGGAATCGGGCTGAAACCGGAAAATTTGTTATAAGTTAAATTTTATTTTAAGTCGATTAGATGTTGGATATAGGGGTAAGAAGATACAATTCATTTTTGAGCTTTATTTTTTCGTCGGACAAGTAGTTTCGGAATTTCGCCGAGACCGGAAAATTTGCAGAAGCCGGATCGTTTCGATCGGTTTCGTCAAAACAGATATGACTTATAAGGATAAACACACATGCTGAATCCATATCTGAACTTGGTTTTCTCCGATGATTAGCTATTTGGCCTTAATCTGTTTCTAAATTTGAAGAATAAAATGTTCAAGGAGTCTGGCGAAGACAATACCTACTTGTCTGGATCAAATATTGAATTTTTGGGATCCCATCGAAACCTTTAGTCTTGTTATTTTAGCAGGTATATGGAAATCTGCAGAAAAATCAAACTATTTATTACCATTATCGATTTCTTTTAGTATTTTGTTTTCTGTTTTTTCTTGTTAATTCCCGTAAGTCTAAAGAAAGAAGGATGTAAACTAGATCAGAGTAAACAAACGCCGTAAATTACACTAAATTCGTTATAGTGGTTTCTAGAAGATTCTGAAACTGAGCTAAATAATATATTCAGCTTCCGAGACCAAAATATGTCAAACTGGCCGATGATTTCCTCTTCCAACATATCTAAACGTTCACATGGTTATATCCTTAGTTGTTCTAATCCTCTTACACGCCACTCGATCTTCTTGAAGATTTTCGATCTTCTTGACTCTGTTGACCTCCGACGGAAGATCAATGAATAGTTAATGAGCAATGGTGACCTTGCTTTCAAGAGTGAATTGTGTTCAAGTAATTTGTGGATAACGTTGGCTACCGTGAGGATTTTGAAGAAAACAAAGGTAACATTGTGTTCATAAAAATCCGTAGCCATCGAAAAATGATGGTGTCTCCCACCTTCTCAGCCCACATGAACCAAAGACTTTAAAAACTTATTTTAAAATCAAATTTGTTTCGAGGAGCCCTTCCTCCATAGCGTTCCCTTCCTTTGGTGGCCAATCACCGAGGGGTCGACGACTCTCATTTTTTATGTAGGCTACACCATTCCGGATTATTCCTATCATTCCATATCCTCCCATTCTTATTTACCAACTTTTGTTTAGTCCGCATTTATTTCACCCCATTCGGTCTGTCCTGCGGGGAACGAGGGGTCGACGACCCTCATTTTTTATGTACACCATTCCGGAATAATCCTGACCATTCCTTCGGGACGTATACACCATTCCGGGGGAGTCGTCGACCCCTCACCAATCACTCTACAGCTATATTTTAAATATTCCCCTTTGGGCTTTGACAAATAAACTATAAGTACAGATCTCCTTAGAAACTTTCTGATTTCTAGAATGTTTTTCTGGATCTCCTGATTTTGGACTCCGTCTATGGATTTTCAAAATTCTTGAGTGGAGGCAGGGCAGCACTGAGTACAATCACAACGGCAGCACAAAATTGATGCGTACGGTTAAATATGAATAAGGAAAAGATCGCCAGTTTGATCGAGGGGCCGCGCGAACGCAGCCCCCCACTACCAAAAATTATACTGTCGAGTTGCCCCCATTTGGGGCAATCGCAGGGGTCAACCCAACCGAAGTGCAATGGAAGGGCCTCGCCCTGGGAGCGCCTCCTTGTTGATCAAGGCAGCTCCCCAGCCAGGTAAGTATGATTTATATATGGTCTTTGTCCTATTTATGGGATACTTCCACGTTTCCTGAATGATGACCCAAGACTACTCCGTTGGCTTCTGAAGTTTCCATCTACTGCGAGACCAAAACAAGACTTAACAGATCGGTATAAGGCGCGATTTTTATTTTTTTCGCAATTCTTTAAATTTCAAAATCTTTTATAGCAGGCCAGGAAAGAAACATCAATTTGCCGAACACCAGTCCAGTCCAGTCTTAGCGCTCAGGGTCTCTAGAGCCCTATGATTTTGTACACAAACAAGAGCTGTAAGCTCAAATGGCACTTGCAAGGCTTGGTAAAAGGATGAAAGTAGGAATTCGCCAATTCGTGGGTTTGCTGTGCTGTGATCAACTGTAAGCAAAACCCTTGAGGTAAGAATGACAACGGACGGACCCTTGGAAATCACGCGAATATCTCGTTTGGTAAAAAGTTTTTTTTTTTACACTTGGCTGTGATGATGCGCACTTTAAGGGCGATAGAAATTTATCTGTAATCAAAACCTTTAAGACAAAAATGATCCTGTGCCCTTTTGGATTCTAGGATCCTAGGATCTAGTCTAGGATCCTCAGCTCGACTAATCCGCTCCTTTTGGCGCTTTGCGGGCCTTACTTTAGGCTCTCTCTTCCGCTGTGGAAGGAGTGGACACATGTGCTTTTTGCTGTGCCGGTTGAGAGCTAATTTTTTGCTTTTGTTTCTGTTTTTATGGCACTTGCCCTTCGGCCAAGTGCCATATAGCGATCGCAATTTCTGTCCGTCCGTCGGTCGGTCGGTCTGTCTGTCGGTCCGGGTTTTGCTAGTTCGGGCACTTCCACATAAGCTAGGATGATGAAACTTGGCAGGCATATCAGGGACCCCAAATGATTAAGTTGGAAATAGTAACTTTCCCGATCCGACCATCGTGGGGGGAGGGAGGGGAGCCGGAATTTAGTGGCATGCATAACTTTCGAACGGGTGATCAGATCTTAATGAAACTTGATATTTGGAAAGACGTCATGCTTCAAATGTCCCATATCAAGTCCGGACCGAATCAGATGTGTGTGGGGGGAGTCGGAGGGGGGAACCGGAAATCATGTTAAACGCTTAGAGTGGAGCGATCGGGATGAAACTTGGTGGGAGAAACAAGCACAACCCCTGGATACATCATTGACAGAACCGGACCGGATTCGTGCACTGTGGGGGGAGTTGGAGTGGGGTTCCGGAATTCCGGTGATACGGAGTTAAGTTACTTCCAGGTGGGCTAGGACAATGAAACTCGGCAGGTAAATCAGGGACGCGACCAGATTAACCTGGAAATAGTCAGCTTCCCGATCCGACCATCGTGGGGGGGGGGGGTGGAGGGAGGGGGAATCCGGAATCTTGAGGTATGTATAAATTCCGAACGGGTGATCGGATCATAATGAAACTTGATATGTAGAAAGACAACATGTCTCGGATGTCCCATTTCAAGTACGGACCGGATCCGATGAAGCTGGGGGGGGGGGGTCTGAGGGGGATCCGGAAACCTTCTGACATGCTTGGAGTGGAGCGATCGGAATGAAACTTGGTGGGAAGAACAAGCACAAGCCCTATGTAGATCAGTGACAGAACCGGACCAAATTCGGGCATTTTGGGGGAGTTAGAGGGGGGGTCCGGAATTCCGGTGATCGCAAGTTAAGGTACTTCCAAACATGCTAGGACGATGAAACTTGGCTTGAAAATTAAATACTTGACATGATTGGCTTAGAAATAGTTAGTTCCCAGATCCGGCCATTCCTTAAAGTACTAATGCTAACCGCAAAGTACAAAAAAATACTTTTAAGCAAAATATACATTTTCGTGATCCCTAGGAGCCCATGATCATTTTTGCCTCAAGGGTTTTGCTTACAACTAAATTCCTTAAAGTACAAACAATACTTTTGAGCAAAATATACATTTTCGTGCTCCTGATGATCATCTTTTTTGCTTCAAGAGTTTTGATTACAGATGATTTTCTATAGCCTAACTTGGAAATAATCACTTGCCCGATCCGACCATCGTGAGGGGAGCGAGGGGAGCCGGAATCCGGAATTTAGTGACATGCATAATTTTCGAACGGGTGATCGGATCTTAATGAAGCTTGATATTTGGAAAGACCTCATGTCTCAGATGTCCCGATTCGAGTCCGGACCGAATCCGATGAATGTGGGGGGGGGGGGGGCCGGAGGGGGGAACCGGAAATCATGTGACACGCTTACAGTGGAGCGATCGGGATGAAACTTGGTGGGAGGAACAAAAAGAATCCCTAGGTTCATCACTGACAGAACCGGACTGGATTCGTGCACTACGGGGGGAGGTGGAGTGGGGTTCCGGTGTTGCGGAGTTAAGTTACTTCCAGATGTTCTAGGACGATGAAACTTGGCAGGTGTATAATGGACTCGGCCAAATTAACTTGGAAATAACCACTTGCCCGATCCGACCATAGCGGGGGGAGGGAGGGGAGCCGGAATCCGGAATTTTATTGACATTCATAATTTTCGAACGGGTGATAGAATCTTAATAAAACTTGGTATTTGGAAAGACCTCATGTCTCAGATATACCATTTCAAGTCGAGACCGGATCCGATGAATGTGGGGGGGGGGGGGGGGTCGGAGGGAGGAATGATCATGGGCTCATGGGGACCATGAAAAGTAGGTTTTGCTTAAAAGTATTTTTTGTACTTTGCGGTTAAGATGAATACTTTAAGGGGTGGTCGGATCTGGGAAGTGACAATTTCTAAGCCAATCTTGTCAAGTCTCTAATGTCCAAGCCAAGTTTCATCGTTCTAGCACATCTTGAAGTACCTTAAATTGCGATCACCGGAATTCTGGACCCCCCTCCAGCTCTCCCCAGAGTGACCGAATCCGGTCCGGTTCTGTCACTGATGTATCTAGGGCTAACGCTTGTTCTTCCCACCAAGTGTGACTCCAATCGCTGTCTAAGCGTGTCACAAAGTTTCCGCTCCTCCACATTGATTGGATTCTGTCCGCTTTTGAAATGGGACATCTGAAGCACGAGTTCTTTCCGAATATCAAGTTTCATTAAGATCCGATCACCCGTTCAAAAGTTAGACAACCTCAAGATTCCGGATCCCCCCTCCCTCCACGATGGGTCAAATCGGAGAAACGACTGTCCCTAAATACGCCTGCCAAGTTTCATAGTCCTAGCAGATCCTTTTCACCGTTGAAAAGTTATAAAAATACGTCAATATTCCGGGCTCCCCCTCCCTCTACGGTGGTCGCGTCTGGGAAGTGAAGTTTTGAAGTTTAGTGAAGTCCAAGTTAGTTTTGACGGATATCGCGGATTCAGCTCCGAGATTATGCCTCATTTCCTCTCTATGGATTCACGAAGGAAACGGAAAAAAGAGGAACTGAGAAGAAAATCTTCTAGCCTGAAAATAGAAGTCATGAAAACGACGGTGACTCGGTGAGTGAGTGAACTCATTACGACGACTGGGTTGTACTTAAGGTATATGTTCCCGAATATTTTGCTCATTTTTGCGCTCTCGGTAGTTCCAGATGTCGTTAGCGCTCAAACTAGGTTTTCCTTTACTTCGGGTAGGTGAGCTCCTGATTCGTCTAAGAGAGCACCGCCCATTAGCCAATGAGCTCATTCTTGAAAAGCTCAAAGAGGGTGAACTTCGATAAACTACCATAAATGAAAATTCTTGTAGCGGATGTGACAGCTGATGCCTCGAAGGTCTATTTAGTGCCAGCTTAGTAGGTCTCGTGGGACACGCTGGAGATAAGTGTAATTAGGCACACTTGCAATTTTCCCGATACGAGCATGGTATGAGAATGATTAGCGAAACTAAACGTCACGTTACGTCAGGGATGAGAGGAGAAATCTGACTTTAGCTTATGACGTCCGCGTGGAATTCCGTGTCGTATGAACTTTATGAAAGTTTTATTTGAAGTTGATTATATGTTCTTTATAGGGATAATGAGAATCTGGCGAAGACAAAACCTATTTGTCTGAATCAAATATTCAATTTTTGGGATCCCATCGGAACCTTTGGTCTTCTTCTTCCCGCCAAATCCTGTTCCTTCGACTCTAAGCGTTTCACGAGATCTCCGTTGCCACCCTCCCCCCCCACAAGTCTCGAATCCTGTCCAGACTTGAAATCGAATATCTGAATATTCAAATCCAATCACCCGTTCAACGTTATGCATACTGCCAAGAACAAACTACTGGATTCCGGATTTCCCATTCCTCCACTCCCCAAACGATGATCGGATCGGGCAAGCGACTATTCTTAGGTCAGTCTGTTCGGGAACCTGATATGCCTGCCAATTTTCGTCATCTTAGTACATCAAGACGTACCGAGCTCGCGGGATCACCGGAATCCCGGACCCCCCCCCCCCCCCAGGGGCGTCACTAGCCTTTTACCTTTGGGGGGGACGTCCAATTTGTGCCGACGGACTCGGAAATGTGCCGACAAAAAACGCCGGTAAACCCCGGAAAAACGGCGTAGATTAGTCGTTTAATGTAAATTCGTAAATTTAAATTCACATATTCGGATTTTCATTGCAGCTTTCGCTAAAAACTGTACCCAGAACAAGAAATTATTCGAAGCAGGCGAAATGTTTTAAATCTGCCTTTTTTCTGGACAAATTTTCGAAGCTTCCAACGGCTGTACCCAGAGCAAGTTAAATTAATCGCCGGAGGCGAAGTTTTTTAAATCTGCCTTCTTTCTGGAACAATTTAGCTTACAAATTCTAGCTTTCATGGTGTTTCAAACCCAAAGAATTTAATCCTGGAACGTCAACTAAATGGAACACCGTTCTTCCAAGGAAAGGATACTACGAACTACGCCGCAGGCGAAATTCTGTGTAAAACTAACTGTAATGCATTAGTTGAGATTATTCCTATAATGTGAATTCGTATATTTAAATCTATATATTCGGCGTTTTTTAATCTGTCTTTTTTTTTGTAAAATTTTAGGCTATTCTATACCTGTACTTTACAGGTTCTAGCTTTTAATCTGTTTCCAAACCCCAAGGGGTAATTAGATTCCGATCTTCCGAAGGAAATTAAAGGAACAGAAAACTTGACTCAAAATTGACTCGGGGAGCTAGCTAACATATCAAGAATGTACCCTGAGTCGATATTGAGAGTAAGAAAAATTCTCGTTACGACCATTGCAGTTTCCGAGAATTCGACTTTTGAGCAAAAGGTTTGTGTGCCGCGACTAGGAATCGAACCCCGGCCGTCTAGTCAGGGAGGTCGTTACTCTGTAGTCTACATGTAAAAAGGCGAACTTTTACAGTACATGAGTGCATAATTGCAGTGCATAAGGGGCAAGGGCCTGCCAGCTAGCTTTGGGAACACTAAGGAGGGGGTTCGAGACAGTTCGAGATGACAAAGACGGGGGGGGGGGCCTGTCGACAATAAGACCCTGTATATTTATCCAAGCCCCCCCGGGCGATTCGATGGCCGAAAGTTGCGTAGTCAAGTTTACTGTTCCTTTAAAATATCCGGGTGCGCCCCACAAATGATTAAAGAATTCAATTTCTTGCGAAGAAAAATATCCCGATGGGCCGTCAAGAATATCGACGCCCGACTGGACTAAAGCATTCAGAATTCGAACTCTTCTTTGTTTTGCCCGACAAGACTGTAAACGGCTTTATTTCTTACGTGTAAACAGAAGCCGAAGTACAGACAAAACTTAAACTTTCGGGATGCGCCTGATAAACGTTTACAGGATTTGATTTCTTACGGATAAAAAGAACCCGATGTGCTGACGATAATTGAACTTCCCGAGTGCGCCCGACAAATGTTTGCTGAAACTGGTTTATCACATATAAACAGAACCCGATGTGCCGACGAGTCGACCGACGCCTGACAAAAGCATACAGAAGTCAATTTCTTTTGTGTTTTACCCGACAAATGTTTGTATAGTTCGATTTCTTGCGTATAAAAAGAACCCAATGTGCCAACGAGTCTACCGACGCCCGACGAAAGCGTAAAAAATTTGAGTATCTTATGTATAAAAAGAACACGATCTGCCGAAGAGAATATCGAGGGCCGACAAAAGGATACAGAATTCGATTTCTCTTAGTGTTCTGCACGACGAAGGTGTGCAGAATTTGATTTCTTGCGCCCGACGAAAGTACTTTAGACCTTTTGGGTGGAGTCCCCCCCTCCCCCCATAGTGACGCCCCTTCCCCCCCCAACAACTGCCCAAATGCGGTCCGGTTATTTCTTCGATGTAATTGCAATTGCAGGAAATTTACTTGTTTTAAAGAATGTTCGGTATAATTGGTCATTGAATTACGCGTCTTTGGACAATTGACTTTTTTTACTTCTCCGAAGAATAAAAATATATGGTCGTTTCTTTTACTCCCTTTTGAAGATTTCCCCCAGTTGCCGTCTTTTATGACACTTGATCTTTCAAGTGCCATATAGCAATCGTAATATCTGTCGGTCTGTCCGGGTTTTGCGAGTTTGGGCACATCCTCACAAGCTAGGACTATGAAACTTGGCAAGCATTTCAGGGACCCGAACAAATTAGCTTAGAAATAATCATTTCCCCGACACGGCCATTATGGGGGAACGGAGGGATGGGGATTCGGGAAACTAGTAACATATCAAACTTTGGAACGGGTAATCGGACATGCATGAACATTGACAAGTTGCAAGAACACGTGTTTCAGACGTTCAGTTTCAAATCCGGACCGGATCCGATAGCTGGGGGGGGGGGGCTGGAGGGGGAACCGGAAATCTCGTGAAACGCTTCCACATAAGCTAGGACGATGAAAATTGGCAGGCGTATCAGGGACCCCACCAGAGTAAATTGGAATCCCGATTCGGTCACTGTGAGGGGAGTGGAGGGATGGGGAACCCGGAAACTAGTAACATGAATAACTTTGGAACAGGTTATCAGACCTGCATGATACTTGACAAGGGTCTCAGATGTTCAGTTTCAAATCCAGACCGGATCCGGTAGGAGGGGGGACCTGGAGGTTCAAACCTCCCCAGGAAGAAAAGGAGCTGTAGACTGCCTTTTTCACTTCTTTTAACTTCAACAAGTGTAAAATACACGATTTTCGATTCTGTATATAACTCTCAAGCAAGAAACTCCCGCCTAGCCTACAGTTCCCCTATTCTTACAAGTGCCATGTGAGCTTTCAGCTCTTGTTTAAGTTCGACATGTCTGGTCTAAATTCTAAAATCACTTGATGAAACACGGGTCTTATTTGCACCAGTTCATCCGTCACCCGTAATCTTTGTAAAGGTACTTTTAATCTGATTAATCTGAAACGGCCTGTCTGAAATGTAGGCCTCAGGGCCTTGCGTAATTTTCGTATTAACATTTGGAGACCTGACCCGTTTCAGATAGACACGCCCACATAATTGGGCTTTCTGGACTAACGATGCCATGGACATCTACCGTTTATCTCGAAGGACTAAATTCCCCTTTTTCTCGATTTTAGTCGATTTTTCATGATTTTCAGAGGCGGTTTTCTCGGACGTGAAAGGAAAAACGAAAAAACTAGAACGATACGGCCCTAGCTCCAATCTTTAAGAGCACATACGTGTAAGTATGACGTTCGTGGGATAGCCTGCTTTTGAGACATGTGCGGATTCGCAAACCATATTGGCGGTTTTCCGTGAAAAAATATATTTTTTTTTGAACCGAAATATCTGTATAAACAAAATAAAAAATAAAAAAAGCAAAACGATACGGCCCTAGAGACAGCGTTTCCACTTTGACGGATTTCTTGGGTTTTTGACGGATGAAAATTTGATTCGACGGATTTCCGGATTTTTGAAGATAATGTGAAAAGCCTCAAATTCTACTTCAACGTTCCCACTTTGACGGATTTTTCCTTCAAAATCGGATTTCTTGGGTGCTTGACGGATGAGAATTTGATTCGTGGAATTACCGGATTTCTGAAGATCGTGCATAAAATCTTAAATTCTGCAGTTTTCTCAATCTTTCACCATTTGAGGAAGAGGGAATTTCATGTACAGTTAATCATCAAGTACTAATCTTTGATGAATGAATCTCGTCAGTCAGTCACCGAACTGATTCCTACACAAATTAACAGAAGATCGTTAAAATGACATAAAGGCAGGGGCAGGTAGGCGACCAAAGCTTAAATTTCGCTCTGTGACTCACAGTTTGAACACAACGTATTTTGTGCAAAAGTTCTGTATCTTAGCAGAAAACTGATTTTCGACATTTTTGCCTGAGGTTTAGAGTTTCTCAGTATTTTACGAGGGTTGCTCACTCCCTAAACCCGTGTACACCGGGTGCCGGTGCCGGAAGGTGCCGGGAGGTGCCGGGAGGTGCCGGAAGGTGCCGGAAGGTGCCGGGAGGTGCCGGAAGGTGCCGGAAGGTGCCGGGATGTGCCGGGAGGTGCCGGGTAGGTGCCGGGTAGGTGCCGGGTAGGTGCCGGGAGGTGCCGGTTGGGTGTCGGGAGGTGCCGGGAATGAGTGTACCTCGGGTGCCGGAGAGTGAGTAACCCCTCGTAAATTCCCTATCTTCAAAGTTTTTATGGCACTTGCCTTCCGGCCAAGTGCCATATACCGATCACTTTTCGGTCGGTCTGTCAGGCCACTGTTCTCGAGTTCGGGGTCCAGCTGCCCGTGAACGGGAGGGGGGGGGGGGGTCGGGACCCATCAAAATACGTATCTAGACATATATATCCTCAAGTATCCCAGCTTAGAGTCACGGGTAAAAAACTTGACTCATGGGCAACTTGGGCCAACTTGCCCATGAACGTGGAGGGTCCGGTTCAACTCCACATGTATATTCCAAACCCTAAGGTCTAAAGGTACAAGGAATTTCATCGCCCTATCTCCAGTTATTGTCAAGTTAAAACATTGAAAAATGGGCAACCTGGGCCCCATTGCCCCTGAACCAAGTCGGAGTGGGGTTTGGACCCCCAAAAAGCAAAGAGACCCCAATGCTCACAAGCCTACCAAGTTTTAACCAGATACCTGTTGATTCCTGTCACGAGTCTGCCCCCTCTTGGGGGCCCCCTCCAGTTGCCCATGAACGGGGTGGGTGGGGGAGATGCAACCTTAAAAGTAATTTCTCAACCCTAGGATCACAAGCACAAGGAATTTCATCGTCCTATGTCCAGCTCTGGCCAAGTTACGAACATAATTTCGTGGTTCATTCTTTGAGTTACAAACATTATTCACTGTGCAACTGGGCCCGTTTGCTACTGAACCGGGTGGGTGTAGGGGGTGGGACCCACAAAAGGCATAACTACACCCCAATACCCACAAGTGTACCAAGTTCGAACTTAATACCTTCACGAGTTATGAGCTCCACAAAAACGGTGAAAACCGAAAGCCGAAAGCTGCTACAGCGCTCGCAAGGGTGGACTGTTCCAAGGAGCACTCCACTAACAAGAGCTGTAAGCTCATATGGCACTTGCATGGGTTGAGGTGTATTGTTTGATCAAAAGTACTTTTCGTCTTTGCGGTTAAGATGCGCACTTTCAGGGAGAGAGAAAAAGTATTTTATTTTTGAACTTGGCTTCAGGCAACCCTTTGGCAAAAACGATAACAGGCCCTAGGGATCATCGATGTATACCGTTTGTTCAAAAGTATTTTTTTCACTTTTCATTTAAAACGCTTACTTTAAGGGTGCTAGAAATAAATTTTTAAGCAAAAGCCTTGTTGCACAAATGATCATGGGTTGAGATGTGTCGTTTGATCAAAAGTACTTTTGGACCTTGCGGTTAAGATGCGCACTTTAAGGGCGCTAGAACTTCATTTGTGAGCAAAACCCTTGAGGCAAAAATGATAATCGGCTCATGGGGATCATGAAAATGTACATTTTGCTTAAAAGTATTAGACTGGTACTTTAAAGTTTAACTGAAAAGCCAACTTATTTTTGTGTCATTTAGTTAATCACACTGAATTATTTGGATTCTGCAAAGGGATATTTTGTTTTCCACTATCTGCTCTAGTTATGACGTTCAGAATATCAGCGGCCGTCCCCACAGCGAAAATTCTACTGTGACGCGGGAAATTTTTTATCTAAACACAAATAAGGCTTTTCAGTGGGCAGTGGCAATATTGGTGAAGATTGCTTAGTGCCTGAACAAAAAAAAGTAATAAATCTTTCTTGTAAGGCATATAACAAATTAGAGGTACCACAAATCACACGTAAATTCCACTATTTGAAAATCGATTATTCCTGAATAGCGGAACAACCAAGTAACGCAATTTCAGCGGGTCTTCAAGCCAATTTAAGTGAATAAGTGATGGATAACTAGATTGTCCTATCCCAGTCCTTTTCGGTTAAACTTTAAGGAAAAGTCGGGTTTGGAAAGTGGCGATTTTTAAGCCGATCTTGTCGAATCTTTAATATTCCACCCAAGTTTCATCGTCCTAGCATATCTGGAAGTAACTTAACTCGCGATCACCGGAATTCAGGACCCCCCCCCTCAAACTCCCCCACAGTCGCCGGAGCCAATCCGGTTCTGTAAATGACATATCGAGAGCATCTGTTTGTTATTCCCAGAAAGTTCCATCCCGATCTATCCAGTCTAAGCCGATCATGTATTTTACCCCCCCCCCCAACTAGTGTCGGATCCGGTCCGGACGTGAAAAAGATCACCACAGATATGTCCTCTGTTCAGTTATCAAATTTCACTCGAATCCGATGACTGGCTCCAAAGTTATGCCTGACTCAATATTCCGGATTCCACTCCCCCCATGACTATCGGATCGAGTAAAGTTTACTGACAAGTCAGTTTGATCAGGTCCCTGAAACGCCTCCCAAGTTTCGTCGTGAAAATCACCAAAACCGCCATCATCGCAATTCCAGGGAACTCCCCTCCACCCCCACCCACAAGTGTCCGAATCCAAGTCCAATTATGTAAACGATTTATCTGGAGCAGATGCTTGTTCTTCCCAGCAAGTTTCACTCTGATCCCTCCATTCTAACCGTTTCTCGAGATTTCCGGCCCCCCCCCAACTCCCCCACAGCTGTCGAATCCGATTCGGACTTCAAATGGGACATCAAAAATATACAATTTATTCAGTTATTAAGTATTTTTTCAATCGGATCACCCGTTCGGAAGTTACACACGACTAAATTTTCCGGATTCCCCCGCCCTCCACTCCCCCCCAGATGGTCGGATCGGGAAACTGATTATTTCCAGGTTAGTTTGATTGGGTCCCTGACAAGCCTGCCAAGTTTCATCGTCCTAGCACATCTGGAAGTACCCTAACTCGAAGAAGTGTGACAAAAACTCGGACCGACAGACAGACAGACGGAATTGCGATCGGTATGGCACTTGAGCCAGAGGCTGCAAGTGCCATAAAAACTGCTTAAAAAGATTCATGAAACTACTTGTGTATTAACACGAGAAAAATACTTGTTATTTTTTAAACCCGTAGCATCTTTTCTAATTTAACTTATTTTTATATTATTTAAACAAAGACACGAGAAAATAATGTTTCGTACTTTTTGTGGCTACTCCTCCATCCCTCAGTGACGTTAATTTTGATCTATTTTTACCCACTTTTAAACTATTTACGTCACTTAACTTTTGAGAATAAAAACCCAAATTACATTTACTATTCTTCCCCCCTAATACTTTTTTTTAATATTATTTCTTGTTTATGTCCTTTAAACCTTCACAATGACACATACAAATTTTTTTTCTCAACCAAACTGTTTCTAAAAAAATAAAAAAAATAAAACGAAAAATATATCTTTCCGACAAAATATAACTACAAAACCATTCCATCCAAAACCATCCCCGCAACATTCAATCCAACCTCTATACTATAATCATAAAATATATTTTATATTAAGTTTACTAACTACTCAACCACAACCAATAATATCTACGTTTTTTTTTTTTTTTTTTTTTAAATCTACTCCAAACAAGAGCTGTAAGCTCATATGGCACTTGCATGGGTTGAGATGTAGTGTTTGATCAAACGTACTTTTAAGGTTACCTTTGCGGTTCAGATGCGCACTTTAAGGGAGCTAGAGAAAAAGTATTTTGTTTTAGAACTTGGCTGTAATGATACGCACTTTATAGGCGCTAGAAATTCATCTGTAAGAAAAACTATTGAGACAAAACGATCACAGGCCCTAGGGAACATTGATATATACCGTTTGGTAAAAAGTATTTTTTTTTTCACTTTTCGGTTAAAATGTGCACTTTAAAGGTGATAAAATAAATTTTTAAGCAAAACCCTTGTGGCACAAATGATCATGGGTTGAGATGTATCGTTTGTTGAAAAAAGTAGTTTTCGACCTTGCGGTTCAAATGCGCACTTTCAGGGAGCTAGAACTTCATTTGTAAGCAAAACCCTTGAGGAAAAAATGATAATGGGCTCATGGGGATCATGAAAATGTATAATTTGCTTAAAAGTATTTTTCTAAATTTGCGGTCAAGATTGGTGCTTTAAGGAATGTCGGATTTGGAAAGTGGCGATTTCTGAGCCAATCTTGTCGAATTTCTAATATTCCAGCCCAGTTCGATCGTCCTAGCACATCTGGAAATACCTTAAATCGCGATCACCGGAATACTGGCCCCACCTCAAACTCCCCCACAGTCGCCGGAGCCAATCCGGTTCTGTAAGTGATTTATCCAGAGCATCTCTTTACTATTCCCACAAAGTTCGATCCCGATCTCCCCAGTCTGAGCCGGTCACGTATTTCCCCCCCCCATTGTTGTCGAATCCGGTCTGGAAATGACAAAGGTCACCAGAGACATGTCCTCTGATCAATTATCAAATTTCATTCAAATCCGATCAACCGTTCCAAAGTTACACATGACTCAGTATTCCGGATTCCCCCTCCCGCTACTCCCCCCACGACTATCGGATCATGTAAGTTTTTATTTATACGTCAGTTTGATCGGGTCCCTGATTCGCCTCCCAAGTTTCGTCGTGAAAATTCCCAAAACCGCCATTACCGGAATTCCG
This sequence comes from Branchinecta lindahli, assembly GCA_023053555.1. Lineage (NCBI taxonomy): Eukaryota > Metazoa > Arthropoda > Branchiopoda > Anostraca > Branchinectidae > Branchinecta > Branchinecta lindahli. The sequence continues at coordinate 17,490,395 of JAKZAO010000003.1, forward strand.
GGAAACTCCCCTCCAGCCCCCCCCCCCTAGTGTCCGGATCCAGTCCAAATGTACAAACGATTTATCTGGAGCAGATGCTTGTTCTTCCCAGCAAGTTTCACTCTGATCCCTCCATTCTAACCGTTTCTCGAGATTTCCGGTCTCCCCCCCCCCCCCAACTCCCCCATAGCTGTCGAATCCGGTCCGGACTTCAGATGGGACATCAGAGGTATGCCATTTATTCAGTTATTAAGTTTCATTCCAATCCGATCATCCGTTCGAAAGTTACACACTACTCCAGTTTTCCGGATTCCCCAGCCCCCAGTCCCCCCCAGGTCGTCGGATTGGGAAACTGATTATTTCCAGGTTAGTCCGATCGGGTCCCAGATGCTCCTGCCAAGTTTTATCGTCCTAGCACATCTGGAAGTACCCCAACTCGAGAAAGTGTGACAAAAACTACTTAATTCTCAGAATTCCCCGGCCCACCACTCCCCCCCCCAGATGGTCGGATCGGGAAACTGATTATTTCCAGGTTAGTTTGGTCGGGTCCCTGATTTTCCTGCCAAGTTTCATCGTCCTAACACATCTGGAAGTACCCTAACTCGAACATGTGGGACAAAAAAATTCGGACAGACCGACCGACCGACAGACCGACCGACGGACGGAATTGCGATCGGTATATGGCACTTGAGCCAGAGGCTGCAAGTGCCATAAAAACCTCTTAAAATTTCTTCACATGCTTCAAAAACTAATTTACTGGAAAGATTGTTATAAGGCGACTGGGAATAGTGTTGGACGATATTCGATAGCGATAACGATAAATCGGACAAAATGTCGATATCAAGTATCGAAACATAAATATCGATATCGAGACGATATTTGTTCATGTTATAATTATTGTAAATAATCTGACATAACTAATGCACCAATTAATGCACCTTTATTGAACTTTGTGAGTTTAGAACACCGACTAATAAATAGGATGGTACCTTCCGGCACCTTTTCAATTTTTTCAGTTTTTAACCTCTCTAGGGTGAATAGTTGTTGATTATTATGATGCAGTTAATCGGTTATGGTACTTTCTTTTGACGCTAGACAGCGCCATATTACTTGATTTAGGAAAATTCACCCTAGAGAGGTTAAAAACTGACAAAAGTCGGATGGTGCCGGGGTGTGCCGGGAGGTGACGAGAGGTGCCGGGTAGGTGCCGGGAGGTGCCGGGAGGTGCCGGAAGGTGCCGGGAGGTGCCGGGGGGTGCCGGGAGGTGCCGGAAGGTGCCGGGAATGAGTGTACACCGGGTGCCGGAGAGTGAGCAACCCCTCGGTATTTTAGCACAAAAAGGTTTACCTTTATAGGCATGTACTTTGGGATTCGAACCACATTAAAGGCAAGATTTCAAATGGGAAGTAGTTGAATTTGGCAAAAAAGGTGGACTTTAAAAATTTTGCCTGCGGCGCTCAGTTAATTTGGTTCCGTAAGGTAAGCCTGCAGTCTTTAGAAGCTGCATCCTTGAGTCTTTTCTGATAGCAAGAATTTCAAAACGAGATTTATTGCTTGCTTGATAAACCTATCTACAGAGCACGTCATGCCCTTAAAAGCTTCCATGTACTGCTGCTTACCGTAGGATTTTTTTTAACGGATTTCTGACCGTTTTTTTGACGGATTTCTCGTTCTTGATCGTCGGACTTTAACGGAATTTTTGACTACCAGAACGGAAAACCTGCCATCACGAAGTGGAAACACTGCCTAGAGATATCTATTCTGAACATGTTGCTGTCCTTCGCAATACTTTTGGTCCACGTGTGTCCAGAGCAAAATAACAATAGGGAGTAGCGCCCAGACCTATCCTTTCCATGCTTCGCAAACGGGCCATAGTCGTAGCGCCGCCCATTACGCTTGCGGAATTTAAAGCGAGACAAACTTGCGGATTTAGAAATTTCTAGTAAAGCTAAGACGCGTTTTGCACACATCTTGGAAACCGGGGAGGTTGTATCTTTTTTTTGCTGTGTTCAGAATATGAAATTATTGGAGCCAGCGCTGGTGCACGACTGATTGAGCTTGAGTAGGGACGTTCAGTAGCGCTAGTGTCGCTGGTATTCGACAGTGTGTCACTTTTTTCAAGTCTTGGCCCTACTCTCTAGTGTTATTTTGCTCTGACGTGTGTCCAAGACATGTGCGGAATGCCCCATTTTTTAGACGGGAACATATACCTTCAAAAGAAAGAAAGAATGGTGGCGAGGGTGAGAGGGGGGATGATTTTTTATTTGCCCCGAAGGGCTGCGCCGATCCCTGCGGTACTGCAATACAGGGCCAACGCGTGGAGGGAGCGGAGCAAGCCCCGACATCCCTCCGATTTCCAAAAATCAGTTTAATATTCTGGGCCCCATATAGGGACCGTATCAGATATTAAGCTGATAAGAACAGATACTACACTTTGATCTTAGCCAAAAGGCCGAGAAGCGATAACTGTAAGTGGTATTTCCTGGTATTTATACTAGAACCATTTCCTTCATCATCACAAGACCCACAATTAGTTCTCGGGGCTGTCAAGATTGTGTTTTCCGTCAGAACGCCACTTAAAGTCACTTTTTCAGTAAAAGACGAATTGCGATATTTTTTGCACTTTTTCTTTCATTTCAATACATGTTCTACAACCGAAACTCTTAACGTAGCTAAATCTAATTTTGGACACTAATCGATGGCGCTTCGGTACTTTGACATTACCTGCCTACAAATTCAATTCCAGTTCCATTCAAAGCGTATAACTTCAATCAATAGGGTATCTGTGTGTGGTGTTTACGATTTTTTCGAAGATCCGTCGCATTAATAACATTGCCTCAGATTAAACATTTTTCTTTTACTTTATTGGGTTTATTTCAACAAACTTTTCTGTCTGCCATTTAACCCCATTTTGCTTGCAAGTGTGTGAAATAATGTGAATAAACCTTTAACCTCGAAATGTGTAAATAATCAAAATTTTTAATTGGTAAAAAATCATTCTTTACATTTCCTTCAAACGACTTCAGGTAGTACAAAAACAAACATATTTACATCGACATATAAAACTGAACTCAAACAATGGCATTTAAAAATCTCAAGCAGTAAAACTCGTGTAAAAGGCAGAATAGGAAAAGATAGGAAAGTCAGATCTGAAGAAAAACAATACAGAGCAGTCAATGAAGCTAAGAATACATTAGGTAAAGAATATCTAAAAATCGAAATCCGAGCATGGAATCCTAGAGAAGTAGAGTTCTATGTCTCCCGACTACAAATCGAGGCCACAACAAGACGGAAGAGGGGAGACAAAAATGGTAACAACTAGTACACATATTAAGTTCAATAGTAAAACACGAAACATTAATTTATGGACACGGTGTCAAACATCAATCAGAATCAAAACATGGACCCTTATTTTTGTTTATGGTCGCTCGCGATTCTCGAGTGTATCATCTACTTCCCCGCGTGCTCCTGACCGAGGGGTTGCGTTGCGACCTCCCAAAATGGTTGTGGATATTTCCGGTGCAGCCGGTGCCCAGGGAGGGCGTACAGTGGTGCCCAGCGAGTGAGCAACCCCTCGCTCCTGACCTCGTCCGGTTTTCGTTATATTGTGCGCTTACCGTCACTTATTCTTTCATTTGTAGAGTAATTTAAATAATAAAATCATAAATAATAAACCGCTTCTTTAACTTTTAGTAAACGACTCCTTTCAGATTGTGATACAGCCGGTATCGTTTGACTATGAGCGGTAGAGCCACCATTGTTTAATCTATGAGTTTTAGTTCTATTGTCGGTCAGTCACGGTCAATCGACATCTTTAAGCCTTTTCGCACTCTCTTGTTCGATTGTAGGGTAATGTAAATAAAATCATAAATAATAAACGGATTCTTTCAATTCGTCAGTTAAAATTTTTATCCGCCCGAGTCCTTTCACATTCTCACAGATTAGCTCCACAAAACTATCGCCCAGTGCCGTATCCGGGGGGGGGGGGGTTCAAACCCCACCGAAACATACAAAAATAACCGTTGTTTATAGGCTTTAACCTCTGATCTGTGTCTTTTTTTACTTTCCGGTCCGACCCGCGGGCACCCCCCCCCCCCCGAAATAAATTCCTAGATACGGACCTACTATCGCCTCAACTGTTTGATCACAAGCTTGAAGTTTTACCTACGGCCTGAACAAGATGCTTGCTACGCTATCAGATGTTTGATAACAGGTAACACATCTTTGGGCATCGTTGTGTTAAATTTTAGTAGAAAACATATGTTACGACCCTTTAAAATGTTATGTGTTCGCGAAATTTGACAGCTAAAACGGTCATAACGGAGCTTTTGTCTCGAAACATAACACTTAAAAGGCTCATAACATATGTTTCCTCATGACTTGACGCAAGGATGCGCAAACACTTGTTATCTGTTATCAAACTTCTGAGAGTGTAGGAACGGCCGAAATATCGCCGAACAAATATTGAGAATCACGAGTGATAAACAAAAAGCATAGTCCCTTACTTTGAAACATACCGACGTTCAAAAGTAAAATACAATAAGCGAGAAACTTACTGAACAACAGAACACTTGTGACTTGGAATGCCGCAGTCAACACAGTAGGCTAGTACTAGAAACTGGACATCTACTTCAAAAGAACGGGAACATCACGCTTGGAGGTGGCACGATCCTCGTGAAATTACTTGAGTTTGAGGCTGAAAAAAGGCAACAATCACAAAACAATACTGTACACTGTCCACGGCTTCAAGATACGCTGTTTTTGCTTAAACCAAAATCTACTCCTTTATCCGCTACCTAAGTATCATAAGTAGGACGCAACTGCACAAACATCCATCCTTTTCAGGTTGTTATTTACAGAATTAAAACTCGTTAAAGGAGTTGCATCATAAGCATTCTAGCACTTGCAACGTCTAGACCCCCCCCCCCACCCAAGGCCAAGATGAAGCCACGACTCGATCCGACCGCTGGGTCATCTAGTGGCGTGGGTTGGAAGTGAGCGACATGGGAGGCTGGGATCATAGTTTGACTATGGATCTAACAAAACTTTTTATTGTAGCAGGCATATGCAAAATGTGTAGAAAAATCAAACTAATTATTTGCATTATCGATTTCTTTAAGTTTTTTCTTGTTAATTCCCGCAAGTCCAAAGAATTAAGGAAGTAAACTAGAATAAACTAGATCACAATAAACAAACGCCGCAGATTATCCTAAATTCGTTGTAGTGATTTCTGTAAGATTATGAAATTGAGCTAAATAATATTCAGCTTCCGTCCGCGCAGGGTGATATACTTAGTTGTTTTAATCCTCTTACACGCCACTCGATCTTCTCGAAGATTTTAGTACTATTCTGACCTGCGTCGGGAGATAAGTGAATAGCTGATTAGCAATGGCGACCTTGCTTTCAAGAGTGAATTGTGTTCAAGTAATTTGTGGATAAGCTTGGATGCCCTGAGGGTTTTGAAGAAACAAAGGTAACAGTGTGTTCGTAAAAACCCGACCCATCGAAACCCATCGCCTAATTTCTGGCCGACACCGTTGGCGGCATCGCTGGTTTCGGCCGGTGCCGCGAAAGAGTGCGCAGCAGGAGTCGGCGAGTCCATTACTGAATAATTAGAAATGGCTATATTTGCGTGTTTGAAGATACAAATGTGTGAAGTCCTGAAATGTTTGAAAATGAAAATGTCTGAATGTTTGAATTTTGGATGTTTGTTAAAGATGCGAATTTAGATGTCTGAAATCTTGTCCATTACTGGTCATGGACCAATGGCCGAAAGCCGAAGATCGGATCAGGAGTACATTACATTACACTGTGGAAGTTTGATAACTGATAAATGTTTGCGCATTCTTGCAACATTACGCGAATGCATCTGTTATGACTTATGAGTTATGACCCTTTCAGGGACTGGAACAAACCGACTTGAGAGTGGTCGTTTGTATGATCCGACCATCGTGGGTGGAGTGTAGGGCTGGGGAATCCGGAATCTAACTAAACTGCTTGGAGCTAAAGCACTTTTCCGGCAAGAAGTTTACAAAATCAGAGCTTGAGCCTGAAGAGGACCCTTGCCAAGAAGGGCTGAAATATAGCTCCAATAAAATGTAGCGGACTTCTCCGTTTTGATTAGCCAAATATGATTCGCAGTCAGCTTGGGCTGAAGAAATATCCATAAGCCCTAGATACGTTCAGACAGATCCACATCGGATAGGGACTCTCTGAGGGGAGTTTAAGAGGGTTTCCCGGAATTCCGGTGATCGCGTGTTAGGATACTTCCAGCTGTGCTAAGGACGATGAAATTTAGGAGGCATATTAGTTACCGACCAAATAGAGTTAAGGACCTGACACTATGCCCTAGGAAAACTTCCGTTCATGGATCCGAGATCCGAGGGGGGGGTAAGGGAAAATGAATCCGGTAATTACTGACTTCCGTAGATTGCGAACTTGTGGTCCGATTCGAGTGAAACTGTGCTGCTATCATGATAGGGGTAATTGGAGAGGGGGGGGGGAGGTCCGGAAACTTTGTGACATGCTTACAAACCAAACGAATGGGCCGAAGCACGGGATGCGATTTGGACAGTGCCGAGTTTATGCGGCCGCAGGAGGAGGATGAAGCGGGAACCGGAAATTTGCAGATATGGTTCGATTCGACTCAAACTTGAACGACGAGAAGCGGAGATGCCAGAGATGTGAAGTTTATGTGTCCTAGTCGTTTTAGGCTACAGTTGCGGGGAAGTTGGAGGGGGAGTCCCGGAAATTTTGTGGCTCACATATGGCAAACGAGCGTACTGATTTGAATGAAACTCGGAAAGAAGAGAGAACATGTGCCCTATATGACGGACCGGATCTGAGCGCGGTGGGTGGGGGGGGGGCAAGAATTTCCCAAAAATCCTCAGACTCGATTGAAAATTGATAGCCGGTAAGAAAACATGCTTTGTATGATCTCTTTAATGTGCCTGAACCAGGTTCGGCCGCTGTAGGGGGAGTTTTAGGGGAGGGGTACCGGAAATAGTGTAGCAGTCCTAGGGATCAAACTAGTGGGATGTAACATTTGCCCTAGATGATCCAAGGCGATGCCGGAAACGCTCAGACTCGAGTGAAACTAGATGTCCTATTTCTAGGTCGATCCTATAGGGGGGTTGATGGGGGTATTTTGTAACGTTCTCATCTACTTTCTTACACCACCTACTCGTACAAGTGTCATATGATCTCGTAGTTCTTGTTATCAGCGGTCATTCTCCTGAACAAGGCCTAAATGGCACAAGACACAAGGTTTCGATGGGATCCCAAAAGTTGAAGTCTTTGGCTTTGACCAGGGACCCAAAAATTTCCTGTAATGCCTCGCCATTCAGGGGGCTTGTCAATAAGAGATCTCTGATGCGCTCTTGACCGACCGTCCGGTAGTTCGAGAAATACCCACGGGGATAGAATACGTGACTATCCAGATAGACGAAATTTGGGATTGGCTGCTGGCGCCTTGAGGGAGGAGTCTCTTTGGCACTCACGTCCAATGACGCAAACAAGAACGCCGATTCGAAACAAGCGAAATTTTTGGAAAGTAGGAGTAGGTCGGGCAACATAGCAACATAGAAGCATAGGAAATGACAAGCCCCCTGAATGGCGAGGCATTACAGGAAATTTATGGGTCCCTGCTTAGACCAAAGTCCTCGTTGTAACTGTATTCTGGGCAAATCGCATGCGGAGTAAAAGAGAGGCGAAAACATCGAGAGGCGAACCAAGAATCTATCCGTTTGCAGTCTGACGCTCTAACGGTCGAGCTAACCTTCTCTGTTACGCTGAGACGTACCGATAATACAATAACAATATTCCACTTAAGTGTTCTAACCCCCACTACGAACCCCAAATCGAATTAACAATGAACTTTAATTTTTTTTACCCAATTTCTGGTTTGGCCGGATTCCGGGTAAACTTCTTGTACGGCGAGAAAATTAGTTTCAGATCTGGATTCATCATGTCTCCTTACCCTATCTACACCGACCATCTTATTGGGTTTTAAAACTTCCTGCTAAATTTCCGGTTTCGGCTGGATTCCGGGCGAACTACTTGTCCGGCAAGAAAATAGTAGGTCTAAAAACGAACTCAACATGTCTCCTTACCCCCAAACTGAGCCTCTAACCTTCAGATAAAACTTTTACTTTTAACAGATTTTCCGGTTTCGGCCGGATTTCTGGTCAACTATACTTGTCAAGCGAGAAATAATTTTCATTATTGGATTCGGCATGTCTCCTTACCTTATCGACTATCCCGTTAGCTTTTATAATATCTTTGTTTCAACCCTTCGCCTCCATAGACGGGCTAGAGCCCATCTACGTCTGATAAGGGACCCATAAATTTCCTTACAGGGGGCCTGTCATTTCCTATGCTTCTATATTGATATGATGACCGAACCTAATCCAGTTTCCAAAAATCCCCGCTTGAGTCGATCGGCATTCTTGTTTGCCTCTTTGGACGTGCGCGCCAAAGAGACTCCTCCCTCAACGCGCCAGCAGCCAATCCCAAATTTTGTCTATCTGGTCTTGAACGTCATTGTACCGTGGGTATTCCTCGAACTACATTCCGTGCTCTCAAGATAGCATCAGAAATCTCTTATTGACAGGCCCCCTGTAAAGGAAATTTATGGGTCCGTGGTCTGATCTGTATTTCGACCCAAATGATCCTCACCAACAAGTTTGAACAAATATGTCAATCCTTTCGAGAGTTATCGTGCTAACAAGACGGACGGACGGACGGGCGAACAGACGGATGATGTCACAGGTATCCCGTTACTGATGTTTTGGGATCCCAAAAAGGCATTTGGCTATGAGAAGGCCTAAAAGTGAGACAAGACCTTTGCATGGGTTATGGCAAAGTGTGGGTTTACCACTAGTTTGGTCCGAATCCGAACCTCCAGATGCATTCAAAAGAGGAAGAAGATTTTTTTTAAATCCAGAATCAAAGACAGTCAACTGAATTTCTACTTCAGGTTTGTGCTAGGATAAACCTGAAATTCTTGGCTGTTAGCTGATATTAAGTTTGTAATTTTTCTTTTCCATTTTACTTTTTTATATGCAATTGAAACAAGAGCTGTAAGCTCATATGGCACTTGCATGGGTTGAGATGTAGTGTTTGATCAAACGTACTTTTAAGGTTACCTTTGCGGTTCAGATGCGCACTTTAAGGGAGCTACAGAAAAAGTATTTTGTTTTAGAACTTGGCTGTAATCTGTAATGATACGCACTTTATAGGCGCTAGAAATTCATCTGTAAGAAAATCTATTGAGACAAAACGATCACAGGCCCTTAGGGATCATTGATATATACCGTTTGGTAAAAAGTATTTTTTTCACTTTTCGGTTAAAATGTGTGATTAAGGGTGATAAAATAAATTTTTAAGCAAAACCTTGCGGCACAAATGATCATGGGTTGAGATGTATCGTTTGATGAAAAAAAGTAGTTTTCGACCTTGCGGTTCAGATGCGCACTTTCAGGGAGCTAAAACTTCATTTGTAAGCAAAACCCTTGAGGCAAAAATGATAATGTGCTCATGGGGATCATGAAAATGTATAATTTGGTTAAAAGTATTTTTCTAAATTTGCGGTCAAGATTGGTACTTTAAGGAATGTCGGATTTGGAAAGTGGCGATTTCTGAGCCAATCTTGTCGAATCTCTAATATTCAAGCCAAGTTCGATCGTCCTAGCACAACTGGAAGTACCTTAAATCGCGATCACCGGAATTCCGGACCCCCCCCTCAAACTCCCCCACAGTCGCCGGAGCCAATCCGGTTCTGTAAGTGATTTATCCAGAGCATCTCTTTATTATTTCCACAAAGTTCGATCCCCGATCTCCCCAGTCTGAGCCGGTCACGTATTTTCTCCATCCCCCCCCCCATTGTTGTCGAATCCGGTCCGGACATGACAAAGGTCACCAGAGACATGTCCTCTGATCAATTATCAAATTTCACTCGAATCCGATCAACCGTTCAAAAGTTACGCATGACTCAGTATTCCGGATTCCCCCTCCCACTACTCCCCCCACCACTATCGGATCATGTAAATTTTTATTTATAAGTCAGTTTGATCGGGTCCCTGATTCGCCTCCCAAGTTTCGTCGTGAAATTCCCCAAAACCGCCATTACCGGAATTCCGGGAAACTCCCCTCCACCCCCCCCAGTGTCCGGATCCAGTCCAAATGTATAAAGGATTTATCTGGAGCAGATGCTTGTTCTTCCCAGCAAGTTTCACTCCGATCCCTCCATTCTAACCGTTTCTCGAGATTTCCGGTCTCCCCCCCATCTCCCCCATAGCTGTCGAATCCGGTCCGGACTTCAAATGGGACATCAGAGGTATGCCATTTATTCAGTTATTAAGTTTCATTCCAATCCGATCATCCGTTCGAAAGTTACACACTACTCCAGTTTTCCGGATTCCCCAGCCCTCCACTCCCCCCCAGTTGGTCGGATTGGGAAACTGATTATTTCCAGGTTAGTCCGGTCGGGTCCCTGATGCTCCTGCCAAGTTTCATCGTCCTAGCACATCTGGAAGTACCCCAACTCGAAAAAGTGTGACAAAAACTACTTAATTCTCAGAATTCCCCGGCCCACCACTCCCCCCCAGATGGTCGGATCGGGAAACTGATTATTTCCAGGTTAGTTTGGTCGGGTCCCTGATTTTCCTGCCAAGTTTCATCGTCCTAACACATCTGGAAGTACCCTAACTCGAACATGTGGGACAAAAAAATTCGGACAGACAGACCGACCGACCGACCGACCGACAGACGGAATTGCGATCGGTATATGGCACTTGAGCCAGAGGCTGCAAGTGCCATAAAAAAACAAGGTAGTGTAACATATAGAAAAGTGTTGACATAAGCATACCTCTACTGTACTTAAACACCTAGGTGATTAAGCTGTGATCCAAGGGAAGGAAATGCTGTTCGATTACCAAAAGCTCACCTTGACTTGCCCCTCCTTCCGTTGCGGTTCGGAACACTCCAGTAGCCATCGAGGGCCCCGCGGGAGCCTGACTTGGTGACGAAACTTGACTGGGTCTCTCGCTGTGTGTTAGTAGGTTCATAGAGTGGGTAGTTAGAGGTTGCCACGGGCAAAGCTGCGAGGTTAGATCAGGAATGGGATTAGCAAGGGTAATGCAGTTAGGGCGTGCGCATGCGGTTTCAGAAAAGCTGGGTTGGTAAAAGGGGTTGAAAAGCTGATCGGTGGGGTTAGTTAGTGGGGTTTGAGGGTGAGCAACAGCGAAATAACCTGCAGGACAAAGAATAAGTGGATTAGACAATGCACATTCACATCATGATTAGACCTAGCCAATCTAAAAGTAAAGTGTTCAGACCTGTGGCTTGCATCGAACCACTGAACTATCGAGGGGATACGCATCACAGGATGGTCAGTCGTTTAACACGCGCACCTCACTCATCATCTGAAAGTACAACTGCACTCTCAAAACTTTAATAACAAATAACACATGTTTGCGCATCCTCGTGCAAAACGTTATGATGGTATGTACGTTACGAGCCTTGCAAGTGTCAGTTTTGAGACAAAGCTTTTGTTATTACAGTTGCAAGTGTTGTTTCTCGAAAAGATAACAATTAAGAGGGTCACAACAAATATATCCTTGTAGCGTTTGACTCAAGAATGCGCAAACATGTGTTATCTGTTATCAAACTTCTGACAGTGTGGACAGGCGAAACCTAGCGAGCCTTTATCTGGCTTTGTGTTTTGTATACCCATTTTACAATTACTTCACAAGCTTCACGAGTCCAGTAGGCTACGTGTTTTCTGATAATTTCATGACCGTCCTAGGAATCCCAAAGAACATTAAACAAGAGCTGTAAGCTCATATGGCACTTGCAAGGCTTGGTAAAATGATGAAAGTAGGAATTCGCCAATGCGTGTGATTAACTGCTGTGATCATTTGTAAGCAAAATCCGACTGTTCTTAAGTGAAAATTGTTAAGTCCCTGATATGCCTGCCAAGTTTCATCGTCCTAGCACATGTCTAAGCGTCTTGTCAGGATCACCGGAATTCCGGAACCCTCCCTCCAACTCCCCCACAGTACTCGGATCCGGTCTTGTCAATTATGTATTTAGGGCTTGTGCTTATTCTTCCCCCAAAGTTTCATCCCGATCCGTCCACTCTGAACATGTCAAACAATTTCCGCCCCCCCCCCCCCCAACTCCCCCAAAAGTCACCGGATCCATCCCGGACTTGAAGTGTGACGTCTGAGACACGAGATCTTTCCAAAACAAGTTTCATTAAGATCCGGTTCCCCATTCAAAAGTTATAAATACGACAACATTCCGGATTCCCCTCCATCCATCCCCCCCCCCGGTGGTCGGATCGAGGAAATGACTATTTCCAAGTTAGTTTGGTCGGGTCCCTAATATGCCTACCGAATTCCATCGTCCCAGCACATGTGTAAGTATCTTAAGTCGGGATCACCGGAATTCCGGAACCCTCCCTCCAACTCCCCCCACAGTGCTCGGATCCGGTCCAGTCTTGTCAACTATGTATCTAGGGCTTGTGCTTGTTCTTCCCACCAAGTTTCATCCCGATCCGTCCATTCTGAATATGTCACATGATTTCCGACTCCCCCCTCCAACTCCCCCCAAAATCACCGGATCCATTCCGGACTTGAAATGTGACATCTGAGACGCGAGGTCTTTCCAAACATCAAGTTTCATTAAGATCCTATTCCCCGTTCAAAAGTTATAAATACGTCAATATTCCGGATTCCCCATCCCTCCACTCCCCCCATACGGTGGTCGGATCGGGGAAGTGACTATTTCTAAATTAGTTTGGTCGGGTCCCTGATATGCCTGCCAAGTTTCATCGTCCTAGCTCATCTGGAAGTACCGTAACTCGAGATGAGTGGCCTGACAGACTGACCGACCGACAGACCGAAAAGTGATCGGTATATGGCACTTGAGCGAAGCTGCAAGTGCCATAAAAAGGAACGACAATTAAAGCAAATTAATCTGATTGTACTGAAACTTGAGTACTTGGATTTAAGTTCTGATTTTATTATTTTCATCGACTGTTAAAGGGGCAAAATCAAGGTAAGCTGCGTTCGTTGCACTCCGGGCTGGCTCTGGTGTTTTGTCACCAGTGTCCGGTTCTTCTCTTATACATATAACACGTTTTTTGGTTCACCGGTGAGTTGATGAAAACTTGCTAACTCCTCCGCAAGGCGGGGCTTCCGAGCAGGTTCTGGTTAGTCCGCACCGGTGAGGTGAAACCGGACACCGGTTAGTCCAAAAACGGGTTATAAGACTGGTGAGTAGCCACCGGTGGATGCAAAAACGCGTTATAAGAAGCAGCGGTGAGCAGTCACCGGACAACGAACGCAACTGTAGTTCAAAATTCAGAAAACTGTTCAAAGAAGCATGCCTCGGCTGTACCTCAGCCGTGAGCTTTTTACTTACCCGAATAGCTAGTGTAAGGCAAGATTTTGCGAAGAGCATAGTCAATCGCATCTTCCCAAGCTTGTTCCCTGTCCGTCCACAGGTTTAAAGAGCAATAGGATTGGCTGCCGATAGTGACCTAGAAAAGATTCTCGAGCAACAGGACAAAGTGAGCTAGGTTCCTGGTTCCTGTCTAGGTTCTGACGAACAACAAGTATCCACATTCGAAAACTATGCTGCCTTGTTGAGTGGTTAAAAGTATCTGTATTACTCAACGTTAGGCGCCACGCTGAAAGTGCGAAAAGCCAAGCCAAAATAAAAGTCCGAAATACAAAGCGGAATCCCCCCCCCAAAAAAAAATCTTGCTTTATTCTTGTTTGGCAAGGAACAAAAGGAAGTTACCTGGGCTAAGTTCTGACAAGTCTACTACAAATCCCTTATTTGGAAAACGCTGGGTATACCCAGTGTCTGGCATACCCTATTCCTAACGGCTAACGGTGGACATTATGTGCCAGAAGCTAGGTAACCTAAACCCTAAGCCAATAAAAATACTGAGGACTGGATTTAGCTCCCTTGATCCACAGTGTTATAGCCGTTTTCTGACTCAAACAGGGTTCCCTCACAGCTGCGGACTAACCAAGATGCGGGCGGGAGGCAGGTTTTTAGCAAGAAGTCACTGGGAAACGGTGAGACTCAAAAACTCCTTATAGCGGAAACACCAGGCACTAGTCAGTGGTTGCGTTTTCCAGATACCATGGTATCTGTTACCACGGTAACTGGATCTGCAATTGATCGTTTTTGCCGTTACCGTGGTATCTGATACTACTGTTGCTCTGCAAAAACGACAATTGCCGAATTTGCGCTTTTCAAAGTCATCCAAAAAGAACAAGATCAAAGATTTCGATGGGATCCCAAAAATTTAATATTTGACTCAGACAACTACGTCCTGACTACGTCTTGTCTACGCCAGATCCAGTCTTCGCCAGGCTAATCATCTGAGAAAATTAATTTCAGATATACCTGTATAAGCCATATTTATTTTGACGATACTGATCGAAACTACCTGCTTTACTTCTGCCGAATTTCCGTTTTCGGCCGAATTCCGAGCGAACTACTTGTCCAGCCAAAAAAAGATAGTTCAGAAACGAATTCAGCGCATCTCCTTATCCCTATAAAGAACGTCTAATCAACTTCAAATAAAACTTTAACTTATAAAAAAAATCCGGTTTCAACCGGATTCCGGACGAAGTATATGTCAGGGTAAAAAACGATTGTCATATACAGATTCAGCGTCTCTTCTCACCCTTGAATCTATCATCTAATCAACTTCAAATACAAATTTTTCTTTTAACAAATTTTCCGGTTTCGGCCAGATTCCGGGCGAACTACTTGTCCGGCGAGAAAATGGTTTTCACCATCGTGTTCAGCATGTCTTCTTACCCCTAAACTTAACATCTAATCAACGTCAAATAAAACTTTTGCTTTTAACAAATTTTCCGGTTTCGGCCGGATTCCGGGCTAACTACTAGTCCGTCGAGAAAATCGTTTTCACCATCGTGTTCAGCATGTCTTCTTACCCCTAAATCGAACGTCTAATCAACTTCAAATAAAACTTTTGCTTTGAACAAATTTTCCGGTTTCGGCCGGATTCCGGGCTAACTACTTGTCCGGTAAAAAAATGGTTTTCACCATCGTGTTCAGCATGTCTTCTTACCCCTAAATCGAACATCTAATTAACTTCAAATAAAACTTTTACTTTTAAGAAACTTTCCGGTTTTGGCCGGATTCCGGGCGAACTACTTGTCCGGCGAGAAAATGGTTTTCACTATCGTGTTCAGCATGTCTTCTTACCCCATAATCGACTATCACATTAGCTGTTTCAAAATATTTTGTTTGTCCCTTAATTTAAACCCCCTCCCCCACCCCTAAATGTAGGGCTACAGTGCCCATCTACGAACTTGACCTTACTCTTGACCCAAAGAATCCTCACACCAAGTTTCATCAAAATATCTCATTCCCTTCGAGAGTTATCGTGCTTACAGACAGGAGGACGGACGGACGGACGGACAGACGGACAACTTTTACGATGTCATAGGTATCCGTCACTAACGTTTTGGGATCCCAAAAACTGATATCCAATCTCATCACTAAGTGCCAACCTTGTTTCCCACCAGTTTGACTAAATCCTAGCAAGATCCTAGGCTCTATTGTTGATGATGATGAAAGTGAGATGACTTTTCCAGATACCACGATTAGTTACCATGGTCCGACCGTGGTATCTGAATATCAGTTACCACGGAGACTGGCCAATTACCACGATAACTGCAAAAACGCCTTTTGACCGTGGTATCAAATACCACGGTAGCTGCGAAAATGACTTTAGAGCGTGGTATCAGATACCATGGTATCTGCAAAACCGCAACTAGTCAAAACCCGAAACCACTATGAATTGGACGAACGCACCTATAACCGAAAATTTCAAGTGTGTTGCCTGCTGTGTTTGCATGCACTTTTCTGTGACTAAAAGACGTATCCTAAGTGCCTCGCGCTGCAACAGAGTTTTATTTGAAGTTCATAGTACAGCGGGAGCGGACTGTAAGTAGCCGTTTTATTTCCGGCGGACTACGTCAGAAGGTACGCTGAACAACTCTCTGCCTCAGCCAGCGTACAAACTAGCGGGTCCGCTGGCACTCAGCGGGCGGCCCGCTGGCAAATAAAACGACTTCGGGCATCCCGCGCCTTCCCAGCGTACGGCCCGCTGGCGAATAAAACGGCAACGGACAGTCCGCTGTACGATGAACTTCAAATAAAACGCAACTCAGGACAGGACATAAAACAGAAGAAACATACCCTGTATACAAACTGGCGGTTAGTTTGGGCTCCGATACTGGTATCTTTTGGATTCTGGGTTGTGAACAACTCGAAGTGGGGCCCATCCCAATTCATCTCGAAGCAAATCTGGCGCAGCTCCTAAAAAATTAAATTTCCTAGTTTTCCGAAGCCAGTATCGTGTAAGGAGGATGCCTCTATAGCCGACAGTTCGAATTTCAGTTTCCGCTTACTCGAATTCTCTTGAAAATAGCCAACAGGCTGCAAAATACCGAGATTTTATTTTCTTATCAAGATATATATCTTAATAAATAGATATAACACTTAGGACAGATATTATGGAGACCGTAACTAGAAACGCCGGTTTTCGAATGCCAATAGAAATATGAAGAAGGCAACTGGTATGGCAGAAGATGGGGGAGGAAAAAATAATAAACGACAGAAATGATAACTGTGAACATGATGTCGTAACTCAGCCAAACACCATACCAACACGAAGCAAAAAAAAAACCTTTGCGAAACCAAGTCGGTCAATCTGAGCCTCGTTTTTGTTGGAATAGTGCTGCCGCATCGCTGCTGCAGCACTTCTTTGCTTTTGCACAAGATGCGTTTTCGGATTCACTGCCTGCAAGATTTTTTTTTGGTTGAAGCGGCAGTAGCAGCACCTTGCAGGGAAGCACGGACTTGGTCGGTAAGCAAGTCCGCGATTCTCGAGAAGCGCTGCCGTCTTCCCCGAAAGCACTGCAGTGCAAAAACGAATGTAGAAAGAATCAGCCCGGAAGTTCTTCACTGCCGAAGTAAATGCGCCATTTAGCAGAAGAGGTCGAGAAGTGGAAGTGCATCATGCAACAAAACGAGGCTCTGGCCAGCTCAGTAACTATTCAGAGGGGCGGAGAGCGTTAACTAGCTTAGATCACAACATTTTTATGGCACTTGCCTTCCGGCCAAGTGCCATATACCGATCACTTTTCCGTCGGTCGGTCTGTCGGTCGGTCAGTCCGGTGATCGCGAGTTAGGGTACTTCCAGATGTGCTAGGACGATGAAACTTGGCAGGCATATCAGGGACCCGACCAAACTAATTTAGAAATAGCCACTTCCCCGATCCGACCATCATGGGGGGAGGGAGGGGAGCCGGAATCCGGAATTTAGGGGCATGCATAACTTTCAAACGGGTGATCGGATCTTAATGAAACTTGATATTTGGAAAGACGTCATTTCTCAGATGTCCCAATTTAGGTCCGGATCGAATCCGATTAATGTGGGGGGGAGTCGGAGGGGGGAACCGGAAATCAGGTGACACGCTTAGACTGGAGCGATCGGGATGAAACTTGGCGGGAGGAACAAGCACATACCCTAGGTACGTCATTGACAGACCCGGACCGGATTCGTGCACTGTGGGGGGAGTTGGAGGGGGGTTCCGGAATTCCGGTGATACGGAGTTAAGTTACTTCCAGGTGTGCTAGGACAATGAAATTTGGCAGGCAAATCAGGGACTCGACCAGATTAACCTGGAAATAGTCAACTTCCCGATCCGACCATCGTGGGGGGAGTGACGGGAGGGGGAATCCGGAATCTTGAGGTATGTATAACTTCCGAACGGGTGATCGGATCATAATGAAACTTGATACGTAGAAAGATCACATGTCTCGGATGCCCAGTTTCAAGTCCGGACCAGATCCGATGAAGGTGGGGGGGGGGGACCGGAAAACTTGTGACACGCTTGGAGTGAAGCGATCGGAATGAAACTTGGTGGAAAGAACAAGCACAAGCCCTGTGTACGTAAGTGACAGAACCGGACAAGATTCGGGCACTGTGGGGGAGTTAGAGGGAGGGGGTCCGGAATTCCGATGATCGCAAGTTAAGGTACTTCCAGACGTGCTATGACGATAAAACTTGGCTTGAAAATTAGAGACTTGACATGATTGGCTTAGAAATAGTCAGTTCCCTGATCCGACAATCCCTTAAAGTACTAATGCTAAGCGCAAAGTACAAAAAAATATTTTAAAGCAAAATATACATTTTCGTGATCCCTATGATCCCTCACAAGTGATTTCCTTAAAGTACAAACAATACTTTTGAGCAAAATATACATTTTCGTGCTCCCGATGAGTTCGTCATGTTTTTTACTTCAAGAGTTTTGATTACAAATGATCACAACAAACCCACAAATTGACGAATTCCTACTTTCATCCTCTGACCCAGCCTTGCAAGTGCCATATGAGCTTCCAGCTCTTGTTTTTTAATGTGGCTGATTACTATGCAGAAATGGTGTACAATTCCCTCAAACAATATATGGAAAAAGTATCCTTGGCAAAAAAACTTAGCTTTTTTACTTTTCCTCCATACACCAGTTTAATGTGTTATCTAGATGATTTCACAGTCTTACCGAGTATTTGAACTACGCTTCTTAAGTGGGGATCTAGGAAACTACAAAGCAACATTGCTTCTAAATTACCTCCTTTAAACCGCTAGGAAAGTGTGAAGTTCACCAAGCTTAACCCAAAATATTTGTGCCAGAAGACGCCGCAAGTTCCTAAAATCCCCCTTGGGACACGAGCAAACCATTGCTCTTGTTTATCTAACGACCGAAACCTAGTTTCCCATGCCAAAAATTGTTTTCATTACGTAGGCTATACCCAATTTTAAAAGTGACAGATGAATTTCTACTGATTTACAATCCAAATTTGTAGAAAATAACATTGATGACGCCACAAAGCCGAGACAGTGAACCACAAAACATCAGAACGACGACAAGGACCACGATGACATTTATACTTACTGAGATTCCTTGCCATTTATTTGAGTGAATAATATCCAGCTTGTTAGGCACGGCCGAAAATGGTGACGCTACCCAAAAGAAGCCACGACTTGCGGCAAACCACTGCAACTGGCTCTGATACGCGAATACCTATTCGTTTACAGCATTAGTAAAACCGACGAAAAATTTGGGGTCGCGTATTTTGATTTCACAGTAGAAATCGTGTCATCTGAGACGGCTAACACTTAGCAGACCAGAAAGTCAAAAGATTTTTGAAGCGCGATAAATGTCACAAGAAACTTTCCGGGAATTTGTAATGTTTTTAAGCCTGGCCATAGTGAAGGTCTTCTATTTACTCAGATTTGGTTGCAGTTGTAGATTTCGAACGCTACACAGGCCGCACTCCTGCTGGATTTGGTTCTTTTCCATGGCAAAATCACGAGCAGTCTCAAGATGCAATCAAAATGAGTAACCACATATTAAACTAACTATGTACATTAAACTAAAAATGATGTGCTACTTTCAGGTCGAACATTGTGCTATGTCGATGAGTTCCGCTATTTAGGGTTTTCATTCAAGTCTAACCTGAATGATGACCTTCATGTTAAAGAGTTGATATCGGGGCTGTGCAAACGTTTTAATTCGTAAGTTCAGCAAGGCGGACCTTGATGTACGTGTTCAGCTGTTTAGAACATATTGTTATCATCTTTTTGCCTTAGCATTGGTAATTAATCCTACCGCTAAGAGTCTTAGCAATGCCAAAGTAAGCTATAACCGTGTGTTCCGGCGTTTGTTTAAGCTACCGTCTATCTGTAGTGTTTCTTCGGCGCTCGTTCCGAGAAGATGCCTCACTTTTGATGAAATTCGCCGTAAGGCTAGAGCGGCACTTCTGTGCCGTCTTTTAGATTCAAAGATCGAGGTTATTAAATTTGCCACCGAGCCAATTTTTCATTGCCTGCCTGTATGGCAGTCTCTTCTTGCTGCAACGCGGCAGCAGGAACTGACTGCATGATTTTTGTGATTTTTGTTGTTGTTGTTTTCTTTTCTGTGTGTTTTTTCGTTATGGCAATTTGCTGAATTAAAAGTATTCATTCATTCATTCATAAACCACTCAGTGTTACTGGATTTTGACTGAAAACAGTGGATGAGAGCTAATCACGACAAAAGGTTTTGATGGGATCCTAAAAATGAACATACATTGGACTTATTCATCCAGACAATCGGGG
The DNA here is from genome assembly GCA_023053555.1 of Branchinecta lindahli. NCBI lineage: Eukaryota > Metazoa > Arthropoda > Branchiopoda > Anostraca > Branchinectidae > Branchinecta > Branchinecta lindahli. The sequence goes on from JAKZAO010000003.1 coordinate 17,510,595, forward strand.
CTTTTAGATTTTCTGTCTTCGCCTGCAGATCCCGTAAACATGTTGTATTTCCCCAGCTCAGGTCGGCCGGACTGCGGTCAGACTAAGACCAAAATACCAACGCTAGTCGAAAAAGAAGACTATTTTGATCCAACAAGTTCTTTAAATAGACAACACCTTGGAAATTTTTTCGACAAATTTTGTTCATTCTCGGAGTTCCAAATTATTTTCGATTCTGCTCATACTATTTACCAGGTAGTAAAACAAATCAAAATATCGATTCAGTCTTACTACCTTTATTTCGACAGGAATAACCTGACATAAAGGTTTATCAGAAATGCAGATAGTGTCAAAGTGCTAGTTTTCTATGGATAAGAACAAAGAAAAAGAAGAACATTTTGGGTTGCAGGATTCCGGAATTCCTCGTCCCATGAAAATATAAAGTTCAGACACGGGTTCAGCATGTATTCTTACTCCTAAATCAAACCTCTAATCACCTTCTGAGAAAAGACTTTTACTAATAGCAAATTTCCGGCCCTCCCCGAATTCCTGGCGAACTGCTTTTCCACCAAAGAAATGAAGTTCAAAATTGGATTCAACATCTGTCTCCTTACTCCAATATCTAACCTATAATCGACTTCATAAAAAACTTTCAACTTCAACCTAATTTCCGTTCTTTTGCCGGATTCCTGGTGAACTATTACACAGAAACAGGCTGACTGTGAAATTAATATTGCCGTAAATGACGTCCAGCCGAGATTTCATAAAATTTTAGCTAAAAAGCAGCCTTAAGTGTCTCATTGATTTTGTATAAATTTCTACTCATGTATGCCTTATCATTTATGATAATAAATATCGTCTTTTTAACGTTCTGGAAAAGGGGGTACGCAACATTTTCGAACCTTGATTAGGGGTACGCGGTACGGAAAAGGTTGGGAACCACTGATCTAATATAATGTCCAGCGAGAAGACTAAGTTCTTCAGCGTGTCTCCTTACCTCTTAAATGACCATCGCATTGGCTTAGAAGCATATCTTTTTACCATTAATTTGAAACTCCACCCCTAACTATCGGGATAAAGGGCAATCTACGAACTTGATCGGTACATTAATACAAACTTCATACCCAACTTTGAACAAAATATCTCAACCTCTTCGGGAGTTGTGCTAACAAACGGACGAACTTTATGAAGTCAATGAAGTCATAGTCACAGTCACTAACGTTTTGGATCCCAAAAATTGTAGAACTATCATGGGTCATTTTGTGCTCGCTCTAGTGTTCGGCGACATTTGATACTGATGGATCGGACGAAATATCGATACTGAATATCGAGACGATACCGAAAATGATATTTTGAGATTTTTACTCATTCTCTAGTTAAAGCATATCATCTATTAATATGACTAATTTTATTATTCCGTAGACGGAGCAAAATGTTTTTCGTAATTAAATTTTCATACTAGTCGAATTTTTCCATAAAGGTGATTTGAACGAAATGAAACATATATTAGAGACGAAAATAGGTCCTGAAATATCGATATACCGAAAATTCCGAATATCGCCCAGCACGCTTAATATTGTCGCAACTCGCTCGGCGTAGTGGCCTAGCTTACCTCCAAAGCTCGATGTATACTATTCGAGCGCTGAACAGCGGCTTGAGCAGCTCTTGTGCTCAGCATTCCTCCAGCACCACGACCGGGGCGTACGACGGTCCTCGGGCTCACTGAACTGTAAGTTGACCTAGAGAGATAAGAAGTTGAAAGAGGTAACAGATACGGCAGAAATGAGGGACAAACCATCACGAGTTTATAGGAATGATCACTGTTAACACCAGTTGCGTTGGTATCTGGATCTGCAATTAGTCGTTTTTGCAGTTACCATGGTATCTGATACAACGGTTGCTCTGCAAAAACGACAATCGCCTGATTTGCTCTTTTAGAAATCATCCAAAAGGAAATACTGATATCCACCGACATCTAGAGTGATACAACTTCTTTCCCACCAAACTGACAAAAAACTAGACTCTAGTATTAGTGATGATGAAAGTGAGATGAATTTTTCTGATACCACAGTGACTGGCCAGATACCACGATAACTGCAAAAACGATTTTTGACCGTAGTATCAGATACCACGGTAACTGCAAAAACTACTGTAGACCGTAGTATCAGATACCATGGTATCTGCAAAAACACAACCACTATTCTTTTTTGCATGATTCTAACACCAGCTAACATTGTTCAGAACTAAGAGAAACTGAATCGACCCTTTCTGACAACGAGTCAGTCAATCCCAACCGCTCATAAATTATTCAATGGGGAAGACCGTGTGGTTAATTTTGTTTTTGTTATTTTAGAAGACTTGGTAGGCCAACAGGTCTTACTCTATGTGTGTATTTAACAGTGCAAAACGGATACGCCAGCTGAATTTTATTAGAGCTACATTTCGGCCCTTCTTGGCAACGGCCCTATCCTATTCAGGCTCAAGCCGCAAGCTGGAAAATTGTCGCTAATAAACGCAGTTTACAGTTCTTTACATGCATCTGTGACAAGAGCGATGACAAGAACAAAATCTAGTAACGAAACAGGACCTTCTTGTCTGACAAGAGGAGAAAAATGTCACGCCTTGTCACAAATAAAACGGCATTTGCGAGACAAGCCCTTGACAGGACTCAAATTGTCTCAAATAAAACGCGGCTTAGGAGTTTCTACTGAGTCGCTGCAGGGACAAACAATAGTCTTCTTTTTTTTTAATCAGAAGGTTCTTCCACTTCCTATGATCAAACCCTGATGATGTCTCCACCTTCAACCACAACGGTTTCAGAGGACACAGCTTGAAACACAATATGAAGACACAGTATGAAGAGTCACTGACTAAACTAGATATTTCTAAATTAAGTGACCGAAGAAATAATCGATCAACAAATTTTGGAGCAAAATTAATGTGTTGTGCTCAGACCGTCCGTCTATTCCCCCCTCCCCTCCCGTCGTCTGAGAGGAACACTGGCAATCAATTTTCTCCATATCCGGCTAATTCCTCTTCCCAATTTTTACATAGTTTCGTTCCGTCATTTATTTCTGGTAAAATTTTGTAAGTGTATTAGTAAACTGTTCCGCTTTTGTGTTTTGTAAATATTGTTGTTGTTTTTTCCTACTCTAGCTTTATTTTTGAGCTATTTGGAAATAAATGTGATTGATTGATTGATTGAAACAGGTGAGACATTCCGAAAAGACATTGGAAAATGGAGCTTGAGAAACCTGATAGTTGAATACTGGAATAATCTCTCTGAAAGTGTCGTAAATGCCGAATATATTAATCAGTTCAAAGCAGGTGCGGATAGTCACCTGGCTGAAATTCAGTTTAATGTACATAGTGTCTCGAGAAATTTATAGAGACGAAAGCCTTTTTGCTGCAGTTATTTATCATATTATCTTATTATTATAGTAATATATTCTTAGTAACTTCTAAACAGTTACGAATGAGCGTTTTCTGTTTGTTTGTTTTTCACTGAGCAAAAAAAACCAGGGCCCCGCAACGACCTGTACTCTCGTACGCTTTACCGTGTGTACTCCTGTACTCCCACAAGTTCTCCCATGTACAAGGATAGGACGTACTCTGTACTCCTATGCGGTTGGCTTGTACTCTCGTACACTTTTGTGGTTGGTTGCGAGGCCCTGAAAATAGCACTGCTCGAAGTTACGTGGCCCACCAATCCCAAATAAAATAAGGCTGCTCGAATTCGGAGCAACAACAACAATCCACAGCGAAATATAGACCTACCCGGGTGAAATCAGGGATGAATCCATCGGGTTCATCTCATGAAGAGGTGAAAGCAGACCTCCGTGTGAGATGCTCTTGACAAGTTCCTTGTGGGTCTTGTAGGATCTCTTGTCAACAGGCTTAGCCCAGGTTATTTCCACATGGGCGCCATCTATAACGGGAGAACGACCTGCAAAAAAAAATGATCACATTACGATTAGCCAGCAACCAAAGCCATGTTTCAAAACGATACGCCGTGTCACATTTCTTAGCAGTACACCTAAGCTGGTGCTCGAGCCCAAGTCGAACAGTCTGAAATTCTTGATTCAGAGATGCTGTCCATCCACCAATCCCGTCCCGATTCTTCCACTCCAATCACGCCAAAAATACCCGGTACTTCCCTCCCTTCAACTCCTCCCACAGTTGCCGGATCTAGTCAGGCCCTGAAACAGAACATCTAGACAAGTGCTCTCAGTGCTTCCACAGTCCCCGAAATTCGAGAAATTCCCCGACAACAAAATGGCGTTCCCCGAATCCCCGAATATCTTCCTTCTCCCCTAAAACTTACCGACGACAGAATTTTATTAGTGGTTGGCTTACTTCAGCCTTCGCGGTTTGTTCCACATTTAAATATTGTTTTGCACCGTTCTCTGTTGCCTATACGTATTTAACGTGAGTTGCAGCAAAGGCTACTCTGTTTCAGCTTTGTTTAGGATGGTCATTTCATCTGGAAAGGTTCGATGTACCAGTTTCCAGTTAAATGTCTCTCACTGTGTCGTGACCGAACACTATGAGCTGAGGTGGCCCTTGCTTTCATTTGTGATCCAAAAAGGCACTCTGATCATAAAGAATTCCAAAATTACGCACTGTTTACTTTGAGGTTTGGGCTTATAATTTTGGGGATGGGCCATTTTAAACCTAAAATTTGTTCGGGAAGTAGCTAAATTTTGTTACAAAATATGCAAATTAAAAAAAAATCTCGCCTGCGGCGCTCAGTTAAGGTACTGCGGTGGCTTCGATTTCCAGCGTTAGGCATGACCTTTTTTAGAAAATGAAATCACAGTTAGAAATCGTCAACCTGTGCGGTAGAACACCTTCGATCTTCGCGTTCTTTTGCAAAAAAACGCGACGTTGCTACAAACTGCGTCCCCGATTTTTTCACCGAAACTCAAGTTTCGTCTCCCCGAAAACGCCCCGAATTTCTAAGGCTTGTTCCCGAATTTGAAAAAAAGAAAGTGGAAGCACTGAGTGCTCTTGTCGTCCAGATCAGATAACTTGTTCGAAAGTTTCGCACGCCACAAGATTCAAGAATCCCATCCCTCCACTGGTCGGATGGTCGGAACTGGGAACTGACCATTTTAATAAGTTTCATCGTCCTAGCCCGTCTGGAAGCACCCTAACTCGCGATCAGAAACCGACAGACTGACGGAAAAACAATCGTCAAATGGCACTTGCACAAAAGGTTACAAGTGCCATAAAAACTGACTGGCATCTGGTCACTACCGCGAAGGATGCAAAGATTACGATTAAATACCATGCGTGGCAAAACCGATAGTCAAAATTGCGTGATTTATTTTGCAAACAGTTTTTGCATTTGCGTTTTGCGTTTCTTGTGGCACTCGAGGGGTTGCCACTTTCGATTTTAGTGTACAGCAAACAGCAAGTGCCCGGTGCCGCGATGCCCGGTCGGTGCCGGCACCGCCTGAAACCTCTCGGCACCGGTTGTCACGTGTTAAAACATCAAAATATGCATTTTTGGAAGCGTTTGAAAGATGAATCGCCCAATTTATTCTAAAACGGTGCCGGCACCGCCTATTTCGGTTGGTGCCGAGAAAGGGTGTACAGCAGGTGCCGGGGAGTGGGAAACCCTTCGGTGGCACTGTAAACTAGTAAATTAGGCGAACCATCTGTCAACGCTTCTATAGCCTACATGCTGATTTTTATTTTCTAATTTCTAACGCTTCGTAACCGCTCGGGTGACCGGTGCCAACTGGTGGCACAATGAACTTATAGTGACCCCGAAAGGCAAGTCGCTGTCATGATACGTTTACACACTGCGTAAATCCGAGCGTAATTTACACAAGTATTTGGGGTTGAAATGGCCTCTAGCAATAACAACGTATTAGAGAAATCGTTCCGTTTTGCATATAAATACGTCCGTATTGCTAGAGATTTTTTCAGGCCCAAATACGTGCATAACATACGCTCCGATTTTACGCAGTGTGTAAACCAACCATCACACATTAAAGGACACCTGAACAGTGAAACCATACTTGAACACACCATGGAGAATGCATTTACAGACATGGCCACGGAGAGCATTCTTCTCCTGAGCGTGACGTTTTCAAAATAGGGATGTTCGTTTCTGGAGGTTTGCACATGCAGACTCCAAGACAAAAAGCGCAATTCATTCAAATCTTGTACAGCGCTGGCCGGATCGTATTGGAATTTCTTCTCGATACACATTTGGGCTCTGGTTAAAAAATATTCCAGAAGAAGGGTGGATTGGAGACATGTGTTCATTTCTAAAATTGTTCGGTACTGAAATAAGGACAGATGCGAAATGGAGCAAAAATCATAGCTTGGAAACACTATTTCGTATTTGGATTGGTTTTCTGCAGACAATGTTAACGGAAGTCATACATATATGGATGACACTTGGTACTCTTCATTCAGGTGTCCTTTAAGGGGTCGAGCGACATTCTTCGAAATGTTCAAGAGAAGGAAAAACCATTTAAAAAAAAAATTTCTACCGATCTTGACGATTTTTACGTCGAATAACATCTTTATTTACTGCGGGTAGAAGAAAGGAACATTAAAGAAAAAATGCGTCGCTTAGCTCTTTCTGACCCTTCTCGTGGCGGATAGATCCGGATCAGATCCGGATAGATCTTTTGAGCAACTCATGTGTCTCGGTAACGGCCTGTCGTAGGACTATGAAAAATGTACAGTATATGCAGCATCCATAGCCCTGGAATCAGTAACAAGTTTTAACAAGACCAAAGGTTCCGATGGGATCCCAAAATTTCAATATTTGATAGGTTTTGTCTTCGCCAGGTCTTCGCCAGGCATAACAGCTAATCATTAAGAAATCCAAGCTCAGATATGGATTCAGCATGTGCGTTTACCTCTATAAGCCGATCGAAACGATCCTAGCTTAATTCTGTGAATTTTGCGGTTTTGGCAAAATTCAAGAACTACTTGTCCGGCGAAAAACTAAAGCTCAAAAACGGATTCAGCGTATCTCCTTACCCCTATATCCAACATCTAATCAACTTCAAATACAACTTTAACTTCTAACAAATTTTCCGGTTTCAGCCGGATTCCGGACGAAATATATTTCCGGCTAAAGAGTGATTGTCATATACGGATTCTCCATCTCCTCTTACCCCTAAATCTATCGTCTAATCAACTTCAAATAAAAACTTTTAACACATTTTCCGGTTTTGGCCGGATTCCGGGCGAACTACTTGTCCGGCGATAAAATGGTTTTCGTATTCTTGTTCAGCATGCCTTCTTACCCCTACATCAAACATCTAATCAACTTCAGATAAAACTTTAACTTCTAACAAACTTTCCGGTCTTGGCCGGATTCCGGGCGAACTAATTGTCCGGCGAGAAAATGGTTTTCATATTCGTGTTCAGCATCGTTTCTTACCCCAAAATCAAACATCTAATCAACTTCAAATAAAACTTTTACTTTTAACAAACTTTCCGGTTTCGGCCGGATTCCGGGCGAACTACTTGTCCGGCGCGAAAATGGTTTTCATATTCGTGTTCAGCATGTCTTCTTACCCCATAATCGACTATCACATTAGCTGTTTAAAAATATTTTGCTTGTCCCTTAATTTGAACCCCCTCCCCCACCCCTAAATGTAGGGCTACAGGGCCCATCTACGAACTCGACCTTACTCTTGACCCAAAGAATGCTCACACCAAGTTTCATCAAAATATCTCATTCCCTTCGAGAGTTATCGTGCTCACAGACGGACGGACGGACGGACAGACAGACAACTTTTGCGATGTCATAGGTATCCGTCACTAACGTTTTGGGATCCCAAAAAAAAACTGTCGCTTGACCCCTTAATGCGTGACAGCGAAGATATGCCAGCGATATGCCCCATCCCCCCCCCCCAATTTTTCAAGGAATGACGACTTGCCTGCCAACTGCTTGATTACGTTTTCTGCCTGTTCTCGCCTTTCATAGTGGACAAAGCAGAAGTCTCTCTGTTTCTTCACTTTCTGAATGCCAGTGGAAATCCGTTCGAAGTAACGCCGGATGAGGTCTTCTGATGTCTGCAGGTGGAGTCCACGAACATACAGGTTCGTCACCTAAAAAGGATATTCACTAATTCCAACAACAACATTTTCTCAACCGGACATACAAATCGAGATACAATTATCCTCGGATATACCCTCCACTCTTTTACGCACGAAAATAACAAAATATGACGAAGCAAGTGAGGAACCAGCACAATTAAAAGTTAGTGTAGCTGGAATAAACCGAACGAAACGAAGTTCAACTTTGAACTGACGCAGAGATGCTTGCATATTTTTTGTGCAAAAAAGCAAGTAGTGCACTAGACTTGCGCTCATTTAAGGCGTATTCTCGCCGTTCCCCGAGGACTCCTCGGGGAATCGAAAGGGAACGGCGAGAATAGAGGGAGTCACACTCCAGGCGGACTCCGCGTACGGAAAACAACGAGAACGCGGGGAATGCTTCCAAAATGGATTTTAGTCTGGATCCACTTTAATTTTGGTTTTGTTTATTCTGATTGTTTTTAACTAATTTCACATTGCACCAACACCAGCAAAAACATTCCCCTTCGAATCTGAAAGGGAGTCCTTCTTGATGATGGTGACGAGGATGGTGATGATAATCAGACCATTCCACGTCCGTGGGGACTCGCGAGAGTACGGGGAGTGAGATGAGTCCCCGGGACAAACAAAAACGCGGGGCTCCTCAAGTCGAGTCCTCGGGGAACGGCAAGAATACGCTTTTAGCTTGTTCACGAGGGGTTACCCACTCCCCGGCACCTGCTGTACACCTGTTCTCGGCACCGGCCGGCACCAACCGAAATAGGCGGTGCCGGCACCGGTGCCGACAATAAATTGGGCGATTCATCTTTCAAACGCTTCCAAAAATGCTTATTTTGATGTTTCAACACGTGACACCCGGTGCCGACAGGTTTCAGCCGGTGCCGGCACCGACCGGGCATCACGGCACCGGGCACTTGCTGTACACTAACATCCAGAGTGGGCAACCCCTCGCTTGTTCAACCTTCGTATCAATGCGCGCGTCGGAATATTAGTAATTCAAAGCCGGACCTTAACTCTTTTCTCACCCAAAACAGCATGGTTAATTTGGAAGTTCCATGATGAAAACTTTGCAAAAATTATTTTGCACTTCTCGATTTCAACCTAAAGACAGTACTTTCTACAGAAAATCTTCTTGTTTTATCGCTCCCGCAATCCCAAATCGTCTTGCTTCCCTATATATAGCCGTTGTACAACACAAGATTTCGTCCTCCTTCGGGAGGACATATACTAAAATTGGAACGATACAGAGAAGATTAGCATGGCCCCTGCGCAAGGATGACACGCAAAATCGTGAAGCGTTCCACATTTTTTCTTGACGGTTCTGGCAAAGATCAACTTTTACAGCAACTTCATGGTGGCATTTTGTACTGCTAATTACTTATAATTCATTCGTTTTTACGTCCGTTTGCGCTGATAAGGACTATCTCTTTAATTTTTTTTATTTTTATTTTGAAAGGGTTTTTATTTAAACTGTTTGATGATACTTTTTACTTCCGTTTTCGCTCCTAGGGATCAATTATAAGGCAAAAAACGGGCGTAACGTTATACACTAGGATCTTAAAGTGTATACTCGGATTTAACTCATGGGTGTAATTGAGTTGAGCTATCCGCAGGTCTTATTGATTGCATAGGACGATACAGTTCAAGAAACCATATATTTGAAGCTTTTAGTCGCCGTGTTTTTTCAACTTTCAGGCGATGGGTTACCCACTCCCCGGCACTTGCTGTACACCATATCTCGGCACCGACCGTAATTAATGGTGCCGGCACCGGTGACGTCCGTAAGTTGAGTGATTTCGCTTCTAAACATGCTTATTTTAACGTTTTAACATGTGGCAACCGGTGCCGGCACCGGCTGGGCACCGGGAACTTGCTGTATGCTAAAATCGAGAGTGGGCAACCCCTCGCTTTCAGGATACCGATTTGGGGGATCGTCGAATACTTACATCAGTGCAAAAGCAAAATATCGTGCGTCACCTCGTAGCGCAAAACTTCGATGCATATATTCTGAGAGCCCTATTCAAAGTGAAATGGACCTAAATGACGCCATCCGTGTGTCTGTCTGAAAGTCTGACAAGTCATGAACAGTTTCAGATTTTCGACAATTTAATTTTCGATAAGCTGATGAACTTTGGCGAACCATTTGGCTTATTCGTGATCTGGGTACAAATTAATGACTATCCTATTTATTCTTGTCAGCCACATACTGCGAGACGAAAAGCCTATATTACACCAGAAAAGACTACCTGAAAGCCGAGGTGAGACTACTGCAATACACGAGCGGAGTTTTGACGAGGGGTTGCCCACTCTCGATTATAGCGTACAGCAAGTGCCCGGTGCCGCGGTGCCCACCCGGTGCCGGCACCAGCTGACATCATCCGGCACCGGTTGCCACATGTTAAAACGTTAAAATAAGCATGTTTAGAAGCGAAATCACTCAACTTATGGACGGCACCGGTGCCGGCACCGCTAATTTCGGTCGGTGCCGGCCGGTGCCGAGATAGGGTGTACAGCAAGTGCCGGAGAGTGGGTAACCCCTCGAGTTTTGACTGGGGGTCCAATGCAGACTACCGTTGTTACCGAAAAACACTAACTATTGTAGTTTAGCCTAGAACTAAATTCTTTTTCATCACATCCTAATCCTATTCTTTCTCAAAGGAAGTTTCATAGGGATAATAATACAGGACGACAATCAAGGGAATATTATTAACGTACCGGCTCTCGACAACGACACGGGGTCTGGTTCTTAGCAGTCCGACCACACAATAATGAAAGGTGCAGTTTGTTTTCTCGGTTTTTGTGTTTGCTAATTTGGCCCAATACCTTTATCCAGAGCTCTGACTCGGCCGGTCGCAGAACAGGTACCAAGAGCCATCTAGTAGGAAAGGGTCAAATATGGCTTTCAACTGCCTAGAGGTCTCGTGCTGTACCGGCAAATTATGAAAGATTTTGAGGCGCAAGGAAATTTTTACATTTTCGGGACAGAAGCTTCAACCGTCCTTAAAGCAATAGAATGGACTAGAGACCAGAAACCATATTCCTACTTTTGTAGCTGAAAAAAGGTATTGTAGGACACTAATCCTTTCTACAGGCCCGTACAGATCCAGGGCCCTTTTCTGATTTAGCAAAAAAGAAATTTACTTTACTTAAACGTAGGCAACTTTATACTTAAAAAAAGACAAGCATGAACAGAAGAAGTACACAAGCAGACTTAAAATGAAGTAGTCAAGTACGGTACCAACTATTAACCGAGCTATTAGCCTACCTTTTACACATTACAATTTTACATTACCACTTCAGGGCCTGGCCGAGATTGGGACCCTAGGCTGCTGCCGAGGGGTTGTCCACTGTCGATTTTAGTGTACAGCAAGTGCCCGGTGCCGAGGTGCCCAGCCGGTGCCAACACGGACTGACACCACGGCACCGGTTGCCACGTGTAATACCATTAAAATTAGCATGTTTAGAAGCAGAGTCGCTTAATTTATGCCCGGCACCGGTGCCAGCACCGCTGATTTCGGTCGGTGCCGACCGGTGCCAGCAAAGGGTGTACAGCAGGTGCAGGGAAGTGGGTAACCCCTCGGCTGCTGCCTAGTTTGCCTTCGCCACTGGCTTTGTGAGTTGGTGTACTGTACATTACATTTTATTTTACCAGCCTCAAAAGCACTGCGAGTTCAAGAAAAGATAACGGATTTGCCACAAAAAAGAATGTTAACCAAGGGGTTGGCCACTTTCGATCTTAGTGTACAACAAGTGCCCGGTGCCGCGGTTCCCGGTCGGCGGCAGCACCGGCTGACACCAGCCGGCACCGGTTGCAACGTGTTAAAACATCGAAATAGGCTAAGTATTTTTAGAAGCGTTTGAAAGATGAAGGGCCAATTTTGTCTGGTTCAGTAGTTGATCAGACTAAGAGAGTTTTCAACCTAAAATTGTTGATTATTTCGGTGTGAAAGTATAATGTTTTCTCGGCTGATACAGGTAAATCTGAACTTGGTTTTCTCAGATGATTAGCCTGGCGAAGGGTGGTTCCCAAAATCACCACGATCTTTTTGCCCACTCTCACAATGCCCACGCTCAGAATGCCCACGATCAAAATGCCCGCGGTTAAAAATGCCAACGATCAAAATGCCCACGATTAAAATGCCCACGACTCAAAATGCCCACGAATCAAAATGCCCTCTCGTTTCCAAAAGCCGCTCCCCTTTTCGAATTGATAAGTTCAATAGAGTCAAGTACCGGACGGCACCAGCCGGCACCGGTCGGCACCAGCCGGCACCGGGCACCTGCTGTGCACCCAAAAACTGAGTGGGCAACCCCTCGTGTTTTCCTTTATGTTTGTTTATTTATTTTTTTTCTTTCGTACTCCATCCTTTTTCTTTGCTGTGATGACGGGTGATAAATAAATAAATACTGAATTCCTATCGGTTCGATTATGAAGTGAACCTGAAATTGCGTGCATAAAGGCGACAAAAAAGGGCGAAATTTTGCCGACAGATTTTCTTCTTAGACCTTGTTGGGGGGTGAGACTAGTCGTGGGTTGAAGTTTATCTTTCCCATTCGATCGTATTATAGCCGGAAAAAACAGGTTAAATAGAAGTATTCTTCTTTGAACGTTGGTTAACCTTGAACAGTGCAGTATTGTAGTAAATGGTAAAATGAAGGCGAAAAATACAAGCAAAACATCTTTCCAATTAACTCTACTTCGGCTGACTGCTAGTGAATAAATGAATGAATTAATTAATGAATAGCCAAGTTTAATATCCAATTGGCCGTACAAAATACATGGACTGAGACATAGACATTATAAAACCGTACACTTTACATCATTCAATGCGTTCCTGTGTTGAGCTAAAGCACACTTTTAAAATTGGCGAATCTGAAATATTTTAGCTTTATTTTGAAAATATTTTAGCTTTATTTCTCGAGTCAAGAACATAAACGAGCTTCATTAAAACGTGAAGAGTGCAGCGATGAGTTCTCCGACCCAAATTAGGTCGGGCGTAAATTAGCGATACATCGGAAATCAGTCACAGCAACTGATTGAAAATGGCACCGTCCAAAGTTAACTAACAATCAAAGAAACATATCTAAGTTACTGTGGTCAAAATGAGAAGTGTTCAAATAAGCATAACTGACCCCTGCCGACTGAAGACGCATAGACTAGGAAGAAAGAAGACATGCTTACCCTGCTCATTATCTCTTCATCCACTTCAGGTTCTGGTTCTGCCCAATCCACAGCCACAACTTGGCCGAACAGTAGTATTTTTTGTGGAAGAAGCTTCCGTCGGGCCATTGCAGCAGCACGGTGATTCTCATACTCGACGAAAGTAAATCCACGGGACTTTGTCTTGTCCGTTACCGACGGGTACACGATTACATTAACGACACCTTCAGTGACCTTTTTCATCTCTTTGAGGATCTCCTCCCGGCTGATGTCTTTCGGGATCCCGCCAACGAAAAGTCGGCAGTTGTCAACTGACCGAGTAACTCCCAAATAATGGTTCGGTCTTATCGGGTAGTTGTTCAACTCGATAATTGCACGAGTTGCCTCTGACGGGTTTGAAAACATGACGAAGCCGTAACCTCGGTTGGTTCCGGAAAAGTCCATCATTAAACGCATTTCGTAAATGTACCCGACTTTTTCAAAGATTGGGACCAAAGAATCCTCAGCTAAGTCTCTAGGGATCTTTCCAATAAAAATTTCGGATCCCTTGGGTGGGGGAGGGCCACTCCAGTTCGGTGGGGGGCCGCCATATTTTCTCTGCCCGTTTTCTTGGATAATACGATATCCAGTTCTGTTGATGAGCTCGAGTAAACCGAAGTCCTCGTCTCTACGGTTAGAAGACAATTGGTTCATTTTCCAAAAATCAAATCACGAAAGAGTACAGAAGTTACAAGTTCACGGTCGGTTTTTGCACTGACTGATGTGTTACGCGCACTACGAAGACTTCGAAAAGCACTAGTCTATTCAATATTCACCATATTAGTCAGCTTTTGTATAAGACGTAGCGTAAGGTCACAATTTCCAATAATCAGTGTTAACTTCACTTGCAAGTTCGACAACTATAAACAATCACTAACTTTCAACGACCACTACCTGGCACTACCCTTCACTTTGTCTGCTGCAACTAAAACTAAAGTTTAATTTCATCATTTCTACCGACTTCCTCCTGCTCCCCTGCAAGACCACCCGGGTTGTTTCTCTGCTCTTACCGAAAAAGCTCGTCTCTGATTGGCTCCGCCGTTCTAAAAATAGACAGAGACGCAAACAAGTCAGCTTACCGAATGTCAGTTTGGTTTGGCTCTGATTTACGACCCTAGAAATGTCGAGAGAAAATTGAGGCGGTTGGAACTCGGTTGAATGATGAGTCATAGGTTTATGCGTTATGGGCGATCCAGTGACACGCCGATATACTGCAATAAAGGTTATGTATAACATTTTGCATGTATTCTGAAAGGTCAAACTCGATTATGTTTATGCTTGGCTAAGAACTTCAAACAATAACAGAAGAGTACAAATTGCGTATGAAAGTGAAACTGAAGAAGGTTTCATTCAGACTAAAATCAGACTGCCCGTGTATTCGGGGTGCGTAATTTTTTTAGTTTTATTAGTTAGTTATCTCATTATTTTTCCTTATTTTTAGGTTCTGTTTTTTATGGGTTTAAAGTTTGCATCAAACTATTGGCACGTAACTAATGACGATCAAGAAAAATGAAAAAGTATGGCCAAACAATGGTTAAAAACGGATAGATCAGCCAAGATGCTTTGGCAGCGAAATTCGGCCCTTCTTGGCGCTTGATCGTAGGCATTATGAGCGTGGGCATTGTGAGAGCTGGCAATAAGATCGTGGTGATTTTGGGAACCACCAGCTTCGCCGAAATTTACCAAAAACTGCTGAAACCGAGATTAATTTTACTCTTACAGTAGGCTACTGGAAGACATCCAGTATTGTGAATCGGATGGTACGGGAATCACTGTAAAGAGATTCTGAAAAATTAAGGCTGATAAAAAAAGACAAGTATCCAAACCTGGAATTTTTACTTAGTCGTATCTTCTGATTTGCTTCGTACAAATCCACCATCAGTTACGGGTCACCTTAACGGCGAGACAAGATTTTAGGCAAGACACATTCCTGTCCAACTGACACCACTTTTCGAGCAAGAAACAAAATAAAATGAAAAAAGACATTCATGCAATCGTGGGGATGATTCGTTTACATGTTGATTTCCAAAACTCTCGCACATCCCAATGCTGATTCACTCTCATAAGAGGGAAAATTTGTATCGAGATTTACATACTTTGGCGCGAGCTTTGGCGTCGCCGAATTAAAAGACGTTTTTCGCAAGTTGGGGAGCGAAGTCAGAATATCCGAGGGGTTGCCCACTTTCGATTTTAGCGCACAGCAAGTGCTACGTGTTAAAACATCAAAATATGCATTTTTGGAAGCGTTTGAAAGATGAATCGCCCAATTTACTGTCGGCAGCGGTGCCGTCACCGCCTATTTCGGTTGGTGCCGGCCGGTGCCGAGAAAGGGTGTACAGCAGGTCCCGGGGAGTGGGTAACCCTAGAATATCTTTCTAATGGTTTCACGCTACTTCGTGCCGAACTTTCCACACCGGCTTTTCGCGCATAAGACACCGAAGCCTTTTTCTCGGAAAGTAATTTCAGAAAGTTAGTGGAAAGCTCCGCCGAAAGTTGAATGCTTAGGCGGGAATTTTGAACTCACCCTAACAACAAACTTAATTATCAAATCCAAAGCAACAATGTTCACACGGACTACTTCTTCAGTACTCTCATGTTATCGGCAAGTATTTAATTACGTCATTTTACCTTATCATTAGCTTCATTACTGGGTAATTTGTCATAGAAAACTTTGCCTATTTGAAGTGACTCGACTTGTGAGTCATAGGCAAAGAGAATTTTCTCCTTTTTGCAAAGCAATTTCGAAAGCTGCTCGGCTAAAGTTTCAACCAATCAGAATAGAGCGTTCGCTCTCACAGAAGGCTCAGTTTACGCCATCTATTAAACAAAATAAAACTGACAGAGTAGACGGAGTAAGAACAGAATTAAGAGTAGAAAGCTCTTCTAAGGCGCATCGCCGTTACCAGGTGATTGCGTGCAGAGGCGGGGGGGGGGAGGTATCATGAGAAGAAGGGGTGGAATCACACTTCCAGGGAGTTTTCGGAGGAAAAGCCACGAGTAATTTGAGTAAAGAGGGAATGGAGGGAATGCCTCCGATGACGATGCTCACTGTTAGTACCCACGGCTCAAAATACCCACAGTTCAGAATGCACACTCCGCATGCAATAGCGATCGTCCTCCCGATCTAGTAGATCTCCATCCCGAGCAGGTGGATTCGGTTGTCTGCGAAATGTCCCGTATCGTAATTTCCCCATGGCAAAAGGTCCCCAAGAAAACACCTCCCGGCGAAAAAAAAGGGTGGTTCCCAAAATCACCACAATCTTTTTGCCCACTCTCGCCATGCCCTACGCTCAGAACGCCCACGGTTCAAAATGCCCACAGTTTAGATCGAACACGCGAAATCGAAATCGTCCGAACTGCCGGCGGCTCAAAATGCCGACAGTTCAAAATGGTAACAGGAGAGGCTAAAATCGTCAAAATGGCGACGGCTGAAACTGTCCACAGTAGAGGCCAAATCATCCGGTGACAACGGACTACGAGATTATAAGAGATAGGATTTACCACAGAAAAGATTGGCTAAGTGCGAGTTTTACGTTTCCACAAAAACTTGGAATCAGCATGACAATGACGGACCTCGGACCACGAACCACGTTGAGGCCTGGCATCGGATGCTCAACAGACGAATTACAGCCCGACCACGTTTATTTCGACTTCTGCGAGAAGTTCAGGCCATTCAAGACGAGCTGGAATCGGACCTGCTCCAGCTCGGTGCTGGAGCCGATTTCAGACGCAGAAGCCGAAGAATGATCTGAAAAGGCCAGCAAGTTAAAGCTCTTAAAGAAAAGTTCCAAGGTTCCTTATCAGTCAGAAGCTTTCTCAAGAAAGCACAACGCTTTTGCGGCATCTAACCACGAGGCAATACACATGTTTCTTGTAAATATTTTACAAGTATTACATTATAATTGACATTATACCAGTTCAACATACGATCACAGTCATTTTGATACTCGGTCTACTCCTCCCATTGCTAACTCACCCCTAATCAAGTTTACTACGGACTGAAAACCTCAAATAATCCAATCGTGGGCATCCCGAACCGTTGGCATTTTGAGTCGTGGGCAATTTTAACCGTGGGCGTTTAGAGCTCGGTTTTGAGCCGTTGGCATTCTGAGTTGTTGGCATTTTTAGCGGGCATTTTGAATCGTGGGCATTTTGAGTGTTAGCCAAACAAAGAGGCTAACACTCGCCCACCATCGCAATGCTCACTTTTAATGCCCACAACTCAAAATGCCCACGGCTAAAAATAACCACGGCTCGGAATGCCCACGATTGAATTATTTTGAGGTGTTCAATCCGTATTAAATATACACATACATACATATCTTATAACATAACCATAAAATAAATACGTAAATTAAATTTATGTTATAATGGGCAATGCAGTGAATTTGTACGAGAGGCCTTCCACATTAAGCCTGATCAAATATGTAAACCTATCTGAGTGTACATAGACGGACATACAGACTTTTACAAATTTTTATGTAGAGTGTCAGTAAACTCTGGGGGTCCAAAAATGCAACAAAAACGTTGATCTTGGAATTTTTCTGATCTTGAAATTTTTCAATGCCGAATTCTCAGAATCAGAACAGACAAAATTAATACCTTTTTCCTGTAATCCTGTCCCTCATGATTTCTTCGTCGGTATCTTTCGATTTCGGGGTCCTCGACCTCACTGTTAGGCATTTTGAGTCGTGGAGCTTGGCGTTGTGAGAGTGGGTGATTTTGCGAACCACCAAAAGCATAATTTTCTTCGGATCCCGCATTATTTCAATCCGGACTAATTTACGTCCAAGGCATGGGAATAAGAAATTTCATTCCTTGAGGAAAGCGCAAAAATCTGGTAGTTTTTTGTCGTTTTCTGCTGTATTTAATTGGTTGATGTATGTGCTGCATCTAATTGATCTAGTTTTTGTTCTCTATAATTTTATTCATAGGCTACGTGTGAAATTACTTACTGATCTCATTTTTGTTCTATATTTAACGGATTTTTTCTTATTTCAGTGACTATTAAATGATCCGTCTTATTACTGCCTCTCTCTGCGTCCCTAATCGTTCCGTCCAATCTCATTTCCGTTATCTCGAACTTCCTATGCCATTTTTACCCACCCCAACGGCACTACGCTGACTTTTGTATTTTCCCCGTATGACTTTTTCGAGCCAAATCAGGCTCCCACTTGTTGCTTCCAAAGAGCTTATGAGTCAGAAATACTGGTTATGCAAGTTTTCCATGCTTCTCGACAATGCTAAGTGAAATATAGCTCTAATAAATTTCAGCTGACGTATCCGTTTTGCACTGTAAAAAAAAAATGCTAAGTGGTCCACGGGGGTTAAATTGGTTTTAATCTTCGAGAAACCCTGAAGAGTCAAGCAAGATTTCAATCGAAACTGTATCTGCTGCGGCTCGTGCTCTAAACGTCCTAAAATTATAGCCCAGCTAGGCCAAGAGGGATGGCACTGCATCTCTTTGTCGGGTTCCGGCTAAAACCCCCCCGGACAAAACCCCCCCGCCAAAACCCCCCCGGCTAAACCCCCCCCGTGACCAAAACCCCCCCGACCAAAACCCCCCCGGTACCAGAACCCCCCCGACCAAAACCCCCCCGGTACCAAAACCCCCCGGTACCAAAACCCCCCCGCATAAAAAAAGACGGGTATGTATGAGTAAAGTAACTGTTAGGTAGAGAGTAAGAGAAGAATAGACCCCCCCCCCCCCCCGGTACCCCCCCCCCCCCCCCCGAATCCTTAGATACTCACACATATTTAGACTGGCATTTACTGGGCAACAAAACGAACAACCATGTGACAGTTTTACCATTGACAAGCACGAAGGTGAAGCGCTGATAGAATATTTCTGGGACTATCTTGAAAGTGCTATCACAAAACGAGCTCAACATTTCCCTTGACCCAAAGGATCCTCCCAGTAAGTCTCATCAAAATATCTCATTCCCTTCGAAAGTTATCCTGCTCACAGACGGAAAGTAGGACAACTTTTGCGGTGTCATAGGTTTTCCTCCGCTTACTGCCCATCTTTGAGTTTCTGGTATGAATCAGGGATAACTAAAGAGCAATCAGGCAAAGGGAGCTTCACATTGCACCAATGGGTGGCATCCTAACTGCAGCTTCCTTGCCAAGAAGGAGGAGGCATTGGGAAAGGATTTGTTGGGGGGATCGATACACAGAGTGGAACTGACTTTGATTTGATCATTCACATTTAACACCTCACTGACAACAGCTTCAGTTAACGAATGCGGGTGTTTGGTGTCTTCAGCAAAACCATCAACCCGAGGGGTTGCTCACTCACTGGGCACCACTGTACACCCTCCCTGGGCACCGACTGGGCACCGGCTGGGCACCGCTGGGCACCGGCTGGGCACCGCTGGGCACCGGCTCTCGCCCCGAAATGAATAATGTAAAAAAGTGCCATCTGTGATTTTTTTTTGTGACTGATGAATTGATGCGCGTGACGAAATTTAGAAAAGAAGAAGAATAAAAAATGTTGTGTTGCGAAGCTTGTTGCTTCTGATAACTCCTATTCACGCGATAGAGAGATTGCACCATATCCGACGAAAACAGCGGGAGGATAACGAAAAAATTTAACATTAGGAAGTATAGGACTTTTGACTTTGAGAGTAAATTACCGGCCTTGGATAGCTGCTGTGAGTCAGAGAGTTGTTGGAATTGTTATCTGGCTTCTTCTTGTTGGAATAGTACAACTTCTGCAAATTAATGTTCTTTTTTATGACAGTTTGAAGCCTTGAAAGTTTGTAAACAAAGAGGAAGTCTCCCGTCCTATTTGTCAGCTATGACGCGTTCCTTGAAGTACACGTCATAACCGACCAATAGGACGCGAGCTTCCGTCTTTGTCTCCGTCTTTGAGCACCCTGCATGAACAAGACCAAAGGTTTCGATGGGATCCCAAAAATTTAATATTTGATCCAGACAACTAGGTCTTGTCTTCACCAGATCCAGTCTTCGCCAGGCTAATCCGAGAGCTAATCATCTGACCAAGTTCAGATATACCTGTATAAGCCATATCTATTTTGACGATACTGATCGAAACTTCCTGCTTTACTTCTGCCAAATTTCCGGTTTCGGCCGAATTCCGAGCGAACTAATTGTCCAGCAAAAAAAAGATAGCTCAGAAACGAATTCAGCGTATCTCCTTATCCCTGTAAAGAACATCTAATCAACTTAAATAAAACTTTAACTTAAAAAAAAAAAAATCATTTTCAACTGGATTCCGGAAGAACTATGTTAGCCTACCGGGTAAACAATAATTGTCACAGATTCAGCGTATCTTCTTACCCTTAAATCTGCCATCTAATCAACTTCAATTACAAATTTTGCTTTTAACAAATTTTTCGGTATCCGCCGGATTCCGGGCGAACTGCTTGTCCGGCTAGGAAATGGTTTTCCCCATCGTGTTCAGCATGTCTTCTTCCCTTTAAATCGAACGTCTAATCAACTTCAAATAAAACATTCGAATTTTGACAAATTTTCCGGTTTCGGCTTGATTCCGGGCGAACAATACTTGTCCGGCAAGAAAACGGTTTTCACCATCGTTTTCAGCATGTCACCTTACCCCTATATCGAACATTTAATCAACTTCAAATAAAACTTTTACTTTTAACATACTTTCCGGTTCTGGCCGGATTCCGGACTAACTACTTGTCCGGCGAGAAAATGGTTTTCACCATCGTGTTCAACATGTCTTCTTACCTTTAAATCAAACATCTAATCAACTTCAAATAAAACTTTTGCTTTTAACGAATTTTCCGGTTTGGGCCGGATTCCGGGCGAACTACTTGTCTGGCGAGAAAATGGTTTTCACCATCGCGTTCAGCATGTCTTCTTACCCCATAATCGACTATCACATTAGCTGTTTCAAAAAATTTTTTTTGCCCCTTAATTTAAACCCCCTCCCCCATCCCTAAATGTAGGGCTACAGGGACCATCTATGAACCCGACCTTACTCTTGACCCAAAGAATCCTCACACCATGTTTCATCAAAATATCTCATTCCCTTCGAGAGTTATCGTGCTTACAGACGGACGGACGGACGGACAACTAGACAGACAACTTTTGCGATGTCAAAAGGTATCCGTCACTAACGTTTGGGGATCCCAAAAAGGGCTAGTATACTAGACTGGAGGTGATCCAAAAGATTTTTCCATTCAAGTATTTCCACATTCGTGTCCGAAGTTGTGATAAGATTTGATTGGCCATGTCGCGTACCGCCCATGGAACTCTTACTTCGAGTCCGAATTTTCAAGTAGTTTCCCAGAAAACGTAGAAGTGTATTAGGTCTAGGATACTGAAGAGCCGACTGAGTATTGAGAAATATAATAGGTGAATTAATCTAATTGGCATTTTGAGTTCTGCCTTTCTCAAATAATTTTTTTTTCGGATGTTCAATAAATTAGCGTCACCAGATTTGTGATGTACGGAACCGGCTGGGCACAGGCTGGGCACCGCTGGGCACCGGCTGGGCACCGGCTGGACACCGCTGGGCACCGGCTGGGCACCGCTGGGCACCGGCTGGGCACCGCTGGGCACCGGCTGGGCACCGCTGGGCACCGGGCACCACTGTACAACCATTTTGGGAGTGAGCAACCCCTCGCATCAACCTTCACCTTCGCCTTACACTCTCTTTGTTTATCATTGTTCTGAATACCCACTGTACTTCAGACATTATTGTAGAGTCAAGTTTGTGAAAGAAGTTTATTTACTCTTACTCTCTAACTACCAGTTACTCTACTTATACCCGTCTTTTTTATGCGGGGGGGTTTATTTGGTCGGGGGGGTTTTGGTACTGGGGGGGTTTTGGTCGGGGGGGGTTTGGTACCGGGGGGGGTTTTGGTCGGGGGGGTTTTGGTACCGGGGGGGTTTTGGTCGGGGGGGTTTTGGTCACGGGGGGGTTTTAGCCGGGGGGGTTTTGGCGGGGGGGGGGGGGGGGTTGTCCGGGGGGGTTTTAGCCTAGACCCCTCTTTGTCTGCCTACAAGACTGTTCTTACATATGCTGCAATGCTAATTCTGAATCACTTTTACCAAGAACAAATAATCACAAGAACCTCCGTCTCTCCATCTCTGTAAACGTCCATGCGGAGTCACTGACTCCGAGTCAGGGATATTCTCGATACCCTGCAGCAAACGAGCGGAGGGTAGGAGCTACGGAACATCATAATTCTTTCCTCTACAAACAGCTATATCGCAGTAGAGCCCCCGAGAGGAAATTTCCTTACGAACGCCGTCTGAGTCGTCCTTTACAGCTGATTGGTTGTCTACCATTGTGACGTCACGCATGACGCGCTGCAGAGCGGGTTCTCCACGCCTGCTGCAGTTTTCCGTCTGGTATGCGCAGGGGCGAAGAGGGACGTAGACGGGTATCAACTCAAAGCTCACAGCAAGTACTTCTAGCTCCACTTAGTTTTGTCTCCACTTATCCTTAGTCGCTGCATGGGACCAAAGATTTATTATTATTGTATTATTTGTTCTTGGTTTTACCTAGATCATTCACGTGATGAAACAGGCGAACTACTAAATCTATACTTGGGGACATTTTCCGATGGGGACATTTGTAGCCTACTGGGTCTGGCCTGCTGGTAGTAGTTTCCCAGTGCTAACAACTTCTCTTGCTAACAAGATTTCTTTGCCGTTATTTAAACAAAAATTTAATTCCAGAAGATATGAAACAAGGACATATTTTAAATAAAACGCACATTTACACAGTCAAACTTGAAAACCGCCTTTATCTTAATTTTGCATGATTGGAATTTTTCTATCTCCGATGGCAAGGTGTGTCTTCAAATTGACCTTGATTACCAAAATACCGTCACTGGACACTGTACATTTAACATCGCTGTCTGACACCCTCCCTGGAAGTGTCCACTCCCTCCTAGCAAGCCTGTCGGTAAATCCATCCATCCACCTGGCTTCAACTACAAGTCGATTCTCCCCTGACACACGGACAGACAGATTTTCAGTTGGGCAGCCGGCAACGTCCAACGCGACTTTGAACTCATTGGCGGTGATCTCGTTCTCTTTGACGCTGAGTCCTTTGCTGACCTCGGTAAAGTTGGACCTAAGGATACGCGAGTCGTCGAAGATACTCGGCCAGTGCACGGACTGGATGAAGTCCTGGTGGAACTTCTGGGCGGTGTCGTGGAAGCGGTTCATGGCATTTACGCGATTCTCCCAAAACTGACGTTCGAATGACAGAAGACTATCGTCGAAAAGGTGAAGGGACTTGTCAATGGTCTGCAAACTAGTCTCGCTGTTTTGAATGATTGTAGGGATTACTCGTTCAGTCGATGAAGTCTGGGTCGTTCCATGGTTCACATTTTGTGCCGCGTTGACGTTAATTTGCACAGATGAAGTGACTTTAGGTTCTGGGCTCTGCGGCAGCATCGGTTCTGGACTCTTTGGCTGATGCTCTTGCTTCGGATGCTGTCCGGGCGCTTCTGAGGCCGTGCCACGTAACTTATGCTCAGATACGCTGGCGTTGACTTTATTAATGGATACCGTTTTCTCTTTTCCGGCAATATCTTCGAAAAGTCGCCTTGCATTGGCGACGGACCCCGTATACACCTTCGAGAACGCCGAATCATGGGCCACTGCTTGCGTATCGTTTAAAGAAGTCGTATTGTTATTTGCAACCGAGCGTGACATTTCCGCTGCGTTCGAGACAGCCGTTACGTTCTCGGGTAGTTGGACTGTTACAATCATCGCCCTGTTTTTCGCAGCAGCTTCCCCGGCAGTGTGTTGCGTCTGGGCTGTCTGACTTTGTGCGGCAGTCTGAACTTGGACGGGGATGGCAGTATTGCAAGTTAGCACGCGCACCGGGACGGTGCTGTTGACACTTTCCATGCGCACCGGGATGGTGCTGTTGCCACTCTCTACGCGCACCGGGATGTATTGAGGTGTGGAAGGGGGTGCGGTGATGGAGGCTGCTGTTGGAGCCTCGATCATGAGAGCACCCTCTTTTATGTAGCATTTCAGTTTGTTGGCATCCACTGCACCGGACCACGCCCATCGCTTGCTGATAGCGCGGCTGATTTTGCCCCCGTCGGCAGCAGTGCGCTCGCTCTTCGCATCAAGGTTGATCGATTTGCCTGGAAATGAGAAAGGTCTTTAGAAACTGACTGAGGTCTTTAGAACACTCACGGCCTCAGGGAGAATGTATAAGAAACAGACGAAGTACAGGAGACCGAGCACGGAGGAAACCCACAAGGATTATGTGGTTCTCAATGAGTCTCAATTCTGCATTGGACTCGAATCCATCATTCATCCGAAAACCTCATCACAGGAGCGTTGAGCTCATCCGCAAATTATATTGGATTCTGAGGAATTTGGCTAATATCCTGGGAACAGTAGCCTATGTAAGTAATGAAAAAGAAAAACATCCTACCACGGGAACTTCGCTTCCAAGAGTGAAGCGCTGGCAACTGAGCTACCGATGCGCTTGTGAACAAGATTCGCAACCCATTACAATCGCCATTTAAAAGGGGGCTTAGGATTCCGCTCAAAACTATTGGTTGTAGTGCTTTTCGAACTATGCTCACAAAAAAAAGAAGGTAAAGGTGTCAGCTATCAGCCTTTACAGGCCAAGCCGGCGGTGCTGATCTCCGATTCTCGACCCTCAGCCAGGAAGTGCAATGGGGGGTTGGGGGCCAGCCATCCTGTGCTTTCGCACACCCTTCCCCGGATTTCTCCAGGTACACATTTGAAGCTGGGTGAACTTTGGCTTGTCTTACAGAGTTACACCACTAACCCCCGCTCGAAACCAAACAGTAGGCATGACAGAGACTCGAACAAGGGATCCTTCCCTTGTGAGTTCGACGCGCTAACCATTCGGCCACGGCCCCTATAATGATTACTTTGCGTCCTCATCACTAATCACTCGTTAGCTTGGCCTGACACAACAGTTTCTCTCAGAGGCCTGGTGAGAAAAAGAAGAATTCCGGACAACATAATCCAAACAATGTATCCCTTTTTTCTTCTTTTTGGGATCCCAAATCGTAAGTGGCGGGATACCTATGACATCGCAAAAGTTGTCCGTCTGTAAGCACGATAACTCTCGAAGGGATTGAGATATTTTGATGAAACTTGGTGGGAGGATCCTTTGGGTCAAAGTACAAGTCAAGTTCGAAGATGGGCTGTGTAGCCGTATATTTGAGGGTGTGGGAGGGGTTTCAAATTAAGGGGCAAAAAAAATATTTTGTGAAAGCTATTTAGATAGTTGATTTAGGGGTAAGGAGACACGCTGAATCCGAATATGAAAGTTATTTTCTCGCTGGAAAAGTAGTTCACGTTGAACATGCTGAAAACGATGGTGAAAACCATTTTCTTGCCGGACAAGTACTTCACCCGGAATCCGGCGAAAACTGGAACATTTGTTAAAAGCAAAATTTGTATTTGAAGTTGATTAGATGTTCGATTTAGGTGCAAGAATACATGTTGAACACGATGGTGAAAACCATTTTCTCGCCGGACAGGTAGTTCGTCCGGAATCCGGCCAAAACCGGAAATTTTTTTAAAAGCACAATTTGTATTTGAAGTTGATTAGGTGATAGATTTGAGTGTAAGAAAAGACGCTGAATCTGTATATGACAACCATTTTTTACCCGGACAGATAGTTCGTCCGGAATCCGGTTGAAACCGGATTTTTTTTTGGAAGCTAAAGTTTTATTTGAAGTTAATTAGATGTTCTTTATAGGGATAAGGAGATACGCTGAATTCGTTTCTGAACTATCTTTTTTTTTGCTGGGCAAGTAATTCGGCCGAAACCGGAAATTTGGCAGAAGTAAAGCAGGAAGCTATTTCGTTCAGTATCGTCAAAATAGATATGGCTTATACAGGTATATCTGAACTTTGTTTTCTCAGATGATTAGCCTGGCGAAGACTGGATCTGGCGAAGACAAGACCTAGTTGTCTGGATCAAATATTAAATAATTGGGATCCCATCGAAACCTTTGGTCTTGTTCTTTCTGTTTCAGTATACTACAACAAAATCAGCACTATCGCTACTTACCATCAGGAGCGATGGCAACTTGAATATCCTCCGGCTTAAATGGGCTAATATCATCGAGCAGCTTCCAAGGGGAGTTTACATCTCCTGCCTGGAGCTGAAGGGGCATCTCCATACCACAGTCACTAAAGGAACGTTTGAAGAAGGACTGTTGCATCTGCCTCACGTGATTGTCGATATCGTCGAACCAGCGACGCGAGGTTGAAAATGGAGCGAGTTCCGCAAGTGCCATTGGAAATTGACTAGAAAATTAAAAAGAAAAAAATATTAAATTAAGAAATTTTTACAGTGAATTTCGCCGCTAAAGCGAAGAGAGACAAAAAAGGGTTTTGGCTGCAAGCAAAGTTTGTAGAACACGAGCCAACCAATTAGAATTGTTGGTCATGGAACAGTTCCAGTTTCTGATACAGTGGAAACAACATGTCACTTAAGAACAGACAAGTTAACAGGTGCGACGTAAAAGATAATAGATTGAGGAAAATGGGTAGCCCCCCCCCCCCCCACCGCAAAACTTCTGAAGTGGTTTCGAGCCCTCTCTCAGCCAAATTGGGTCTTTACGACGTACTAAGGACTTGAACTTGAAAAAAAACGGTAGCGGTTTCAGCTAAAACTGTCGCCGCATTCCGCACTGATAATACCAGTATACCCAAGGAATGACCCCATACGTTGTTCCACATACAATCCGACTATTTCAGGCATGGAGATCGGACGAAAACACGAGGTTTCGCATCAAAGCTGAGCTGAACGAAGGATTAAAATTCAGTCGTTCACTTTAGAACCAAAGCTGGTCATGGCCAGTAAATGGTTATATTAATATGACAATTTATGTAACAGATTTTATTTGTCAACGGGAAAAGGCCGAAACACTCCCGAAACGAAATTTTAATTTTCCTGGCTAAATTTTTATACAGTTCCACCATACAGTTGGAAATAAAAATCAACCCTTACGGGTTTCATAATGGCGCGAACATATATGAAAAGAATTCCAGTTCGCGACCTTCCGTCCCTGATATTCTGTCCGAACAAAGCAAAAAGGTCAAACAAGAGTTCTGGAATACGCTCTGGAAACCAAAAACGAAATAACAGGACACCTCTACGGGACCTTCGACGAATATCGGCGATTACACACTAATGTCTGCAAATTTATCCAAGACCAGCAGAACATACTACGGAGGTCTACGGATATGAGTTTAAAATCCCCCTCACCCTGCACCCCAAAAAGTGAATGAATGGATTTATCTCCAAATAGCCCTTGTGGCCATGGCGGGAAAATAAAAATAAATTAACGCAAAAAAAATCAATATAAACACCCAAAGGAGAAAAGCCTTACTCCAAAAATCGCTCACGATGCTCCATAGCCTATAGCCCTGTCTTAAAAGTAAGTTTCTTAAATGTTAAAACAAATTGAGTCTCACCTTCTAGAAACTGTCACACAAGCTAGCCGAGGAAATACAATTTGGACCACTTAATTCTATTGCTGGGTCAAGCTGGTTTGGCAAACTGACGCCGGATTTCCAAAGATTATGGAATTTATTCAATTGTTTGGCGCGGGAGTCGATTATTCGCGAAGGGACGCGCAACGATTCCAAATTTAGAGTGGAACTTGGCCATCGTAACCAAAACACGATGTGTTAAAAGGCATGTGACGTCACTTCTCAGTTCCGCGCCAAGCTGTTCGTGAATCATCAACTTTTTTAAGCGTAAATCGCAGTCAAGCGGCGTGTGCGGACCGTGACGTGGAGTACTTTGGTTTCTAGAAAAACATTCGAATACCTTATGTGGTAAATGAACGTTATTCAAAACACGAAAGTTTGAGGTCTCGTTTGATGTGAGTAATTGCAGGAACCCATTACGCACCAACCGGTTATGAGAACTTTATAAAGGGTTACCCAGTTTCCAGTACTTGGTGCACACCCCCCTTCCCGGCAGCGGCCGGCCATAAATTAGGCGATTCATCTTTCAGGCTGATTTTAATATCCTAAAACGTGTCAACCGGTACTGGCACCGAGCACTTTGTGTACACAAAAGTGAGAGTGGGCAACCCCTCGGAACTTTAATAGTATGAACATTGCCGGGAACTTCCATGTTATGACCCTACACTTACAAGAGTCGTAAGTCTTAATTAGGATCATGTTATAACTAAAGTTAAACATAAAACTTCAAAGGATGATTACAGAAGTGTTATCAAATTTCTGACAGAGCGGTCATGAGAACTGGAGGGAGGTTAATGCGCTGACAGATCATGAAACACAAACTGACTCTACGAAGACAAACTGACCCCACGCAGTCCTTTTCAAGGGAGGAAAGAGTAATTTACCAACATTATGTTTTCTTCTTGTCACGAGCGAGGGCATGATTCATTTGTTCCTTTAATTTGATCACTGCAGACTTGTACTTCGTCTCGCTTGTAGTAGGCTACCCAAGATTTGTGATATTCAGCTTGCTCCTAAAGCCTTGCCATACCTCAAGCTTGCTCCCTGAAGAATATTTGCTTCGATCCTTGTCTGCCCTGCCCTCACAGGTCCGTTCGGGCTTTCACGCAGTCAATGGTATCTACTTTGTACTAGCTGTTCTGAATAATATAAATTACTAAACTTGAAACTCTGCAGACTGTTCGCCTTTTATGGCACCTTGGCTTTGAAGCCTACGGCCGAAGTATTGCGACTGAAAGTCTGTCCTTCCGTCGGTTCGGCGATCGAGACGCGGTTGGGCACATCCGCAGCTTTCAGGATTCAACCATTCGTTTGGGGAGGGGGGACGGAAATCTGGCAACGTTTAAGTTACAACATGCCAGAAACATGGATCAGACAAATGAATTTTCGTAAAACGTTTTTTTACGAGGTATTAAGTATTAGCTCAAAATGAAGAAAAGAACGCAGAGTTAACTGAACAAGTTGGCGCACGGGACAATAAGCTGGAAACAACTGCATGATGGTAGCAGCTGTGCGCTTAGCTCTTCTAGTTGGGAACTGCAACCGCACTTCTCGACAATTTAAAAGGAAAAGACAAATAGTTCACAGATCACGAGTTACCGTTGCAGAACTTGGGTCCGAAACCCATTCGTAGTTCCTTCGTGGGAACCGGGGGTAACAACCAGGAATTCGGTGTTGCTGGTGGTTGCTTATTGTACCAGTTGCTATTCCCTGGCGCGAGGTGATTGCAGGAAAATTAACTAAGAGCCGTCAGGTCGGCTTTAACTGTGACCGCTGATACGGCAAACGAGAGGTCGTGGGTTCAAATCCCTGCATGTTCGGAGTACTTTTGTCTATTATCGTTGTCTAGTTGCCGAACAAAGTAGATAATTAGGTCCTTTACATATAAGCTTATATTAGCAAACAGTGATCAAACAAAGTTCTTTGAAAGCAAAACTGTTGGCGTTTTTTCTTTATTTCCTAAGACTAGACTAAATGACGCAGAAAAGCGACGGAATAAATAGCAAGTCCGATATAACTAACATACGACGAAGATTTTAGTCACGATCTGAAACTTCTTTACATGGTCAGAACTTCCGAACAGTTGAAAGTAAGCTTCTTAGCAACGCTTAGCTTCTTAAACCTTACAGGCACGGCTATATAGATCAAGCAAGGAACTACTCCTAGAGCGCGTTCCAACCTCCTGACAATAGTAACTATCAGTTACTATTTTCGTTCGAACCTCGTCAAAAGTTACTACGCTGACCGTTCCGGCCTTGTCGAAATAGTAACTATCTGCTTACCACGCTCGGGAGCGTAGTAACTATGGATCTCTGTAACGTGATCAGTCAGATCAGCCCGCGGCATGATATCTGACCGAAAAAAGAAAAAAAGTGTTCCATCCTTGACGCCAAGAAGCACAGTATAACCACGGTGACTAGCGTAGTAACTACGGTAAGTAGGGTGGAACACGCTCCTAATCTGCAGCCTCAACCTCGGCGCTGGATCTAAGGGAGAGCATGGGTATTATGGCTCGTTGCACGGAAAAGGCGGCTGTTGTCTGAAGCCGCCTTATTTTCATACAAGCAGCAGCAACGTTGCAGGTTTAGTACTGGAAGGTTGGGAATCAATCTGTTGGAAAAAGGAAATTTTGGGCATCCAAAGTACGGTTATCCGGTCAAAACGAAAACAGGGACTGCGAAAATAGCGGCGGTCAAAGTAGCGAAAGCAAAAATTGCGCCATGCTAAAAATGCGACTGGCAAAACCAGGGTAAAACCGCGCCTAGTTGTGTAGAATGTCATGAGACACAGGACTTTTGACAACAGCAAGAAGAAAAAAAGAAGAGATTAATTATTTTTGCTTTATTGATAATATTTACAGACACTGTTCAAGGATAATTTAAGCGATTTTTGTCCTAAGATCCCACCCGTTATCCGAGCACCTCGGAAGTTCGACTTTTGATTTTTTTTTTGCTTTGTTTATTATAACTGAAAAAAAAATCTGTTTTAATTTTCGCATAATAATCACACCGTCAAACGGAAGGGAACTTCCGTTGGGACTGAACTCGCGTACGTTAGTCACCTTGCCTTTACCCTAGTCTATCGCGATAATTCAATTCCACTGTTTTTACAGTCGCGGTATATTGATCGTCCCTGTTTTCGCATGTCCTGGTTTTCGCTTTCGATGTTCGACCGTCACGGTCACATTTTTTGTATTCCCTATTTTTGCTTTCGCTGGTTTGACATATAACCCCATTCATTACACCGATTTAGTAACAATTTAAACAAATATGAGTTTTCTTCACCCTTAATCTCTCCTCCGGCATTTTACGAAAACACGGTGATAAATGTGACAAAGCCACTCGTACAGTAACACCTAAACAACATAATTCTGACTATCTTTCACAATTATAGACATGCAATATACTCCGTAATAACAAAAATGGCCGCTCATCCATGTATCATAAAAATATCACGCCTGACACGCAGCTACTGGCTCAAATTCGCAAGAGACAACTTCTGAACCTTTCAGAAGTAATTTCAACCATGGAACGAAAACTGGGTGAAATCACTTAAAGTCTTTTTGTGTCGCCTTTTTGACTACCCCGTACGGAAAAAATCATTAAAATGTCACACAATATCATAAGGAAATCATGATTTTTCATTTTATCAATAAGAAAATCATAGAGAAATCATGATTTACCTTCTTTGTGACATTGATGTCACGAAAACGTCATGATCAGGCAAAAGTCATGAATAATTGTCAGAAAAAATCACAATATTTTACAGTTTTGATTTCTCTAAATCATAAGAAATCATGAACGGAAGTTACGTATTTATGATTTAGTGTTCGTGACTTCAAAAATCTTGAAAAGATCAGAACTGAAATTTTAATAATTTCAGAAAATCAATAAAACATCATTTTTGTGATGATTTACGCCTTCGTGATCAATCAAATCATGAAAGATCATTTCAGTATCAGTTTTGTGATCTGGGAAATCATAAAAACTCATAACCACCAATTAAGAAGGTTGTGATCAGTGCTTGTGATTTAAGAAAATCATAAACATATCATTTTGAGAAGGCTTATGATTTTGATTAATCATTAAAAAATCATTTTGATGATGAACGAAGCCGTCGTGTTTTCAAAAATCATGAAAGATCATAGCGGTAGATCTTTTGTGATCTGCAGAATCAGAAAAAAATCATAACCACGAATCATGAAATTTGCGAATCAGTCTTTATGATCTAACACGTCATAACAAGATCATATTGAAAATTTTTATGATTTTATAAATCACCAAGAGATCGTTTCAAAGCTAACATAAGCCTTCATGATCTTGACAATCATAAAAAAAATCTTAAAAAAGAATTCTGACAGCTGCAACTCAGTCTTCATGATTTTTAGAATCACCAAAAGGTCATATTCGGAAGTTTCATGACTTAATAAAATCATTAAAAGATCATTTCGATTTTGACTCTAGCCGCTGTGATCATATAAAGCACGAAAGATCATTGTGAAGAAATATAATGATGCGGCAAATCATGGAAAATCATAATCAGGAACTACTAAGGTTATGACTTGGTCTTCATGATTTTAAAAATCACAGACAAATCATATCGTTGAGTTTAGTGACTTTACTGGTCTGTACGGTTGTACCGCCGCTGGCCGCATCATTCGATTATCGATCGATGCAGATCGGGTTGCACGGTTGCACCGGCCGTTGGCTATTCGCCCCCTGCTCTGTGTGTTGTATTGTATTAGTCAGTGCCAGTCACAGTGTTTCCACTTCTACCGATTTTTCGGGAGATCTACCGAATTCCCTATCCATCTCCCGACAAAAAAAGAAGATCCCGAAACTACCGAAAATCTACAGAAAAGTCTGAATCCCCGGAAAATGTTACTTTGTGTTGGTGGTCATTCTTTGTTTTTGATATGGCTGTTGTCTGTGGTATTTTAGGGATTTTTTGAAGGGTGTTGACGGCGTAATTATACCTTTTTTTTGCGTGCGGACGACTACACTTAGTTTCAAAATTAAATACATTTCATTATTTTTCGAGCTTCTATCTGCTTCCGAAGTTCCCCTTCGAAACAGAGTCACTTTGACAAAAATTGATCGACGAAATCCCGCTTTTCTTTCCGGAATCGCTCTCTGAGTTTTTAGAATGTGGTACTTTATTCGCAAATCGCTCAAACACCTCCAAAAACATAACACAAAATGAAAAACAGTCCTACTGAAAATTCTACCGAACCCTGAGAGCCATCTAC
This sequence comes from Branchinecta lindahli, assembly GCA_023053555.1. Lineage (NCBI taxonomy): Eukaryota > Metazoa > Arthropoda > Branchiopoda > Anostraca > Branchinectidae > Branchinecta > Branchinecta lindahli. Next base: position 17,543,555 of record JAKZAO010000003.1, read on the forward strand.
CGATTTTCTACCGAAAATCGCCGAGGTTTTCCAGATTGTTTGAAAAGAAAAGTGGAAACACTGGCCAGTCAGTCAGTGGTGTTCTTGATTCAGTTCAGTCCAGTAAAGATATTGAACAATATATTAATGAGTATAGTGCATTGGCGACGAGGATTACGGAAATTGTACAGCTTATGAGTGGTGAAGAATATTGCTGAGGACTACTGCTAATGAGCAATTGTGAAATCAAGCAAGAAGAAGAGGCAACAATGGCGAATCGAGTGATTGGAGTGTTGAACGGGTATGTTCAAGGAACAGACTTTGCCGAGTATGCGGAAGTTATTGGCCGATATTTTGTAGCCAATTCGATTACGACTAGCCTACTGAGCAAAAAAGGGCGATCTTGCTCACAGCCTGAGGTCATAGCACATACACCTTGCTACGAAATTTGTGTGCACCGGACTTACCAAGCACCAAGACCTATGATGAGCTAGTTCAACTGTTGACGGATCACTTAAAGGAACAGTAAACTTGACTACGCAACTTTCGGCCATCGAATCGCCCGGGGGGGCTTGGATAAATATATAGGGTCTTATTGTCGACAGGCCCCCCCTTCTTTGTCATCTCGAACTGTCTCGAACCCCCTCCTTAGTGTTCCCAAAGCTAGCTGGCAGGCCCTTGCCCCTTATGCACTGTAATTATGCACTCATGTACTGTAAAAAGTTCGCCTTTTTACATGTAGACCACAGAGTAACGACCTCCCGACTAGGCGGCCGGGGTTCGATTCCTAGTCGCGGCACACAAACCTTTTGCTTTTTGCAAACCTTTTGCTCAGAAGTCGAATTCTCGGAAACTGCCAGGAAACTGCAATGGTCGTAACGATAATTTTTCTTACTCTCAATATCGACTCAGGGTACATTCTTGATATGTTAGCTAGCTCCCCGAGTCAAGTTTTCTGTTCCTTTAAAGCCTAAGAGAATCATCATAACCGAAAGATACAAGTTTCATAAAAGGTTCCGGGAACCAACAGAGACTCTTGCGGATTTTTACGGAGCACTGCGTGGCTTGGCAAAAAACGTGCAATTTCGGGACTTTTCTCGAGGATGCAGTAAGAGACCAATTTGTCAGTGGCTTAAAATCGAGCTCGATACCGAAGCGACTTCTGACTGAGGAGACGCTAACTACCGGCTACTGCTTTGGCGACAGCACAAAGCATCGAATCTGCGACAAAGGAAACAGCAAAAATAAATGAGCAACCAGTGAATGCGTTAAAAGTGCCAACGTATGCTCACTGTATCAGATGTGGAGAGTCTAATCATGCAGCTGAAAAGTGTTTTCGCGGTTAGGAAATCATGACCTAAATCGACTTATCAGTCATCATGATTTTCAGTACTCACAGTCATGACAAATTTTTTCGTATATAGCACCAAAACGAAATCATGATCGGCATATGACACACGTCATGACAAAGATCATAATTTTTGTCATTATGAATGACAATAAAATCATGATTCAAGCTCTTCGGAATATCATGATTTAGACAAGACAAAAGATCACCAATAAAAGTCGTGACTTTCGTTATTGAGTCATGACAGATATCACGACAAAACTCGTGATTTTTGTCATAAGAATCACAATAAAGTCATGATTCAAATTTCTGGATTATATTTTTTATTTTGCTGATTTTCAAATTGTCATGATCCAAAAGTGACAAAAAAGATCACCAAGAAAGTCATGACTGTCGTTATAAAAGAGGCATGACAACTGTCATAACAAAAATCATGACTTTTGTGATTACAGATCTTCTTAATGTCATGATGCAAGGTCCTTTCCAAAACTTCATGAAAGTCATGACAAGAGTCATGACAGATGTCATGACAAAAATCATGATTTATGTCATTACAAATCTTCATAATGTCATGATGCATGGTCCTTTCCAAAACTTCATGAAAGTCATGACAAGAGTCATGACAGATGTCATGACAAAAATCATGATTTATGTCATTACAAATCTTCATAATGTCATGATGCATGGTCCTTTCCAAAACTTCATGAAAGTCATGACAAGAGTCATGACAGATGTCATGACAAAAATCAAGATTTTTGTCATTACAAATCTTCATAATGTCATGATGCATGGTCCTTTCCAAAACTTCATGAAAGTCATGACAAGAGTCATGACAGATGTCATGACAAAAATCAAGATTTATGTCATTACCAAGAAAGTCATGACTGTCGTTATAAAAGAGGCATGACAACTGTCATAACAAAAATCATGACTTTTGTGATTACAGATCTTCTTAATGTCATGATGCAAGGTCCTTTCCAAAACTTCATGAAAGTCATGACAAGAGTCATGACAGATGTCATGACAAAAATCATGATTTATGTCATTACAAATCTTCATAAAATCATGATGCATGGTCCTTTCCAAAACTTCATGAAAGTCATGACAAGAGTCATGACAGATGTCATGACAAAAATCAAGATTTTTGTCATAACAAATCACAATAAAGTCATGATGCAAGGTCCTTCCCAAAACTTCATAAAAGTCATGACAAGAGTCATGACAGATGTCATGACAAAAATCAAGATTTTTGTCATAACAAATCACAATAAAGTCATGATGCATGGTCCTTTCCAAACTTCATGAAAGTCATGACAAGAGTCATGACAGATGTCATGACAAAAATCAAGATTTTTGTCATAACAAATCACAATAAAGTCATGATGCATGGTCCTTTCCAAAACTTCATGAAAGTCATGACTAGAGTCACGACAGATGTCATGACAAAATCAAGATTTTTGTCATTACAAATCACAATAAAGTCATGATTTTTCTTGTTGTTGTTCACGATTTCTTGTTGTTCCTTCGATTAGTCATGATTTTAAAATCATGACTTTGCCATCAATAGGTCATGATTATAATCACTATAGAATCATGATTTTTGTCTTGACAAAAATCATGATTTTTGTCATGACACCTGTCATGATTTTGTCATAATTCGGAATCACGATTTTTTTTTGATTTTTTAATGACGTTTTTTCCGTACGGGACTTCACTTGAACCTGGGTTCACGGTGACACTAATTTTCACTACATGGCTCGTGAGGACTACCAAACGTGAGTCTCTCGGATTTCACTAATAATCTGGTTGGCGTGTTGTAGCGCCTGGAAAAAAAAATTAGTATATTTATTTATTTGCCTACGCCACGGATGGTCTCGAACATACAATACGGAAAATAACAGAACACCTACAGCATTGTTCACTCTTCCTAAACAGCTACCTCATATTTACTCAAATTATCCATCACCGTTCCAACAGTTTTATAATTCGGCAATTTGTAGACGTCAAAATAACAGGGAAGAGATTACTATTCCCAATCTGACCTAGGAAGAAGGGCTCCTGGCACTGCCTTATGGTGTATTTACATGCTGCGCAAAAACTGACCGTATTTTTCAAAACCGAGCGGAAAAACGGTCGTTTTTGTTGCTAGAGAATTTTCCTAGCGGAAAAACGAGCGTTAAATACGCTCGGATTTGAAATACGTTCGGTTTTGCGCATTGTGTAAATACACCTTTAGAAGAATAATGAACCGAAGCAGATAGTGCGAAGGCGCTTAGAGTTTAACCGAAAATGGCCAATATACGACAGGCTAGTTACCCATCACTTACTCACAAATATGGGCTCATAGACCCGATGAAAATACGTTACTTCGTTGCTCCGCTATTCGTCATGGAATTAACTTTTTCTTTAGGATTTACAGTACCTCTATGTGCTTTACCTCTATGCTTGGAACATATAGCAACTACAACGGTGAACGAAGGCAGAAAAATAAATCTTTTCTAGTTCAAACACTATAGCATTCTCTGCAGAAGCGACCTTACAATCTGGAGTTGAACATTTCCTGAGCTTCGCTTCGTTAGCCACTGGAATGGACACTTTTTTTAAAATTCAAATTCTCTGCGTCAGGCTTTGTCTTGTCGGGCCAGCAGTGCATATTCTGAGAGCGTGTTCCACCCTACTTACCGTAGTTACTACGCTAGTTACCGTATTTACTACGCTAGGCTGGAACGCTTTTTTATTTTTTCGGTCAAATATCAGGCCGCGGGCTGATCCAACCAATCACGTTGCAGAGATGCGTAGTTACTACGCTTACTACGCTCGCGAGCGTGGTAAGCAAATAGTTACTATTAGTTACTTTTTTGAGAAGGCTGGAGCGGTCAGCGTAGTATCTTTTCGTGAGGCTGGAACGGAAATAGTAACTAATAGTTACTATTGGTAGAGGGGTGGAACACGCTCTGAATGTAACTACTAGAGTACAAGGTGAAAAAAATCCCTTAGCAGATTCAAAATAATTCACTATATTCAAAACCAAGCCACAACAAGACCAAAGGTTTCGATGGGATCCCAAAATTTTAATATTTGCTCCAGACAATTCGGTCTTGTAGATATTCGGTCTTCAACAGACTTCTTAAACATTTTTACTTTAAAATTTAGATACAGATTAAGGCCAATGGTAATAATCGGAGAAGACCAAGTTCGTATCTGACAGTGCAAACGGAGGTTCGATGTAGGGGCAAGCAGACATGCTGAATTGGTTTTTGAGCTTTAGTTTTTTTTACAGACAAGTAGTTTGTCCGGAATCCGGCCGAAACTGGAAGTTGGGCAGAAGTAAAGAAGGAAGGAGATACGACGTAGGCTATATAGGTAAACCATATGCTGAATCCAAATCTGGATATTTGAGAGCGCAAAATGGATATCTGAGTATATCTGAAATTGGTGAAATTCAGCTGGCGTAGGCTAATCAACATCAGACTAAACTTTTACTTTTAACAAATTTTCCGGTTTTAGCCGGATTCCGAGCGATCTATACTTCCGGTGAGAAAATGATTGTCACATACGAATTCAGCATGTCTTCTTACCGCAAATCGAACATCTTATCAACTTTAAATATTTTACTTTATTCCGGCCGAACTAATTGCCCGGCGAGAAAATAATTTTAATATTCAGACTCGGCACGTCTCCTTGCCCCTAAATTAAACCTCTAAACTTCAGACTAAACTTTTCCCCGGATTCTGGGTGAACTATTTGTCAGGCGAGAACATAAATTTCATATTCGGATTCAGCATGTCTCCTTTCTCGATTTAAAATGAGAAATTGCCCTCTGACAATCAGCTGTCTTAAAATTCATAGGAGATACTGACCTTAAGCATATCCGCTGCTTCTTTTCTTCTCTGCGCAACATGTTCCGATTCAGCTAAGAGAGCTTCTATCTTGTCCTGTTTGTACAGGCATGTCACCAACTCGGACTGGAGGTTTTCCTTGATGTAGTTGACTAAAAAGTGCATAATGCACTTCGGGACGGCGTCTTGTATTGATTTTCGGACAATGTAGAAATAAGACTTGATCAATCGTTCTGTGAAAGAAAAAGAAGACATTGGGCATTTAAATAAATCAAAATCAATATAAAAAAAAAAATCATGTTTTATTATCGGAGCAGATAAAAGCCGGAACCTGAATTCTTCTGTACCTTTTTGACAAAATTAACAAAATACTGGTTGATTCCAAGTGACGTATTTTTTTATATGACTGTATATATTCAAGTTATTTTGGCCCGTTAACTGTACTGGCCGACATATTTAGTGTCAATTCGGCGCTACGAGTTGGATCAATAAAACTATCTATCTACTGTGATGCATCATGGCTTCCCAGTTGGGAATGGAGAGGGTTCGTGGGTTTTCACAAGCGATTGCTCTGCTCATTAGAGAGACGTGACGGTCAGCCCTACCAAAATCCGCGCTTTCGGTGGTGGTTAAGCCAAAGTTACAAGAGGTTTCTATGCACATAAGTTCATGGAAAGCGGTTCCAGCTACACAGTTTTCAAGCAACTCACTTAGGTTTCCCAAACCGTCGGAGCGCAAAAACCGCCCTGGCAAGTGAATCGTATTCCAGCCGAAGCCGCAAGAATGGCCGGCACATAAACCCGAGATGGGCGAATCCGAATCCGGATTCAAATCCGGGATTCTTCCTTCTGGCCGGATTCAAACCCGGATTCGAATCTTCTGCTTGTCCGGCTGGATTCGGACCCGGATTCCAAACCCTCAATGTCACGAATCCGCTCAAATTTCTAGTCTACGTCCTTCCAGTTTCCGTTTTTCTTATTTTTACATAAGTGTGCTTAGGCAATCCAACTTTTTCGTCTCCACCACCAACCGTCCTCTGTTCTATAACGTTATCTGTTTACATTAGATATCTGAGCTTTTTGTCACCTCTGATTTTTAAACTATGTGTAAATGATCTGAGTTTGTTAAGGTCGGATTCGATTCCGGATTCGAATCCTCAGCAGCACGAAATGGTGGATTCGGATTCGTACCTAGCCCTGGATTCGGATTCGAATCCTTTCATGATCGGATTTGCCCATCTCTGGCATAAACTCACATAGCCGTTCAGACCAATCATACACAAATCCTCATTTTTTGGGCATGGTACCCTCATGAAAATCCGTCGAGTGGAATTAGTTTTTCAAACAGGTTTTTATGGGGGTACCATGCCCTTGCTGCAGGGCATGGTGCCCCAAAATATGAGCATGCCCATACACTGGGGCACCATGCCCAAAAATTGAAGATTCGTGTATGACTGGTTCAGCCCGCTCGAGCCGCAGTTAGGGTAACCCGACGTTCGCGCGTGTGCCCTCGACAAATATTTAAATCTGAGACAAATCTAGTACGTTAGAACAGTATTTCATGTTTCTCACCAGCGGAAGCAGGCTCAACGACTTGTGCACTATATCCAACAGTGGGGCACCTTCACAAAATTTAGGTCCCTAAGCTTGAGCCACCTCCCAAAAGTGGAGGATTTGTGCTAGATTGGACAAACCGTCAATAATCGCAGCAATTTCAGCGAAATCGCTCCAACAACAGACAAAGAAACGCCATACGGAAGTACCGCAGAACAACAGCTCGAAGAATTATACCCAAATTTCACCAAGGTCTTTCACTCCGTTCACGTTGGTCCTGTAAAAGGGGTAAGGATTCTCTGTAAAATATAATTTCTATCGTGTTGTACTAAAGAAGACTATTACACTAGAAGGTACGAGAGTCAACTGTATCTTCTCCGCGACCACGAACATAGCGACAGAGGTTCACCCCTCATCTGATCATTTTATGTTATCCATTCTTGATCGCTCCCATTCTGACATCGCACTCGCGCTGCTCCTTTTCCAACTACTGTTCTGTCGAGCTGACTGACAGAGCTTCACCCTGCACTTGCTCGGTGTTGTTTTCTTGACTCCCACTCCCCAACAACCAAGGATGTTCTTCGACTTTTGAGCGTCTCCAAGAAGGGTATAAGCATATCGGTTTGAGCTTTAACACTGATAAGACAGTTGTTCTACCGTTTAACTACAAAGGAAACAGACGTTCAATAAGTCTATCGGGCCCTGAAGTTCCTTTCGCCAGCAGTCTTACTTACCTGGGTATGCTTATTGGAGCGAATCTGAAAGAAACTGCAAACCTAGCACTGAAAAATTATGCTCGAAAGATCCGGGCAGCATATGCATCCCTGGCTTCAAACGTTTCGTATCTGAGTAGAGCACACCGATCTCAGTTATATAATAGCCTAAGAGTTCCTCACCTACTCGCTCTTGCTCCTGTCTGGTCTTTTTTTAATTGTGGTAAGAGGAAGCAAGTTCACCGCCTTTATTTTAAAATTGCAAAGTATTTGATGGGACTGCCAGCGTGGACAAGTAATTCTTTTCTGCAGAGAAAGTATCGATTGGTAAACCCAGCGGGAGTTATTGAGAAGCGTATTAGTGATTTTCTACTGAATGCCAGGAGTCATTCCATCTTTGGTCATTTCTGTTTGTTCCAAGTTCGTAGTTACCGAAGTATGTTTTTCCTTTCCGTTTTTCTTGTTTTTTACTCCGTCTTTTCTGGGCCTCGCCCACTTTTGTTCAGTGACGGGTTATAAATAAAATGATGAAGTACATGGGACATAATTACCTATCACATCGCATTCGCGCTGCTCCTTCTCCGACAACTGTCGAGCATGATTGGTCACAGCGGTAGGGAGCAAATTCACGGACTTCACCGGACTAGCTGTGGCGGAAGATGGCACGGAAGCCGTCGGAACAGGCGAGCTTCCCTCCTGTCTCAAGTCCCCGTCAGAGGCTGCCTTCCCGGATGGTAGCAGGTTCGTAAACCAATTGGTCTGAGACTGGCCGTTGGTCACTACTTCACTCCCGCTTATGTATCTCTGGTTCTGCAAAATAAGATGATTACTACAAGAGGAGGCAGCGTCTGCGGTAATATTAGCCTACGCTTGTTCCTTGCTATAGGTTTAATATTTGTTTATTTATTTCCCTCAAAATTAAGGAGTACAATGTTGTGTCGGTCTCTATGTCAAGTGCTTAACCAACTATATGTACATACCGAAGTGAACATGATCCTCTGGTACTTTGTAGAATCCAATTGCACAAATGAAGACTCAGAACTATATAACATCCTGTTAAACTTAAGTCCACGTCAGGTAGATATCGCTAAATTCTATACTACGTCCACGTCAGGTAGCTTCCGGTCAGGAAGCTAAATTGTATATTACGTCAGTTGAACCTTTACTTGTGCAGTTAGGAGTATATAAGCTCGTCAATCATTGTCTCTAGTGTCATTCGTATTTTGTAAGTCACACATGACTTAGTCTATTATCGTTATCGATTGTGATTATAGAAAGATAGATAGTTTATAAGCAGCCCGAGGGCCATGGCAAAAATTTAACAGACAAAAGAAAAAAAAACATTGGGATTGGGATTGACATTTATACAGAGTAAGTTGTAAATAAAACCTCTATGTGTTAGCGTAAACCTTGTCTACTACCGCCCTTACTTACCCACCGCCTTACGTACGCATCGGCACACGCTACCCTAAGCTACGGTGTACTTCAGATACAACAACAATACATGATATGTAAAACAAAACTCTACCTAAATCAACTGATCCACTCAATAACACCATAAACACTATAAACAAAATAAAGATGGTTTGGACAACTTGGCAGTCGACTGTGGCACTGACATGTGAGCCGTACAGGATGGAAATTCGCTGCACGAATAATACAAGTACTGAACGCCAGCCTACCTTTGGAACATCTTTCGGTGGTTCCACTCCGTTCACTATCACATTCGACGTGGCAGGTGCGGCAAAACTCACTGTATGGCGCTTGTTTATGGCAGCCCTTCTCTGGGCAGTCTCGGGGTCACTCTTCATAAAAGTCGATGCGAAAACGGCATCTTGGTGGAAGTCGGGATGACGCGTGTTGATGTAGGCTAGCTCGATGGCTATAACGTTCTCAATCTAAAAGACAAGCACATTAGTTTCTCGGAGTTCATTCTGTCAGCCAAATTCGTGTCTCCGACTGAATACTATCAAGAACAAATAAGCACCAGAACCTCCGTCTCCTTATTTCTGTAATACGACCACGCGGAGTCGAATGGATTCATATACCCTGCCCGATGCAAACGCGCGAAGGGTAGGAGCTATGCGGAACATCACAATTCGTTACCTCTACAAACAGCTACATCACAGTAAAGCCCCGGAGAAGAAATTTCCAAAGTAAAAGCCGATTGGTTATCTGGACGCGCTGCAGAGCGGGTCAGCGGGCCTCCTGTACTTTTCATCTAATATGCGCAGCGGCGAAGAGGGATGTAGACGGGCATCAACTCAAAGCTCAGCAAATACCTTTGGCTCAGGTCAGTTTGTCCGGGTATCCGTAGTCGCTGCATGGGACCAAAGACAAGTTCTATTGGCTTATCTGTTCTTGATAATATGACTTAACCTTGAAACAGTGAAGGAAGGGTTAGATTTCATCACGTGGGTTGCTGGGTTATGGACGCCGGGGTCTTTGAAACGAAGAAAACCCTATTTGTTACCTTACTGGGTCGAGGTCAACATAAATTCCCTAGAATTAGTGTTTTCTGATCCAACAATTCCTAACTAAGTGAAACTCGAACACATGAATGTACACTTAATTTGTTTTGGGCAAAAACGACGCATTTCGTGGAACAGAGGTGGTGATCATTTAAAAGCGTGCACGATCTTGAATTGGCAGCCACAAGGATGATGTAGCCGGGGAAGACCAAGAAACACGATCCGTCATTTGCCACACGGAACTTGAAAACATACGCGCCAGTCTGCAGCCGGACTGAGAGAATGTCCTGGCAGCAGCTGACCAGACCTATAAGTGGATGCCCTGCTACCTCTCGTGAGGTAATTTTTTAGCTCCTGGTCCCACAAACGTGTTCTGCCATACCCTGCCTAGCACAGACTGCGCATTTGCTTGTACAGCCAACTTACCATGGAGTTAGTCGGAGGTAACCTCTTCCTCAGCAAGCTCGAGACAACATCGACGATTTTCTCATGTAACGTTGGGAACCGCATCATCTCCGTCTGAACTTCAGTGCCACAATGCTGGATGATTCTCTGTAATTCTTCATGAACCAATTCAATACAGCGGAGAGACGGCTCTTCGAGCCGTCGGATCTGCCGCTTTACAAGCAGTTCGAATGAGATCTAAAAAAAAACATAATTTTGGTATTTTTGTCTTATAGGGCTACAGCTCATGGCGGAGTCTACAAACTCTTGTCAAAATTAGGTTGGGCAGTACTTCCTGACCAAGCGATCAACTTATCATTCTGGCAAAATTCGTCATCATTGTTACACTGTCAGAAGCCCGATAACAGACAGCACATGTTTTTACAAAAAAATCTATATATATGTTAGGTTTCGGGACAAAACTTCTGTCACGACCCTGTTAAGTGTTTTATTTCGATAAAAGGGTCATAACAAATATAGCCTATTTCTCATGAAGTTTAACACAAACAAAGTGTAAGACGCAAACATGCGTTTTCTCTTATCAAACGCCTGACAACGTGTGATGTCAACGGCAAGTCACTGCGCAATTCTCGATCCTAGCTGGGACACTGGCTAGTAGTATGCTTCGAATTCATCAGAAAACTAGGAAGCAAGTTGGCCAATGCAGGAGAACGAAAATTACTGCGATAAAATACAAGATTAGAAAGGCGAAAAATAGGAACACAAATAACTGTGACGAAATGCTAAGAAATTTATTAAAACAGAATATAAACTACTCCTAGTCTATTCCTTCGTAATTCATTCTAGAATCAGAAGCATTATTTTTGTTCAATCAAATATCCGAACTGATGACCACGAGGAAGGGGAGCCACACATGGGTCATTTATCAAGGTATTACTAATTCGTTATAGGTCACAAGTAAAGAAAACAGTCAGAAAAGAAGGATACAAAACCATCCACACGAAAGCAGTCACACTAACCTCCGGAACAAACAGAGCCGGTCTTGGGCCCGTCGCATTGCGGATAGCAGTCAAAATGTCCAAAGGGGTTAAACCGGCTAGAGGATGAATGGTGTCAAGTGTTCGTCCAAAGGTCTCATGGAAAATATACGAGATCCGAGCGCCTCCGCACCTAAACATAAAAAAGATATCTTATCACTTCACGCCTTAAAGGACCCGCCTTACCTATAGTACTGCTTCACACTTTCCCTAATCGTTCCAAAATTTTCATTTCCAAGAATTCAAACTTCCTATGTCAGTTTTATCCAACGAGACAACGCGGATTTCAGGATTTTCCGCGTTTGACTCTTTTCGACTCGCATCGGGCTCCCGCTTATTGCTTACGAGGAGCTCATTGGTTGGAATTTCGGTTATGCAAGTTTTTCCGTGTTTCTCATAAAAAAAACAACAACAACAAAGCCGAGACGGTTTTGTAATCTTTGAGAAGATCACAAAGGTGTCATGTATGTCAGATTAATGGGACAGAGCCTGTCTGGCTATCTGACACGACTTGTGATCCAAGGCACGCCTCCACGTTGGAAGCTGACTTGAGAAGCGGGCTCGCTCTTTTTTCGCGAAAAACTGGAAGTACACAGGCTACTTTTGTGACTTCGAAAAATCGGCAGTATCATAGCAACACAGACTCTGTCACGACCCTCGACGCAAGCCATACTACCGAGGTGGTTTGTCAGATGGACAGTCGACTATCCAGCCAGTTTTCGCAACTTCAAATCCAGATTCCAAGGCCTAGTCGGTATCTGATCTGACCACACAATGCGTGAAATAAGCCTTTAAAGTTTAACCGAAAAGGGCTGGGATAGGACAATCTAGTTACCCATCACTTATTCACTTAAATTGGCTTGAAGACCCGCTGAAAGTGCGTTATTTCGTTGTTCCGCTATTCACGAATAATCGATTTTCAAACAGTGGAATTTCCTTGTGATTTGTGGTACTCTATGCGCTTGTATTTTTGTTGTATGCTTTATGAGACAGATTTATGATTTTTTTTTTTTTGTTCAGGCACTAAGCAATCTTCACCAATCTCACCACTACCCACTGAAAAGCCGCGTTTGTGTCGAGATTAAAATTTCCCGCGTCATAATAGAATTTACGCTGTGGGGACGGCCGCAGACATTCTGAATGTCATAACTAGAGCAGATAGTGGGAATTAAAAACAATCCGTTTGCAGAATCCAAATAATTCAGTGTATTCAATTAAATGACACAAAAATAAGTCGGCTTTTCAGATAAACTTTAAGTAAGGCTGAAGTAAGGCTGGAACCGCTTGTTTTGAACAGGGTGACGGACAATGTCATAGCCTAGAACTAGCAGAACAATACTGCAGGTTCTAGAAGCTTCCCAGACGAGCTTGCATTCAAGCAAAACACCTCAGCAGACATTAATTTACACGTCGTGGCCAGGCTATTGGTTCACACTTTAGGGTCGGTGAGGGTGGGAGGGGGGTCTACTTAGATAAAACCTTACAGCTCTGTAGTTTCTATGTTCTTGGCAGTACCGTCAATAGTCGCACAATACGCAGAGGAAAACTTGGTGATGATCTGAAGAAGTGTCTGGCTCTTGTCCGATACATCCTCTCCAAACGAGTTTAGTAGAGTCTGGAACTGTGACACCATCACACTGACACGATTCTGTAAATAAAAAAACGTCTGTCATCTACAGACTGCAGGTGGATATCCACCTTGTTCCATAATCGGTAATTTCAGCTGTCTAGCGGCAGTGACTCCTATGCGCGAGAGATTAACACAAACAATTTCCTGTGATAAAATGGTATAATCGCACAGGTAAACTCAAAACTGATCTCAGAAATACACTTGAACCATCCCCAACATTTCTTTTCAAAAACCAACGGCACCAGTTGTCACCAGTAACTCCCCACTAAATCTGAAAGCTGTCTGACTCTGAAAGGGAGTCCCTTTTCGATGAAGGTGATGATATATAAAATGGAGTCCGTCGTCCGCCGTCAGTGGAGACTCCCTAGAATGCGAGACGGGAGCCTACAGGGGAAAAACCAAAAAGGGGGGACGCCGCTTTGGGAGTCCCCGGGAAACGGCGACAATACGCCTAATATCGAACTGAGATTTTTGTTGTACTTTGTTTCTTTCTTTACTTTACTCCACTTTTGATATCGTCGTCTTGATAACGTGTAAAAAAATATTCATTAATTAATTTTACTGATCTGACGATGCCCTGATTAGCCTTTGAGTTGCGTCTCATCTCTCTCTGGGAAAATATAAAAATGGTTTACCTTTAACTCGGGCAGGCATTCACGAATGTGGTGAAGAAGTAATCTGTTCAACGTCTTTGCTAAATAGGGGGTTCCATTACGTGTTGCAAGGGTAGGGTATTTCCTCTGCAGGAACATCGATTCGTCCTTTAGGGACTCTTCAATTTTCTGAAATGGATTCAAGTAGGTTAAGAAAAATAAGACTTATGTAGACTTTGTCACATTCTGTCAAAATACCGGAAATTTCTGTAGCTAATCTATCCATGCATCCAACCGATCCACACAAGCTTTTTCTCCTCAACCGATACCTTCCATCTATTTTTTTTCGGACCTATATGTAAAACTAGGAGAGCTGAGCGCAAAGCTACTAACAGTTTTCAGCTTCTTTACAGTTCATTGCCCGATGCGTCATACTTTATCATTCTTTATACTGAACAAATACCTAATATTCTAGTGCAAGGTATCTGCGCATTTATTATAGCCTACTAATGCTAAATATTTTTTGTTTGTTCACCCCTATTTAAAACCCCTCAACCACCATATAGACCTACGGGGCTCATCTTGGCCTTGACCTGCACTTTGACCCAAAGAATCCACACACCGAGTCTGAAAAAAAAATACATCAAACCTTCGAGAGTTATCATGCTAACAGTCAGACAGACGGACAAACTTTATCAAGTCATAGGTATCACGTCATTGCGTTCCGGGATGAAAAAAAAACGAATAAATAGTCAAGCATCTAAAAACCCGAGGTTTGAACGATTCTCCTTTGATAACCAAATAAAAAGAGAATAAAATAGTAACGAAACAACATCTTACCAACCTTGTTGTTAATAATGTCCTGCTGCGACCTGTTAACGACTCCGACGATTCCAAGCTTGACAGGTATTACTCTACCACAGAGCACGTCCATAGCATCAGTGCCTAAACAAGAAATGTATGAATGTCCGCGCGGTGATTTGTAGCAGAGGTATGTTAATTCGGACGTAACTTAATCCCGGATGGTCGATTTCTTTTATTGACTGCTTTGATAAAGTCGGAAAATCCATTAGATACACTTCGGACAGAATCGGAAATATCTAAGTAAAGCTTCACTGGAATTAGCAGCATTTCAGGGCGCACTTACACTCGGCGTAAAATCCGAGCGCATGTTTGAAGTTCGAGCTCCTATTCAATTAGCGCTAGATTTTATAGCTCGTTCCGCTTGGCACCAAAACGAGCGGGAAAAACGCTGGGAGTTAAAACGCACCCCGACTTGAAGCACGCTCCAATTTACGTAAAGTGAAAACTATTTTCCCATTTCTGTCAATTCGAGACAAAATCTCTCCTCGCTGGGCAACGGAGCATTCGATGACGTAGTGAGTGTCGCAACCCAGCGTTTGTCTTATCTTAGCAACAAATACAAGCCAAATTCCTTGCCTTGTCAGATGAAAATCTCGATCAGAAGTGATCAGACCAGACGTGATTTCGTACCCAAATAATTACTAGAATCCCTGCTTCGTTATAAAACTGGTCAAACAAAAGCAGGACGTTGCAGCAGCAATCGTTCAGTATATTCACGAGTTTTCTTGTTTTTCTTCGTGTTTATGATAAGGCGATAATTCACGGATTTCGTTAAAAAACTAAGCGATAGGCAAAACAAGCTTGTCCTCTAATCTTCACAGATCTCTCCTACCGGATTACGAAGCCCCAAACCCGACTCGACCTGAAACAAGGCTTCGCGCTACAACCCGAAATTGTACTAGACTTGTTCGCCCCGATATCCACTCTAATGACCGGTATCTTTCGTCATTTGTACCATATTTCGTAAAATATTTTAATTCTAAACTGTGAATTATTAATTGTACATACATATAAATATTTTAAGGCAATTATTGAGAAGTGATTATTAAGTTTTAGCCGTGTTAATAATTGTGTGACGATCCGATGCTAGCGAGTAAATATATGAGCTATTCAGGAAATAAACGTTATTATTATTATTATTAAGCTTTTATTCCTCTGTATGAGAGTATGTAAGTTTGGCACAAGGGCAAGCGCGGACACGGCTCAACGTGTATTTATATTATCGGTTCTTGCTGCCTGCTGTGGCCAAGTACAAATAGAAGTGTTGGGGGGTAAGAATCACGAGCGGCTCACCTGCATCCATGAGATCCAACTTCGTTATGACTGCCAATGTTCTCCTTCCATCCGGGTCAACGTCTCTTGCCAGCTTCAAAGCCTCAGAAGTGGCCATGTCTGTATTTGCACTGGTGATTGCTAGGATTATACTGTTGGGGTTGGACATGTACTTCATCACCAATTCTCGGATTTGGACTTCAATATCTTCCGGTTGGTCTCCGACAGGTACCTGGAATAGGTTTTTAATGATATTTTCAAGAAAGCAGAAAGATACGAGAACTAAAATAAATCAAGTTGAAACTTAGTTCATACCACCATCCCCTGCCGTCCGAACTTGAGATATATTAAAATATTTTATTATGGAATCCACTCTAGTGAATAAACGTTAGTAGTATTAATGATTCGTTATTAAACTGAATTTCTTGATAAGAAGGGGAGAACAGACAGAGCGTATGGGTCAGGCAGTTTGAATAGTGGCTGGAAGTGCCTGAAGGAAGTGAGTCGCTCTTTCTCACTTCTCCTTTCATGCCCTGATTCTTAGAGGAAGACTAGGCTCTAGTTTTCCTTGCTGGAGCTGTTCAAGTAGACAAGAGCCACAGAAAAGAATATGACAACGCAGTCTCCCTTTGGCCTTTGCTAGTGAAATAGGTTACACCTTTCGATAGACGTAAAAAAATACATAAAAAAAATAAATATAATATTTCAGGTTAGAGGCTATGAGTAATACCAAGTTAAAAAAATTCTCACGGTACCTTTGTCAATCCTGGGAGATCCACCAGAGTGAGACTCACAACCCTTGTAGAGTATATTTTCAGGTACACCGGTTCTCCACAAATTCCTTTGTTTGAACCAGCAAGTCTGTTTGTATCAGCTTCTATCTCCTTCCGCACTTCGTCGAAGTCAGTGAAAACCTTGTTCTTTGTATGAAGGAATTTGGCCCACTGTTCCAAGTTATCAGTGCCTGTAGAGAGAAGGTAATGACTATATAGTGTATACACTTTCTAGGACAGGGCTAAAACACAGGTCGATAAACGGTACGTCCGGCGGAACAAGACCAAAGCTTTAGGTGGGCCAGGGAATGTTTAGATTTCTTGATTCTGTCACTCTTGGTTTTGCCGGCAAAGGAGGTTCACTGCATGCACGATGTCCGTGCGTAGACAGCAAGTCCCAACCCAAGTCCCAATCCCCGATATTATAACACTCGGCATTTAGACTCCGTTTGGATTACCCATCCAATTAGAAAACGAGCATAAGAAAAGATACATTAACTTGTCTTCTCTTCCCTATATTTCTAAATATTATTTTAAAAGCTACTGGATCTTAAAAAAAGAGAAATTCGTTATTACTTCAACTTCAATGATCACTTAATTCACCAACTTCTGTCAAGAAACGTTTGTCTTTATAAGCCTACCAAGTTTCCGGTTTTCTTCGGATTCTAGCCCAACCATCGGACCAGCATCCGACTGAGCCGAATTCTAATAACATGCTCTTTCACCCTTCTGTCAGACCCCTCGTCAGTTTTGCCGGTCAATTAGGCCTGTTCCTGATTTTCTAAATTTTTCCACATTCTGGCCGAAATTTCAACCAAATATTACCAGTCCTGCAGAATCACCATGTAGTTTTCCATTATTTCCAGCCCCTAAACAGCTTTCCCAGGCAATTAGGTTACAAAATAGATTTCGGATTTGACCGGATTCTACTGAACTACCCGTCCGAGGCAAGTATGTAATAGGTCTCGTGATTCAACATGTCCATTCACACCTGTACCAACTTTCCAGTCAACTTGGTTGGATGTCATTTTCCATTCCTACGTTTCTACGCCCCTCCCCTAAATACTGGGGTGCAAAGCTCACCTACTAACTCCACTTGACTTTATATTATCTACGTATAGTCAGTTTATAAAATGGGGTCGAGCTGGTATCCCTAATTAAAGAACCTGAACCTAAAGAACCTGAACCTGACTCTCGATATGAAGAGTGCACACACCAATCTTCATCAAAATACCTCAATCCGTCCAGGAGTTATCGACGCCACAGACACCTGGACGGATGGTATGATTTACAATGCCGTACATCACTTTGAAAGCTCAAGAGCTTCACTAGCTATATCTTGAATTTTTACAAGACTATTCTTAAAATTTGACTCATCAGACATAAGAACCTCCATAGCCAGATTATTAACCATAACCAATAACCTTGTTTATAACAGGTTCATTTCTTCCAACTGGGCAACTGCAGCCTGATGACGACCCTTGCCAAGCAGGGCTGAAATCGCTGAAATCTTAGCTAACTTATCTGTTTGCCTCATTTTGACAGAACAGATCTATACTGTTGTCAAAAGTAACCAAATCAAAGGATCCAACAATCTCTCAGCAATGACTGAGGTCTTTATCAAACCTTTACCTAAATAAGGGTTCTGAATCGCAAGGTTCTATGCTCACCTTCTTCTGTACACCTGTACTGTGTGTCATTCTTCTGAACATATATGAGCTGAAGAATTAATGGTCTTCGTGTGACTATTCCAGTGCCTCGAGGAAGGAACGACCGTCCAACAAGACTTTCAAGGACAGAACTTTTCCCAGAACTCTGGAACAGAACCAAGGATTAGCTTGTTACACTAAATACAAAATTTTAGGCTGGAACGCTTCTCCTCAACAACAGCCGAAACAGTTCCATACAGGAAGTCATTCAAAGAAATTATTTAAAAGCCAGATCAAAACCAGAGTAGGGTACAACTCAAGTTATTTTCTCAGAGAGTGGTCAACTACTGCAATGATAATTTGACGATTCAAGGAATCGCTAGAAAATGACTGGGCATGTCAGAAATAGAACAGAAATCAGCTAGTATCATCTAATACATATATTCATCTTCAGTTTTAGCATTGTGCTCCAATGTCAGGCCATGCCGCAATGCATGAACACCAGTGCTAGTATGTTGGGGCACCATGCCCTGGAGAAAGGGCAGAACCCCTGTAAAAATCTGTTCGAAAATAATTGTTTTTATCACCCATAGATGGCACAGAGCAACGCCGATCCATCGGACCCCAATCAGTTTGAAGTACAAATTAAGATAATTACCTCTTGCTAGCCTCAACCTGTCAACTCTAGTTTAGCAAATTTTCTAACCTGGAAACGATTTAATGACCCCTCAATCATTTCTCTGCTAAGGTAAATCTTAGAAATACTGACAGATAGTGATATTCTTTTTCTTCTTTGAGATTTGCAAGGTTACTTACTTGCCTTTTATCATTTCACACTTTAGGTTGGATGAAAGAGCAGATTTGTTGCAAATTTGTTGCACCTCTCTTGGATTTTCCATGAGAACAAAAGCTATCTGGCATCTAAGCCTCTAAGGGCCCTCCAATTTCATATCAGAACATGGAAATACCATCTTGAACAGCTATCAGACATTCATCAAGGGTCAAAACTTTGGTTAAACACTTCTTTGTTAAGCTTTTAGTCACAAACAGATGCAATCCAGTGCTCTACACAGAGGTTTATGTCATAAAAAGATGCTGAAATACTGTATTAGAATAAATATTTTTTAGCAAGTCTTCAAACCAAAGTACAAATACAAGTAATCATTAGACTTGTCTCTTGTTAGAACATTGCAGCAGCGCAACAGACAGCAACAATCGAGTTCTTGGGCTTGGCTCTTGCAACTTTTGGATACATATTTTGATCTCTTTTATTTGCATGTGATAACACCTCTCAGTAGTGTCCGAATTCACCTGAAGCTAGCTACAGGCTAGCTATGACCCATTCCTGAAGCTAGCTATGACCCACCGTGAACTATTTTTTATAGAAGTTGATTTTTGGTTTGTTTTCGGAGTGTATCATATTTTGTTTTTTGTTATTGTGTTATGTTTCCCGCCATGGCCCAGTCAAGCACAAATCCTCAATTTTTGGGCATGGTGCCCCAACGTCAGGGCATGCCCCAAGGTATGGGCATGGTGCCCATACGTTGGGGCACCATGCCCTGGAGCATGGGCATGGTACTAGCATGACACCTGCATTGCACCGCCATGGTATTTGCTTGAACTGAGATTGATTACATACCTAAATAGGGCCTTCTTCCTCTCCTAGACCACAAGATACTTGATCTTACGTTCTATCTAACCTCTTTTTCCAATTTTAAAAATACTAGAGAACTTCCAAGAAATTTAGCATTTAATGAAGACCACTTTTTCTTATTGGTCTACCTATCCATTTCCAGGGAAAAAGGGGAAATTCATTCATGGCTAAATTTCTTGGAAGTTCCCCAATATTTTTAAAATTGGAAAAAGAGGTTGGATAGAACATAAGATCAAGTATCTTGTGGTCTAGGAGAGGAAGAAGGCCCTATTTAGGTATGTAATCAATCTCACTCTCAGTTCAACCAAATATCATGGGGGTGCCATGCTAGTTCCATGCCCATGCTCCAGGGCATGGTGCCCCAACGTATGGGCACCATGCCCATACCTTGGGGCATGCCCTGACGTTGGGGCACCATGCCCAAAAATTGAGGATTTGTGCATGACTGCCATGGCCCTTGGGCTTTATTGGTAGGGTAGCCAGTAAATTTTTTTTTAATCAAACCTGAGCTGTTGAAGATCAGAATGTGATTCTCCTATCTTTTAGCTTTGATTTGAGGCCAAAATCACCTCTATATCTTGCCTCTAAGCATCTTAAATCTTCTTTAGAAAACAGTATTTTACATAAAGAAATGCCTATGTTCATCCATTGACTTTAGGGTTTTGTCCATCTAGTGAGCTTGGAACTATGTGCTTCAATGAAATTCTATGAAACTGGGTATTTTGAGCTGGTTTTGAGTGCATGGGGAGCCCCAGAAAGTGAGTTAGATGAGAAAATATGAATAAGATCATTAAGGTTATAGTCCAATAGACCTATTGCTGCTATAGGCTGCTGACTTTTCCTCCTTAGTATCAACAAATTTTTGTAGGCAAGTTCAGCTACTTTTTTGTACATCTAAATTTACATTGAATATTAAGAAATAATATTAAATAGCTAGGACATCTTACTGATGGCCTTACAAAACAGACAATTTTGTCCTGAATGCAATGGTATTTTCAAAATATTTTTTGAAGATGTTTTAGACAGGTAAAACTGATCAGGAAAATTCACAGCAATTCCTGCATTCATTACACAAAAATTGCCAATTTTTGCCACTAGGTGTTTTTGTGGCCACCCTATATTGGGAATAAATTGTTTATTCATTCATTCAATTCATTGTTATATAAGTTATGATATTAATATTTATAACTTAAGGACCACTGAACTTACTCACTTTTACAATTGCCATCCTTTAGACTAAGGTAACTAAGGCTTAGTTAATTCTTAACAGCCTTTAATCACCTTTAATGACCAAACAAACTGACTGCAACCAACGAAACTAACCTGACTTCCAACAACAACAATCTGTGGAAGCTGAATAACGTCAGCTCCGACAGTGTTGAAAACTTCCTGTAATTTGTTAATAACAGGAATTAATGGCTCCATTTAAAAACTGATTAAGTTCAAGAAACTTTGTTTTTTCCTGTTTAAAAGTTGCGCCAAGATGAAAGAAAACTAACTGGCATGTTATTGATGAAGCGCAGGGGAGACCTGCATCTACGAAATACAACAGGACACGCCATCTAACTTTATATAAAGGAAAACCGTTTCGTTATTTTGGCTCTAGCAGATGGCACTAAAGACTCAGTCCTTATGAACGTTGTGAGAAGTTGGATACACACCCGTCGGTTCCAAAAGGATCTTTCGGAGCCACTGCAGCAGTGCAGCTGACCAGTCATTTTCAGAAACCATTTCCGTCACTGATAACGACTGTTAAGTTGAGTCTTCACCTTCCGGAATCTGGGTTCCCAGATTTTCCGAGATTTTTTTTGGAATTTCTTCTGCGATAGCCTACTTAAAAATTCCGGAAATCTGGAAGTTCAAAAGCCCCTTTTTTCCTGATTATTTTAATATACTATCGGACCGGTTCATATTCCAGATGCAATTTACAGAAGACGTCAAAGAATAATCTGGAAGCCCAGATTCCGGAAGTTCCGGGAGATGAAGACCGGACTTGGCTAACACTCAAAATGCCCACGATCACAATGCCCACGACGCAAAATGCCAACAACTCAAAATGCCCACGGTTCAAAATGACCACGCCTCAAAATGCCCACGACTCAAAATGTCCACGGTTCAGAACGCCCACGATTGGGTTATTTGAGATGTTCAGACCGAATCAAACTTGAATTAGAGGTGAGCGAGCAACGGGAGGAGTAGACCGAGTATCAGAATGACGATGATTGTATGCTGAACTGGTATAATCTCAATTATAATATAGTACTGGTGAAATTTTTAAAAGAAAAATGTGTAACCCCGCAAACTGCACCTGTACTCTGACGAAAAGCCTTACACACGGCCTGATCAAAATATTTAAATGTATCTGAGTGTTGTCTTTCTAATAGGCACACGGGCAGACAGACTTCATGAATTCATATGCGTTCAGTCAGTAACGTTTCCAAATCCCAAAATGCAACATGAATTCTGATCTTGAAATTTCGAACTCTGCCGAAGCCCCAACAGCGATCTTAGAACTGATATTTTGGAATAACTCTTACCTTCATGACGACCAAACAACTAATCAGATATGAAAACCAAGTTCAGAATTTACCGGCGAAAAGTAACGCTTAACGCTGATTGTATCAATAAATAAAAAGTGCCCATCGTTGCGGGAAATCGATGACAAACGCATTGTTACCCAAAGCTAGAACATAATCCTCGAAGCATTCTGTGTGTGATTTTTATTTATTTACTTATCACCCGTCATTTTAACGTAAACAAAGGACGGAGTACAAAGGAAAAAACGAAACAAAAGGGAAACAACAAAAAGAAAATTTTCACACACCAAAAGAATCAACTTTTATAAACTGAAACATCTTTGACCGTCAATTGAACATATTTAATATACATAGATAGATAGATAGATAGATACTTTAATTTAGCCGTTAGGCCATACACAAAATCATACATTTTTAAACACTTCGAGTTCGAGAGAGCGATTATATAAACTCACGTGTAAAACACTTTAAACTCCCACCACCAATAACTATTTGCATCTATATCCACCACCATATGCACTTAGGCACTTCGGGGTGCGACCGGATTTTTTAATTGTACTTGCTGATCAGGATAGCAATAGCAAATTAAAGGAGCTGCTTCGTAAGCATTCTAGCACTTGCAACGTCTAGGCCCCCCCCCCCACCCAAGACCCAAGATGAAGCCACGACTCGATCCGACAGCTGGGTCATCTAATGGCGCGGGTCGGAAGCGCCCGACATGGGGAGGCTGGGATCATAGTTTGACTATGGATCTAACAAAATGTTTTTATTTTAGCAGGTAGGCTATAGAAAATGTGAACAAAATCAAATAATTATAACAGTTAACTTTAATCCTTACTCGGAGAAACTTTTTACAGTTAGGTGGACGAAAGTTTAGCAAGTTTCCTCAGAACCGCCCTACAATCTGTTGTCTTTGAAATATTATTGTGTATTATTTCATGTATTTTCATTGTATTATGGTCAGTCGACTGAATATTCTAAAGTATTATTTTTTGTATATTTCATTGAATTATGGCCACGACTGTTACCGTACATGACACGAACTGGTGAGAAAGTTTACTGAGGGGATTACTACGTGCTCTAGGTTTTAGAAAGTAACAGAAATCTGCGCCAAGTGCCCTTTCCCATCAAACTTTTGGTTTTGAAATGCCCTAGTCTCGAATTCAACATACAGTCTGAGTTTGTCCGGGCAACCCCTCCCCTATTCCAATATTTCACGCTCAAACGAATCGGAATCACAACACGGTATAAATATTCCATAAGTGCCCTCGAAGTAAGAATTATTGGGCATATCAAATTAAACGGAGGGGATACTTGAATCCCGCTTCATTTCATCCGATCCGTTCCGTATCATCGGTGATATAAAGAAATGACCATCTGTAGATTGTTGGATGAGCTCTAACCGATCGACAGTCTAGTGTGTGCTCACGAATGATACCCGAAGGGTAGAAAGAACAGGAAAAAAGGACATGGCACTGGAAAATCTTTTGTGAAGTTTCAGCTACTCAAACGGTAGTTACTACGTCCCTTGCCTCCACGATAAACTAGACAGAGTCGTAGGCTGCGGAATTTTTTTTTTTAATCTTCATAGTTCATGTTCCACAAAATATGAGTGCAGCTGTGAATGAAGACGGTGAATCTAAGCAAGAATTGATAATAACGTTCCAGTCCAGGCCCGTATCCAGGAATTTATTAAGGGGGGGGGGGGGTTGCCCGCGGGTCGGACCAAAAAGTACAAAAAATACATAGATCAGAGGTTAGAGCCTACCAAAAACTATTACTTTTGTGGGTTTCGGGGTGGATTTCGAACCCCCTAACCCCCCTGGATACGGCCTTGTTCCGGTCCCATAGGTTAATTCGGATAACTCTTTTTTTATAACCCCCCCCCAAAAAAAAAGACCTTCACCAAGGAACAAGACCAAATGTTTTGGTGAGATTTCAAATGGTAAGGCTTAGTTTACACGAAATCAGGGTTCCCATTGAAATGAGTTCAACTAGACAATTTCCAGTTTCACTGGATTCGCCCTAGCTCTGGTTACGAGAGCGGTCCACGCACAATGAGATATTCAGTCGGATGCGAATTTCCTCATTCGCTCCGAATTTTGACACATTTCATAGTGACGCAAATTTTGTATGCGTAGTGTAACTTTCACAAGAAATTTCACAGTCAGGTTTGATTGGATTTTAGAGTTTGTTATAAAATTCACGAAACTTTGGTAATTTAGATACGAAGTTTCGAAGATTCTTACGTTACGGTATGTTATATTTTGCCGACTTATTTTCATCGAATCTGATACAGTCTGAACATCAGTTTCAATTCCATATGAAAGTTAGCAAAATTTCAAAGTTTCATTTCTAAGACTCAATGAGTTTCATGAGGGTTTAAACGTTTTCAACTAGAAATGACGAATTTTGTAGTTCTACTGTCTCTTTAATATTACCTTGCAAATTTCATATGCTTGTTCCAAAATACGGCGAAAGATCGGTCATCCCTACCAAGACTACAACAAACATTTTTGGTACCAAAAGGCCACCATATAGTGTCGCACGCGAGACCTTATCGGACTGTGTACGTAGCTTTAATTTTCGTTCCGTTTCAACTGGACACTCAATCAGCTCTCGTGACGCCGCGTTTTTTTCCAGAAAAAAAATCTAACAAGACCCAATCTTTTTGTCGATTGGAAATGTTATAGTCTAGTCTACTGCTAAGGTAAATTTAAAAGGCAGTCTATTGTTTGCAGACCGAAGAGACATTGGGAGACACAAACAAATTCTTAGAGTACCGTTACCATCCCTCGACCGTCTCGAGTCTGCACCAGAGACAGACCCACCCAACCATCATCGAATCCTTTTTTGTCTTACGTAATATCCATATTCAGCAGCAACCCTTTCCTAAAGATCCCAACATGGATTCCATTTTTTCCAATCCTTACGTCTACCGCCCCTCCTCCGTTACCCAGGCTACCTACACTGACTTCTTCTCTCTTATTATACCATCCCTCACACCTGCATGATCTGATCCTGCTCTAATTTTCGGGAAAACAACCTCTCCCTGGAGAATAATCCGATAAAATGACAAAAACATATCACGTTTCCAGAGTCTTTTTGTGTGAAAAGTAGGATTTTCGTCAAAAAAGTGTCAACCTGTCAAGGGTATCATCACTCCCTCATACTGAGCCATAAAGGGTAAGGGGTCCACAAAACAGGCGCGCTCTTATAACAGATGGAGATTCGACAGTAGCTAAATTAGAAAATATCAAGGGCACATGATTTTAGATAATGGCTGGCGATTCCGAGGACATGGCAACGTAGCGATTACTCCGTCGAGCGCTGGAAGGGAACTCCCTTTGAGACCTGCAACGGACATTAATAAATTGCCAGTGTTTTCGCGCACGATTTTTGCAAAAAACCTAAAGGAGGTTGAAAAACGTAAGATTGGCAATTTAGGAAAAAATATGGTATTTCGTGCTACCTAAGATTTTCATTAGGCTGTATTTGGGTATTTATTACCAGAGACCTTTTCAGGCTGTCGTTAAAAAAAATGCAAACGAGACAGTTTATGGGATCCCAAAACATTAGTGACGGGAGACCTATGACTTCATATAGCCTAGTATATCCGTCCGTTCGTCCGGGTCTTTCTGTTACCACGATAACTCTTGAAGGGGTTTAGATATTTTGTTCAAACTTCGTGTGAAGAAGCTCACTTCGTCAAAGTCAAGTTACTGTGTCGCCGGATAAATAGTTCGCCCAGAATCCGGTCAAACCGGAAAACTGGTAAAAGTAAACATTTTCTCTGAATATGACTAGAGGCTCGTTATAGAGGTAAATATATATGTTGAATCAGTTCTTACTTCATTTTCTCGCCGGACTACTAGTCCCCCGGAATCCGGTCAGCACCGAAAAATTGGTAAAACTAAGTGTTGTATCTGAAGTTAGAGATTCAATGTAGGGTTGGCTATGTAGGGCAATAGGTATGCTGAATTAATTTTTAGACTTTTTCTTGCCGGAAGAGTAGTTCTTCCGGAATTAGGCCAGAACCGGAAATTTGACAGAAGGAAAACAAAAATCTATTGTCGATTATATATTCGATATACATACATACTAAATCCATATCAGTTCTTTTTTCCTCGTCAGACGGTCAGACAAGTAGTTCAACCTTACTTTTGTTCGAAACCGGTTATAGTGACAAAATAGGGGTTTGGAAAATACGTTGGATCAGTATGAATGGTGTGTATATATAGTGCTGTAGGTATAGATAAAGAATATGTTGGGCACACAAATTCTATGAGTTTCATGTTCCGGTCACACCCTGCACAGACCGGAAAGTAAAGACAGAAAGGAATTTTCTAACGGATCCGGTAAGTGGTTGACTAGGGATGGATTGACTAGGAGATGCGATGCCTACGGAATCTGGTGAAGACTGGGAATCTACAAGATCCTGGGTCAAGAAGTCCGAGAAATATTCGTCTTTGGGATCCCATTGAAACCTTCGGTCTTATGAGCCACGGCCCCTACCAACAGTGCCAACCAGGGTAAAAAATACCGCCGAATAAAAATTCCAGCTATTCGGCTTGGCACCCCCAAATATTATCCGCAATTAGTTTGGACTGAAGGAATATTTGAACATGAAATTTTTCACGAGGCTTTCGTAGCCTACTGCTTTCCATGACCTAAAGTTGGGATTGTGGTCTTGTTTTGGAGATGCGGTGTTCGAAGAGGGGACGCCAATCGTACGGCTCTGTTGATGGTTTGAAGGAGTTCAATTGAAAGCGTTCTCGCACTTGCAATCCCATCCAAGTTTCTAGTTTAAACCCGGACTCGGTACCATTGTGGGGTCGTCATTTACTTATGGTGGACCCTAGGCCATAGATGGTTTTTCGGCGCCTTTTTCATGAGTCAAAAACGTATAAACGATAGAGAACAAGATCAAAGATTTCGATGGGATCCCAAAAATTTAATATTTGACTCAGACAACCACGTCCTGACTACGTCTTGTCTACGCCAGATCCAGTCTTCGCCAGGCTAATCATCTGAGAAAATTAATTTCAGATATACCTGTATAAGCCATATTTATTTTGACGATACTGATCGAAACTACCTGCTTTACTTCTGCCGAATTTCCGTTTTCGGCCGAATTCCGAGCGAACTACTTGTCCAGCCAAAAAAAGATAGTTCAGAAACGAATTCAGCGCATATCCTTATCCCTATAAAGAACGTCTAATCAACTTCAAATAAAACTTTAACTTATAAAAAAAATCCGGTTTCAACCGGATATGTCAGGGTAAAAAACGATTGTCATATACAGATTCAGCGTCTCTTCTCACCCTTGAATCTATCATCTAATCAACTTCAAATACAAATTTTACTTTTAACAAATTTTCCGGTTTCGGCCAGATTCCGGGCGAACTACTTGTCCGGCGAGAAAATGGTTTTCACCATCGTGTTCAGCATGTCTTCTTACCCCTAAACTTAACATCTAATCAACGTCAAATAAAACTTATGCTTTTAACAAATTTTCCGGTTTCGGCCGGATTCCAGGCTAACTACTAGTCCGTCGAGAAAATGGTTTTCACCATCGTGTTCAGCATGTCTTCTTACCCCTAAATCGAACGTCTAATCAACTTCAAATAAAACTTTTGCTTTGAACAAATTTTCCGGTTCCGGCCGGATTCCGGGCTAACTACTTGTCCGGTCAAAAAATGGTTTTCACCATCGTGTTCAGCATGTCTTCTTACCCCTAAATCGAACATCTAATTAACTTCAAATAAAACTTTTACTTTTAAGAAACTATCCGGTTTTGGCCGGATTCCGGGCGAACTACTTGTCCGGCGAGAAAATGGTTTTCACTATCGTGTTCAGCATGTCTTCTTACCCCATAATCGACTATCACATTAGCTGTTTCAAAATATTTTGTTTGTCCCTTAATTTAAACCCCCTCCCCCACCCCTAAATATAGGGCTACAGTGCCCATCTACGAACTTGACCTTACTCTTGACCCAAAGAATCCTCACACCAAGTTTCATCAAAATATCTCATTCCCTTCGAGAGTTATCGTGCTTACAGACAGACGGACGGACGGACGGACGGACAGACGGACAACTTTTACGATGTCATAGGTATCCGTCACTAACGTTTTGGGATCCCAAAAACGTCAACGGTGCAACTTAGCTGGGCACACCTGGATCGTAATGAACAAGGCAATATTGCTAGCAACCGTAGCCTGATTTCTCAACAATTTACACGGGCCGTTTGGCCTCTCGTTTGCCCTGGCCCTCCAGCACCGGCCTAACCGGCCCAAGGGTAAAGACGGTACTGACTATGGGACCACCTAGTGGCGTGATTCGGATTCTTCGCGACTGCAGAAACTCAAAGTGATTCGCCATCATCTCGATTGGGGCTAAAAAAAAAAATTCAGACAAAATGAAAATCGTTTAGCTGGTTTATTAGCAAAAGTCGCCGCATATATAAACAAATGTTTATACTAGACCTACGTTGCCCGGGCAACGTGATGTGTTGCAGCAACGTTTGCTCAGCTTCGCCGACTAAAGTGTTGTGAGAGCAACACTTTGGTTTTGTTTCTTCGCTATCTGTTAAGTGCTGAAGTTGTCAACCATCTAGGTTTTGAAAATGGTATGTTCTAAAAGGAGTTTTTTTTTCTGAACTGATGACACCATCCGTAATGACATGGAAGTGGGGACTAAAGAAAACATAGAACATTATCTTATAACCTAGTTGGTATCATAAAGCTGCCCGTAGCTTTTCCCTTGTTTCTTCGCTATCTGTTAAGTGCTGAAGTTGTCAACCATCTAGGTTTTGAAAACGGTATGTTCTAGAAAGAGTTTTTTTTCTGAACTGATAACACAATCCGTAATGACATGGAAGTGGGGACTAAATTGACTTTGCAGCCAGTTGAACGTTATCCTTTTCAATCGTTGACTTTGGGAATAAAGAAAACATAGAACATTATCATATATAACCTAGTTGGTATCATAAAGCTGCCCGTAGCTTTTCCTGATCAAAATATCGCAGATGCCACTTCACAGATCATTGTAAAACTAATTTGTGTTCGTTGCGTAAATACTTAATTCCCGGTTATATATAGAGATTCTAAGGTACAATGATAGACCAAAGAGACCAGCTTTGTTACCCTCAAATTTATAGAGATCAAATAAAGTGTGCATTGATTTGCACACGTTTCTAGCCCCTCGTGAAACTCTTCTAGCAACCGATTCTTACTTACAAGTCCATTTCCCTGTGATAGACATGGTACCGTATCGTTCTTACCCTGAAATACACTGGCAAAAAATAATAGGTACGCTAACTAGCCAACTACCAAAAGCTGCCAACCCCTCACAACCAAAGATTCTAGCAACCGATTCTTAGTTACAAGTCCATCTCCCCGTGATAGACGTGGTACCAAATAATAATTATTCGTACTATATAAAACACAGGAAACAAATTGTAGGTACACTAAGTAGCCAAAATTGCTAACCCCTCATTGCCGAAGATCATTATGGTCTAACAGACTGTTGTTGCTTACAAGTCCCCGACATGTCTCACAATTGGGATCGTCCCATTTCTGGTTTCAGTGTGTACCCTACTACTTAAGTTGTGAACCCCTCTAAACTTTCAAACTGTTGTATCTCATGAAGGAATTTTTGTACCAGAAAACGGATGTCATATACTTTGATCAGCTCATCAAGAAATTTATCGATTGCCGTTGAAAAAAAAGATCTATCTGTATTAGTTCAAAAGTTGACTTTTTTGCCGTAGGCCAACTTTCTAATATCACCACTTAGAAAGGAGCAAAGGACAAAGCTCTAATATCTTCAGCAATGAAAGAACTTTTGAAGTATAAGAGGTATATTTGATACCAATTCTCTTCCTCAATCCCAAGTGTAAGAAATGGAATGATAAAATGAGCAGAAATCACGAACAGAAATGGATAGAAACAATAGATGGCAGCACTTTCGGACCCGTGGGAAAATACCCCTTTTTAGTTTCTGTAAATTTTTCTATTTATCACTCAAAGAAGATGTATTGGCGGGGCCGGGTAACTGCCGCACGTATTTAGCACTTAGAGATTTTAGTCCATCTTCAGTTTAAAACTGGTGCCTGTCTGCTTGCCTGCTAGAACGGAGCTTTCCACTCGAAAGCAGAAACATGGTTTGATGAAACGAAAGCTTGGCTGCATAACTTCAGATAGTCGTCTCTGACATAGGCTATACAACTCCACTTCATTTCACCCACCGTAGCCTCTGGCTCAATTTCAAGCAAAAAACATCCTTTTTGGCCCCAGGAGAGAGTTCTGCGGAGCTTTCCGAAATGTCATCAATCCGGCCTTAAGGTCCACACTTTCCGTAAAAACCGCACAGGTTGGACCCTTACCACTCTCTAGCTATAAGCTGAAATCGGGCCGGGTACTAGGAAAAAAAAAACCACGACAAAAACAAAGTGTTGCTCTCGCAACACAATAACAAACGTCGCCATATATTTTGCCCTATTTCTTTCAATAATTTCTGTTGAGGTTTTACTGTCGTTCTGCTTAAAAGTCACCACATTTTTAAGAAGAAGAATTACCGGACCAGATTGACTGAATTTTTGCCGTAAAGGGTGAATTTGACTTTCTGTTCTTTGCGAATAGTGCTGGCTGAGGTTAAGACTCTGAAGAAAATAAGTCGTGTTCTCAATAATTATTCCTATCAATTGGTCACGGTTTCTTCCCCATTTTCCGTGATATCAGTCAACTTCTTCAGGTATGCAGTCAAATATTTGAGCCGCCTACCCGACTAGCTTTGAGCTTCTTCAGCCGCCAGGATCAGACAAAACCATGGTAGATGGATAGAAGCCCCCCCCCCATTTCAGCAACGAGAAAGTAAGCTACCACTACCACCAAGCAATTCAAAAGGGTGGAAATCCTTATTTTGCTTAAAGTTTAACTGAAAAGCCGACTTATTTTTGTGTCATTTAATTGAATACACTGAATTATTTGGATTCTGCAAAGGGATTTTTTCATTTTCCTCAATCTGCTCTACTTATGTTGTTCGGAATATCTGCGGCCGTCCCCACAGCGTAAATTCTACTATGACGCGGGAAATTTTAATCTCAACACAGACGCGGCTTTCCAATGGGCAGTGGTGAGATTGGTGAAGATTGCTTAGTGCCTGAACAAAAAAAAAATCATAAATCTTTCTCGTAAGGCATACAACAAAAATGCAAGCGCATAGAATACCACAAATCACAAGGAAATTCCACTATTTGAAAATCGATTATTCGTGAATAGCGGAACAACAAAGTAACGCATTTTCAGAGGGTCTTAAAGCCAACTTAAGTGAATAAGTGATGGGTAACTATATTGTCCTATCCCAGCCTTTTTCGGTTAAACTTAAAACTGCAACTCCAGGTTACCAAAGACTCAATCTTTGGCGATCATGTTGCTGTCCCCAGGATCCCCTAACACACTAACACCCTTCTTTTTTAGATGCTTGTAAAAACCACCAGTCACGAGAATGACCAAAAATAGGCATTCGGAAGAACGTGAACAGTGAAGGCAAACACTGAGCATCGTGTTTGTGACCGAAGTGTGGGCGGACAGCACAGCAGAAGGATAGTCTGTGAAAGTGGAGCCGACTGGAGCTACAGGAGATATACTGAGGGATAAATATACACTCGGACTCGCGAGCGATGTTGTAAAATTATGGGTCTTTGGTAACATTAGGTATCTGGAATGCTTTTCGCAGTGAGTGACATTATACAAAAGTTTATTACCCGTCCGACAAAAGTAGACCAATTTATAATACAAGATATAACAACAGCGATTAAGCCATGTGACACCTCAATTGTTTTTCAGCAGTGACGAAATTTATTACCGTACCGACAAAAATAGTACAATTTATTTTTACACAAGATACAACTATGGCGACAAATTCACATTTTGATTCTATGAAGTATAAGACCAGAAACACGGGTCCAGTGTCTCTACTAGGACACAAAAAGACAAGATTGGCAGCAGTTTCTAATTTCGTGTTAATCCGTGAGTAGATTAATGTCGTTGTGTCAACTGTCGCGAGCGAGTGTCTTTACTTCGACCAAAACAGACAGGACTGGCTTGAATTTCTAGTTTCGCCTTACTCTAAGGGCTGTTTAATACTGTGAGCTACCGCAAGTATAATGTTCCAGTTTGCCGCTCACTTGGTCGCCCACTTGTAAGCGCATAACCTAATTTGACACCTGTACTCATTGGTTCTACCAGTTCAACAATGAACACAGCGTTGGATGTCTTTACTTGGGTAAAAACAGACAGAACTGGCTGCATTCTAGTTTCCTCTCACTCCATGTGTTGATTAACACTGCTGTCTGAACTACAGCAAGCATAATCTTCTAGCTCGCCGTTCACTTTATCACCCTGCTTGGACGGGCATGACCTAACCTGACACCAGCATTTACTGATTCCACGATGAATACAGGGTTGAATGTCTTTACTTGGATAGACAGTATTAGCTTCATTCTGGTTTCCTCTTACTCTATGAGCTGATTAATACTGCTATGTGAACTATCGCAGACATAGTGTTCTACTTCACCGTTTACTTTATCACCGCGCTTGTACGTACACGACCTGAGTTGACACTTGCAGTTGTTTGCTTCTCCTGCACCAGGAAAATCTTCTTTCTTGAACTTCACACGTCTATTCTGAAACCATATCTTCACTTGTTTTTCCGTTAATTTCAAACTATTGGCAATTTGGATTCTTCTGAGACGTGTTAAGTACATACTTTGCTGAAATTCGTGTTCGAGCTGAAGAAGCTGTTGTGAAGAAAAGGCAGTCCGCAACCTCTTATTTGGATCGTTAGGGCTCGTGCTTGAGCGACTGGCAATGTCGTCGTATTGTGGCTGAACGAGTACATCGCTTGCTGCCGTGTCTAAAATGAAAACAAAGAGATACAATTATCGGAATCTAGAAAACTGATCCTAAAGATACAAGGTATTTTTTCTTGTTGCTTAATCTACGATTCTTACGCTCGTACGGCGCTTAACAAGACCCCCCCCCCCCCCACAACGCGTTCCTCTAGGCTGAGCCGTTACGTGCCAAAGTGTCTGGAGATTACAAGGCTGATCATTTTAGTTTTTATGGCACTTGCAGCTTCGCTCAAGTGCCATATACCGATCACTTTTCCGTCGGTCGGTCTGTCGGTCTGTCGGTCGGTCGGTCGGTCCGGTGATCGCGAGTTAGGGTACTTGCAGATGTGCTAGGACGATGAAACTTGGCAGGCATATCGGGGACCCGACCAAACTAACTTGCAAATAATCACTTCCCCGATCCGACCTCCGTGGAGGGAGTAGAGGGCGGGGGAATCCGGAAAATTTAGTAGTTTTTGTAAAACCCCTACCCCTTTCTTTACACTAGTAGGTCTGCGCGCGGCGTGACGTCACTCTTTGCATCGGATCACTCTGTTAACATTGGAAAGAGCTAGTGCATTCGAGGGTCAAAGGGGTTTGTATCTGTGGTGCAGTGCGGGGGAATATGGAAAATTGAATGTTGTGTAACTTTCGAACGGGTGATCGGATTGGGACGAAACTTAATATCTGAATGAATGACATATCTCTGATGTTCCATTTGAAGTCCGAACCGGATTAGACCCTATGGGGGAATTGGGGTGGGGGAAGATCGGAAATCTCGAGAAACGGTTATAATGGAGGGATCGGAGTAAAACTTGCTGGGAAGAACAAGAATCTGCTCCAGATAATTTGTTTACACGTTTGGACTGTACCCGGACACTTGGGGGGGGGATGTGAGGGGGAGTTTCACGGAATTCTGGTGATGGTGATCGAGGTGTATCAGGGACCCGATCAAACTGACTTGTCAATGAAAATTCACTCGATCCGATAGTCGTGGGGGGATCGGAGGGAGGGGGAATCCGGAATATTTAGCCATGCGTAACTTTGGAACGGGTGATCGGGTTCGAGTGAAATTTAATAACTGAACAGAGCCTGTGGTGATCTTTTTCATGTCCGGACCGGATCCGACAACAATTGGGGGGGGGGGATACGTGACCGGATTGGACTGGAGAGATCGGGATGGAACTTTGTGGGAATAACAAACAAGTCCAAACTGAACCGGATTGGCTCCGGCGACTGTGGGGGGAGTTTGAGGGGCGGATCCGAAATTCCGGTGATCGCGAATTAAGGTACTTCCAGATGTGCTAGGACGATGAAATTTGGCTGGAATATTAGAAATTCGACAAGATTGGCTTAGAAATCACCACTTTTCAAATCCGACCATTCCCTAAAGTACCAGTCATGACCGCAAATTAAGAAAAATACTTTTAAGCAAAATATGCATTTCCATGATCCCCATGAGCTCATGAGCATTTTTGCCTCAAGGGTTTTGCTTACAAATGAAGTTCTTGCTCCCTTAAAGTGTGCATCTTAACCGCAAGGTCGAAAAGTACTTTTTACCAACGATACATCTGAACCCATGATCAGTTGTCCCACAAGGTTTTGCAAAAAAAAATAATTTCTTGCACCCTTAAAGTTTAACCGAAAAGGGCTAGGATAGGACAATCTAGTTACCCATCACTTATTCACTTAAATTGGCTTGAAGACCCGCTGAAAATGCGTTACTTGGTTGTTCCGCTATTCAGGAATAATCGATTTTCAAATAGTTGAATTTCCGTGTGATTTGTGGCACCTCTAATTTGTTATATGCCTTACAAGAAAGATTTATGACTTTTTTTTTGTTCAGGCACTAAGCAATCTTCACCAATATCGCCACTGCCCACTGAAAAGCCTTGTTTGTGTTTAGATAAAAAATTCCCGCGTCATGGTAGAATTTTCGCTGTGGGGACGGCCGCAGATATTCTGAACGCCATAACTAGAGCAGATAGTGGAAAACAAAAAATCCCTTTGCGGAATCCAAATAATTCAGTGTATCCAACTAAATGACACACAAATAAGTTGGCTTTTCAGTTAAACTTTAAAGTGCGCAAATTAGTGGGAAAAAAAATACTTCTGATCATACGTATATATCAATGATCCCTAAGTGCCTGCTATCGTTTTTGCCTCAAGGGTCTTCCTTACAGATGAATTTCTCGTGCCTTTAAAGTGCGCATCATTACAGCCAAGTTCGACGATAATATACTTTTTCTCTAGCTCCCTTAAAGTGCGCATCTGAACCGCACAGTCGAAAATTACTTTTAATCAAATAATACATCTCAACCCTTGCAAGTGCCATATGAGCTTACAGCTCTTGTTTTTTTTAAATTGACGTTTTTGAGAAGAAATTGACTCTTTTTAAGAAAAATCGAGGCGCTTCGCGCAGGCTCACTTTTTTTTTTACCGACTGGCGATAACACTTGGGGGCATCCCCCCTCCCCCACACACATGACGCCTTTGCACTTAGGTTGAATCGAGTCCTCAAATCCCACAATAATCTCGGGGGGTTTATATTGACGGTGGAATCAGTTAGTCGGCACACGCCGTGTGTAAGTTTCCTAATGAATAAACGATTTGAATTTGAATTTGGACGCGAGTTTTTGTACCTAACAAGTTTCGTCATTTGCAATCCTATTTGGAAACAGTTATAGAATGCAGACGTAAATCCCCAGTCGGGTTGCGGTTTACAGACATGAAGTAAAGTAAACACATATTACGCTGAACCTCCAACATTACAATACTCTTGATGTTAAACTCTTCGGGCCTATGAAGAATCGCCATGTTCCCAGTGAAGAACTCTTCGTGCCGAGAAGAATCGTCATGTGCCAGTGAAGAGCCAGAAAAATCACGACAACAATTGTTGTTGATTGGTTTTCACAGGATTTGAATCAATTTAGAAGGTTCGTTTGGGTAACGTTTCTTGCTCTTCCCGAGCTTCACTGGCGTGTTTCGGACTTGGTCATATAGAGCATACTCAGGGTAGTCACCGAGTCTCTTTAGTCGGTTACGGACTTTCCTGTGTGTTTATGTTATGCTTTAAAGGACACCTGAATTAAGAGTACCAAGTATCATCCCTATCTGTATCACTTCCGTTAACATTGCCTGCAGAAAACCCAATCCAAAGACGAAACAGTGTTTCCAAGCTATGATTTTTGCTCCATTTTGCATCTGTCCTTATTTCAGTACCGAACAATTTTAGAAATGAACAAATGTCTCCAATCAACCCTTCTTCTGGAATATTTTTTAACCAGCTAAGCCCAAACGTATATCAGAAGAAATTCCAATACGACCCGGCCAGCGCTGTACAAGATTTGAATGAATTGCGCTTTTTGTCTTGGAGTCTGCATGTGCAAACATCCAGAAACGAGCATCCCTATTTTGGAAACGTCACGCTCAGGAGAAGAATGTTCTCCGTGGCCATGTCTGTAAATGCATTCTCCATGGTGTGTTCAAGTATGGTTTCATTGTTCAGGTGTCCTTTAAGTGTAGATAGACTGTGTTGGTCAGCCTGTTTCGTACTAGCCCTCCCCCATCCCGCCAAAAAAAAAAAACAGGCGCGGTTTACCTTGAGTGTCGTCGTCGACTTTTTTCTCTTCAGCTATCCGTTGAACAGGTTCTTCGCTCGAAAAGTTTTTCTCAGTTTTCAGCTCTCTAATAGGTCTTCTTATCACTGACCTTGCTTGCACTTGTG
Organism: Branchinecta lindahli; assembly: GCA_023053555.1. NCBI lineage: Eukaryota > Metazoa > Arthropoda > Branchiopoda > Anostraca > Branchinectidae > Branchinecta > Branchinecta lindahli. The sequence continues at coordinate 17,580,495 of JAKZAO010000003.1, forward strand.
ACATCGGAAAAGGCGGGGCCAAAGGAGGCTGGAAAATCCCATGGGCCGTGCGAGAACATATAAAACACTGGTATACCTCTGCTAAGGTTAGGTGCATACAGGGTGAGTAGCGGAAGAAAACGGGTGGAAAAAAGTTCCTCACAGGCTCTGGGTCCTGTCTCATGATCGAATCTACAGAAAACGACTTTGACATAGTGTCAAAGCCAGTCAATCCCCTAGACTAAATCGCAGTTCAGGGAAAAGAGGGGGGTCGATATTACTCGCTTCCAATTGGTTGGCGGTTAGTGAGAAACGGACCAATGAATGGGACCACGTAAAAGAGATTATGCGTTTTCATTAGATGACACGCGTGCAGTCCTGTCCTGTGGTACCAGAGCAAACTAACTCTTTTGCTCTGTGTGGTACTTACAGGAGAGGAGCTGGGAAAATGATGGTGACAATAGCAGACGAAGGGAATATACAGTCTAGAACACCATAACCTTTAATGGACAGAGATACAAAAGTTAAATTTTAAAACGGAAAATATAGCATCAAGACGCAACGCAGCGACGCAGAAAACAGAGGCACCATTTTAGCAAACCATAGGGGAGGGGGGGGGGGGGTCAAGGACAAAATTTGGTCCCCCATCTCGGGTTTGTTGCTCAGACTCAAAATTTAATCACACTGTTTTATGTAATTTTCGATTATACCTTAAATTAAGGTCATTGCTTGCATTGTGCCTTTTGCAACCTATTCAGGGACCAACACATATTATTACTGATGGGAGGTTTTGTGCCCCTTAGATATCTAGAGGGGGGATGTCCACCTGCCCCTCCCCCTCCGAAAGGCGTCCCTGGCAGAAAAGTAGGATTTAACTAACAGAAGCAGCATGTGTGAAACAAGGGTACAGGACCACCGAACCGAGGGGTTACTCACTCCAAAGTGACTATGCAAGTGCCAGGTCTTCAACTGGTGCCAAAAGGAGGCTTGTGCAGTAGTGCCCAACCCAACACGAGAGTAGCCTAGCTCGCACAAAACGAACACGGCTTCGTCTTTCTTGCGGAAAAGACGCACAACACGAGGCACAACCGGTTACTGGCAGCTTGAATCGATCTTACAAGAAGACTATACGTACGAAGCCTCTAGCAAGTAAGGCACATCTGAACAGTGTGAATTCGACAGGCAATGAGGTGCCCGTCTGTCCTCTACTTGGTCCCTTCCACAGCCCCAAATAAGGCTGACCTCAAGCCTTTTCCGCTAAAGCCAGTGCCGTGGGAATGGGGGGGGGGGGGGGTGCCGTGGGCACAGCTATCGCAGGATGCAGGAAAGTCATTTGGCACCATCTAAAGTTTCGACTTCATCAGGACAATATTCCGACCTGCGACTTCAGGCTTACGACTTATTGTTGCTAACGACCTGAAAGTCTCACTCATGGGGAACGGGTGGGGGGTGGAGGAGGCAAAAGTGCAAGTTCCCGAAGGGGTGGAAGAACCTAGCTACGGCACTTAAAGCACAACAAAAAATGGAGGAACAACCACCAGTACGTTATGCCTGTCCACACCACCGGCCTCATACACACACTGAATGCAATGCCATTCCTACCCCCATCCCACACACACTCTGAAGCTTTTACTGTTGTTTTGAATTTTCCGGTTTAGCGTACCTTCTGGGAACCGACTGAGCTGCAGATTTATATGATCACGACCATGCTGTAATGATGTTTTCTCAGTTGATTTACGGTCTCGAATGACAAACAGATTTCGTTGAGACGGCGAGGCAAATTGCCTCGGCCGATTTGGTTTCGTAAAAGGGGCTATTTTCCACTCGATGCACCCTTTACCATGGCGTCCTTTTGTCACCCCACTTGTTTAATTCCGCGCGTTAGGACTTTTTAAGGACTTCGGAAAGAGCAGCTGAAGGGGTGCGTACTTCTTTTGGTACTTATGAGGTTGTTTAGCTGAAGTGGTTAAGATTAGCAAAGAACATCAACGGAACAGTGGGAACCCTATACCGTTTATGCCATCCGGTGTAGCTGATGAACGGATAACAATAAGAAATAACACCAGTACACTGTGCAGTCCATGATACCAGTCCTATCCTACCCAGTGCCAAAATTTTCTGGTATTCCTCTGATGTCAAAAGAAAAAAGTTCCAACCGTGCGATAACAATTGTTATCGCACGGTTGGATTGTTATCGCACAGCCAGCCATGCGATAACAAGTGATCTCGCACGTCTGGAACTTTTTCTCTTAACATCAGGGGAATACCAGAAAATTAAAACAAGTGTAGTAGTGTTATAATCATTATCGCCCTTGCTTTTCTTCGGGCGATAGCGGGAAATTTAGCCCGTGGGCAGCATGATAGGCAGATAGGAAGGGCGATTATATATAATAATACCTTCCATCCATTACGTTCGTGCAAAAATCCCTAGTCGTATTCCATATATTATACTGAGCGGGTGGTTATACCGAATAGCTTGTAAACATTCTGTATTTTACTATTATTCGTGAAGATGAAGAATCGTCGTGTGCCTAGCGAAGAGCCTGAAATGTCACTGACGCCACACGCAACAAACATTGATGATTGGTTGACACAGGATCTGAATCAAGTTTGAGGATTTGTTTGGGTGACCTTTCTCGTTCTTCTGGAGGTTAACTGGCGTGTTTCGGATATAATATATATAGGGTATTGCAGTGACAAGAGCAGCAATTTCTGGCACAGTAATGATGCCAATTCTGGTCGGAAATTGCAAAGTTTAGCAGGGATGCATTGCGAGAAGAGAGATCATGATGTTCCGCCAAGTTAAAATTTCTGGAAAAAGTCAGAGCCTTGTTCGTTGAGCAAATTTACATTATGAAAACTTTTTTTCGTCGAAAATGTTGAAATTTGCAAAGGCAGAAGAAGAAGAAGTGCGCTGGAACAGGCTTGACTGAACAACAAACACACCAAATGAAAGAAGAACGGGGCGTTTGTCCCTGCATATCTATGGCCGGGCTTGATAACTAAACATTCCCGATTTAACTCAGGACTACAGTGTATGTAGAAACTAAACTTACGTGCAGCAACATTTGCACTCATTTCTTTACTGGTTTCTCCAACCGGCGAAGATGATTCGTAAATTCTCTTAACTTTTCAAAATGGAGTTCGAAAGTCCAGGCGGTAAAACCACGAATAAACGAAGGCAGTGGAATTGCTCTATTCTTGGTTTTCCGACACCGCTTACTGGCACGCGCTAAGGTGCTGCGGACCCCTGGGGTCCGCTTACTGATTAATGGATCATTTGGCCTGCGCCGACAAATTGGTTCCGCTACTAGAAATTGGGTAGCGTGTAAAATAGGGAGGTATTTTGAAAATGTTTGGAAACATCTGTTGACAAGATATATAAAGCTTGACGAAATCGATGGAATTTCTATCAATGCAATCTAACAAGGCTTATGTGACCCTATTGAGTGACAGATCACAGACACTAGCAAGTTACATAGGACTATAACTGACCAGAAGAAGAATTTTTCAAAGGGCGGGACGTCCAACGAAATCGACTGTGTCCGCTCTCGCTTTGACAATCGATAGATATTGCATCATTACGAAGCGTATTCCATGTACAGGGCCGTATCGAGGGGGTGGTTAGGGGGTTCGACCTCCTCCCCCTCCGAAACGTACATAATAATCGTTTTTTTTTATAGGCTTTAACCTCTGATCATTATATTTCTGTACTTTTTGAGCCGACCCGCGGGCAACCCCCCCCCGAAATAAATTCCTAGATCCGGACCTGTTTGTGTAGCAGTATATCCATCAAAGCAGAATTAGTAGGGAAAATTGCAGCACAAATTGAAGGTGTTAACAGGCAGAGGCGTTACTAGCCAAAATGTTTGGGGGGGGGACAAGGTATTTACCGACTGGCTGGTCATTTTTACCGACTATTTTGGCGGATAAAAACGACTGTTATTGAGAAAAAAACGACTGTGTTGACGAAAAATCTGCTGATTTTAAGATAAAATGACTACTTTTAAGAAAAAATCAACTATTTTACGAAAAACCGACTGTTTTTGATTGTTTTTAAGAAAAAACGACTATTTCCAAGAAAAAAATCCACCGTTTTTACTAAAAATCGCGGCGCTTCGCGCCGAATCGGTTATTTTTTACCGACTGGCCGACAACATTGGGGGGGGGGGGCGTCCCCCCTCCCCCCTCTCCAGTAGTGACGGCTCTGTTAACAGGTATGAAGAAAATAGGGGAGAAACCATTACCGCTTGACTGGGATGACTAACATTACTGTGAGTTACCTTTTCATTCTGAAAAATTCTGACACTGGCCGACATTATTCCCAACTAACACAAAACTTGTCATCCTTCATGACAATGATTCCGTCAACTCCGCCCGTGCAATATTTGGTGGGTCAAACAGTGCACGAATTCACGGCGGATAGTCGTCCTTTTCTGAAGATTTGGTTGATTATTAGACAGATATTACATAAAAATAAAATATTATTGAAAAAACAGGAAATACTGAGTTGTATCTTTGTTTATTTGTTAGGCTATACATATAAAGCTAAATGCTTTTCCTTTTGTCTGATTTTTTAAGATCTATTTTGAACTTGCCTAGATGATCCCACAGTCGTACCGTGTCCTGATCGATGCCGCAAATGCTAGAATGCTTCCGGTATAACTCCCTTAAATTCCGTATCAAAACCTGGACACTGATCTTAAGCTTTTGCTTGCTACACAAACCTACCCTCCGAACAAAATCGAACAACATGCTACACCATAGTCGACTGTGCTAAACAGATACGTCAGTTGACTTTATTCAAGCGACATTCGAGCACTTCTTGGCAAGGGTCCTCCTCAGGCTCAAAGCAAGAAAAGTGAACCTGTGATCTACTTTGTGTGATCTCTCTCTTTCATCACAGGTTAACTTTTCTACCTTTGAGCCCGAGGAGGACCTTTGCCAAGAAGGGCCGGATATCGCTTGAACAAATTCAGCTGACGTATCCATTAATCGAAGTCAACTACAATTTGCAGTCAGTTTGGGCTGAAGGAATGTTAATAACAATACAACTTTTCTCAACTGCAAAAACTAAAACCAAAACAGGTTCTTACGGCTTAGAAACATTATCAGCTCTGCAACAGAGAAGGCTGGAAATCTGACAATATGACTATTGCCCACAACGACAAAAATAAAAGGAACACGAAAACAGTACAGAAAGTACAGAAAATGGTAAAGAAAATGGTGAATTGATTAAAATTTCCAATTATTGTATCAAAGATAAAGACCTTCAGCCAACCGTATGTTCCGTTTCCGATTGTCGACTCATTAAAGATTTTGGGAGTTACTTTTTCCAGTGATTGTTCTTTCGGCTTGCACGTTGAAAATGTTGTTAAAAACGCAAATGCATGTCTGCAGTCTTTAAGTACAATGCGTAGATTTGGCTGTGATGTCCAGTGCCTATTGCTAGCTTATCTTACATACGTCCGTCCAGTTCTGGAATACGCAAGCCCACTATGGGGACCTGCAGCACTGCGTACTGTATACCTCATCCAAGAACTTGAGTCGGTGCAAAAGCGGGCCGTTTTCATTATTATTGGCGATCGACAACTATCTTACGGTGAAGCGCTTGTTAAACTAGACCTCCCCACGTTGGCCCAAAGATACGAGCAGATTATCCTGAGGTTTGGGAAGTTTCTTCTGTCTAAACCCCAGCATCGAGACATCTTACCACCCACTGCACCGCCCAACAACCGTACGCGTCACCAAAATAAACTGGTTCCAGTAGCTTCGCGAACGAACCGCCACGCAAATTCATTTGTACCTTTTTTTACGGATTTGCTAAACAAAGCCGAGTGATATTTTCCGTTTTTTGTGTTAGTTGTTATTTAGCTTAGTGAAGCAACGCAAATTAGCTGTTAGCTATGATGTTGTATAAATAAACCTATCTCTCTCTCTCTCTCTCTCTCTCTACTCCCAGTTTCTTCGAGCTGCGTCTAGGCGAAAGCCTTATTGTTGCACTACATTTAACTCTGCTGTTTTTCCGTTTTGATCTTCTGAATGCAGTTTCTCGGCGTTGACGATTTAAACGTCTTAGAACAAAACAAAGAACTTAACTGAATGGTTACACAGAAACAAAGTATTAAAAAAAGAACGCAGAGAAAACAAGACCAAAGGTTTCGATGGGATCCCAAAAATTTAATATTTGATCCAAACAATCGGGTCTTGTCTTCGCCAGATCCAGTCTTCGCCAGGCTAATAATCTGAGAAAACCAAGTTCAGATATACCGCTATAAGCCATATCTATTTTGACGATACTGATCGAAACTTCCTGCTTTACTTCTGCCAAATTTCCGGTTTTGGCCGGATTCCAGGCGAACAAGTTGTCCGGGTAGAAAATGTGTTCTTCTTATCCCCAAACCGAACGTCTAATCAACTTCCAATAAAACTGTTACTTTTAACAAACTTTCCGGTTTTGACCGGATTCCGGGCGAACTACTTGCCCGGCAAGAAAATGGTTTTCACCATCGTGTTCAGCATGTCTTCTTACCCCTAAACCAAACCTCTAATCAACTTCAAATAAAACTTTTATTTTTAACAAACTTTCCGGTTTTGGCCGGATTCCGGGCGAACTACTTGTCTGGCGAGAAAATGGTTTTCACCATCGTGTTCAGCATGTCATCTTACCCCTATTTCAAACATCTAATCAACTTCAAATAAAACTTTTACTTTTAACAGACTTTCCTGTTTTGGCCGGATTCCGGGCGAACTACTCGTCCGGTGAGAAAATGGTTTTCACCATCGTGATCAGCATGCCTTTTTACCCCATAATCGACTATCACATTAGCTGTTTAAAAATATTTTGTTTTCCCCTTAATTTAAACCCCCTCCCCCCACCCCTAAATATAGCGCTACAGAGCCCATCTACGAACTTGACCTTACTCTTGACCCAAAGAATCCTCACACCAAGTTTCATCAAAATATCTCATTCCCTTCGAAAGTTACAGACCGTACAGACGGACAGACGGACAACTTTTTGCGATGTCATAGGTATCCGTCACTAACGTTTTGGGATCCCAAAAAGAAAAGGTAGACTGTTTACCAGAAAACTAAACTGTTGAACGCCGAAGAATTACGATAGCAAGGTAATGCTATTGGCACTTTGCGGTTTACTCCGTACGCTTGGCCATATGGTCTGGTCGCTCGAATTTGAATCCTACCAGGCCCTATTCAGTCATTATTTTCGACATGGTCAGTGATGTTGCTCAAACTACACATTCTGTATTGTCTAGTATCAATCCTTACAGGAATCACAAAAGGACAACAAAATGGATTCTGCCACGTAAGAACTTGCCAAAAGGACAATACTCGGTAAGAATTCTTCGATAGCGAAGGCTCATGACTTTTTGATCGCAGCTCACGATTCTACAGCACAACCTCCTCGTTCTTTACTGGATCTAATTTTCAGGTATCTTTTCTTCGATCTTCAGTACTATGAAGGATTTCAAAGCCGAGTGAACAATTTTCTTAACGTCGCTCATATTGTGAAGATGGCACAGACTGTTACTCAAGGAAACTGGACACTAGTGAGTAGGATTGTTAATAGAGCTTAGCAGAACAAGTCTGTCAAACTCGTCAAGTTTCTTATGTCTAATGAATGCTGCGAAAGCCAAGCTCCTTTTTGCTCTCTCCAGTAAGTAACACCAGAACAACCAATGAGGGCTGTAAACGACCGAGCTTGTTTGCCCTGAGCGCCTCCGAACTACCTTGAAGGCGTATCATTTGACCTATGACTAAACCGTGAAATATTTGTGCCGTTCTACTTACGTGCTACCCAGAGATGGGCAAATCCGATCACGAAAGGATTCGAATCTGAATCCGAATCCTGGGTTAGGTACGATTCCAAATCCGTCATTTCATGCTGAGGATTCGAATCCGGATTCGTATCCGACCTTAACAAAAAATCAGATCATGTGCATAGGTTATAGTCTAACAAGACTAAAGTTTTCGATGGGATCCCAAAAATTTAATATTAACTAGGTCTTGTCTTCGCCAGATCCAGTCTTCGCCAGGCTAATCATCTGAGAAAACCAAGTTCAGGTATACCTGTATAAGCCAATTTCCGGTTTCGGCCGAATTCCGAGCAAAGTACTTGCCCAGCAAATCCCTATAAAGGACATCTAATCAACTTCAAATAAAACTTTAACTTCTAAAAAAAAAAATCCGGTTTCAACCGGATTCCGGGCGAACTATATGTCCGGTTAAATATTTTCCGGTTTTGGCCGGATTCCGGACGAACTATTTGTCCGCCAAGAAAATGGTTTTCACCATCGTGTTCAGCACGTTTTCTTACCCCTAAATCGAATATCTAATCAACTTCAAATACAAATTTTGCTCTTATCAAATTTTCCGGTTTTCGAGAGTTATCGTGCTAACAGACGGACAGACGGACAACTTTTGCGATGTCATAGGTATCCGTCACTAACGTTTTGGGATCCCAAAAATCAGAGGTGACAAAAAGCACTGCTATCTAAGGTAATCAGATAACGTGATAGATTACTGAGGATGGTTGGTGGTGGAGACCAAAAAGTTGGATTGCATAAGCACACTGTGTAAAAATTAGTAAAACGGAAACTGGAAGGATGAATACTAGAAATTTCAGCGGATTTGTAAGATTGAGGGTTTGGAATCTGAGTTCGAATCTGAATCCAGCCTGACAAGCAGAAGATTCGAATCGGGATTCGAACCTGGCCAAAGGACGAATCCTGGATTCGAATCCGGATTCGCCCATCTCTGGTGCTGCCTCCCTGGACCCAAATCCACCCAGCGACACAGAGAAGCCGCGACGTCAACTCGTCCGTCGGACCCGAGAATCTTCAATCAACATGACCAAACTGGAATTTGGTCTGTCTTTCTACCTAGGTATTGCCTCCCTGGACCCAACTTCAGCACTGGGAACTAGACGAAGACGGCGATGAGGTTTTCTATGAATGGAAAACATTCTTCGACTTGGACTCCGTCAGCAAATACATCCCTGTTGTTGACCTGTTCGAGTTCACTAAAGGTAAACAGATCTAGACCGACTTCTGACAATCATCGCTTTTAGCAACATCTCCAGTAATCAGTATATCACAACAGCAATGTTATAGCGGACAGACCACCTCAATACATAAACCAACGTCAAAACTTCTAAGTAAACCACTATCTATCGCTCGTCTGCCTATGACCAGGGACCCATACATTTCCTGTAATGACTCGCCATTCAGGGGGCTTATCAATAAGAGATTTCTGATGCGCTCTTGACCGGACGTAAGATAGTTCGAGAAATACCAACGGGGATAGAACACCCGACTATCCAGATGGACAAAATTTGGGATTGGCTACTGGAGAAGAGCTTCCGCGTTGAGGGAGGAGTCTCTTTGGCCTCACGTCCAATGAGGCAAGCAAGAACGCCGATTCGACCCAAGCGGAATTTTTGGAAACTAGGAGAGGTTCGGGCAACATAGCAACATAGAAGCATAGGAAATGACAAGCCCCCTGAATGGCGAGTCATTACAGGAAATTAATGGGTCCCTGCTATGACCAACAGCCCATGAATTGTTTTAATCATCCCTGGCGGCAAGAGTCCTAGTCAGGCTGTAGCTGGAAGAAACGAGCCTATACAATCAATACTTGATACCTTCTTGCCAGGGTCCTATTTACGCCGTAGTTAAAAATCTACACTTGCAGAAGAAACAGTTATCAGCCACGGCCTGTAGAGGACCCTTGTCAAGAAGGGCCAGCTGAAGAACATCGAGCTGACTAGCTCCCTTTTGGCAAATATTCTCAACTAGTGAAAAAATAAACTCCGTTCCACTTTCTTCAGAGTTTCCAAATACTTCGGCTACCCCCTTGGGACAAGAAATGCCAAAATGATGAAAAAATAACATAAGAGACCATGAGCTTGCTATTTCTAACCTGAACAAGTACAATTCGAAAATTCAGTCCACCTCTGGAGCAAAATTCTCTGCGTTCAAGTGTATGAACACTTGATATGTAAAAATGTTCAGTTTTCAGTTTGTAATTGTTGATTTTTTTCCGTATGAAAGTGTTATATTTTCCTTTGTTTTCTTTTCCTCTTTTGCACTCCATCCTTTTTTCTTTTTTAAAGCTGAGGGCTCCTGTAAAGGACACCTGAACAATGAAACCATACTTGAACACACCACGGAGAATGCATTTGCAGACATGGCCACGGGGATTATTCTTCTCCTGAGCGTGATGTTTTCAAAATAGGGATGTTGGTTTCTGGAGGTTTGCACATGCAGACTCCAAGACAAAAAGCGCAATTCATTCAAATCATGTAGAGCGCTGGCCGGATCGTATTGGAATTCCTTCTAGATATACGTCTGGGCTTAACTGGTTAAAAAATATTCCAGAAGAAGGGTTGGTTGGAGACATTTGTTCATTTCTAAAACTGTTCGGTACTGAAATAAGGACAGATGCAAAATGGAGCAAAAATCATAGCTTGGAAACACTATTTCGTATTTGGATTGGGTTTTCTGCAGGCAATGTTAACGGAAGTCATACAGATAGGGATGATACTTGGTACTCTTCATTCAGATGTCCTTTAAGAGAGATACATCCCAGAGAGACACATCGAAAATCGACCGCACCTATTATTTCATAAAAATTATTATTCCCTCCCAATCATCTCTTGAGATTTTTTCTTTTGAATAATACAAGGCTTCTCATCCTATTCTTTAACCCTGCTCGAGATTGTTGGAGTCTATCAGTTAGGCGCACGGGCACCGCCATCTGAAGGGAATATCCTGAAAACTGATTCGAGACCTGATTGGAACCGAAGAAAACTGAAGTAGGGGAGGTCGGGGTTGAACCGTACGCGGGTTGAACCGGACAGTTTCAATTGTGGGCAGACCCAAAGTTGTAAAATCGTGAAATAATTAACTGAGGTTGGCAACAATGTTCTGACTCATGGGACGAAATTTGAACTCTCAGGTGCAAACCGATTCCCAACCAGGCGACTTACAATTTCATTTTCATTTTCAGTTAGAGAAGAAGTTAGTTGTTTTTGGCGAGTTGGTTACAGTTTAGTCCAATGTAGGTTCATTTCTTCATCTTATTAGCCTATTGCGGGGTTCCTACTACTTTCCGTTTTTTCTTGGTCTTATTTTTTTTTAGAAATGGTCTGTGTGGGGTTGATCCGGACACGTTCTGGGGGGTTGAACCGGACGTTATTCTAAAGGTCCGGTCCAACCCCTCTCTGTCCAGATCAAAATATTTACCATTTTCTGGAGTCCGGGAAGCAGGATAAAGCTGCTGGAGCCAAGCTTTCTAGATTAATTGCTTCCGGTGGAAAAAGTTAAGTTCAACAAGCATTTTCTTTTGAGTTCGAATTTTCAAAATTTTTCGGTAAAGTGGTATGTTCGGATCAGTTCGGATAGTCCAACTCTTCTCCAAGAAGTGAAAACTTGATAAGCGCTTGGTTGTACCACTTATTCGGTCATATTCAGAGCTCGTCTTAACATGTCCGGTTCAAAACACCACCCGTCCGGACCAACCCCACCGGTGGGGCTGAACCGGACGATTTTTTGAAAAAAAGGAAAAATCGTGGCGCCAAAACCAGATGAAATTAAACTCTCAAAAAATTACAGAACATAGCCAGTCTCATTATCTTTCATTTCCAATCTTCAAAATTTGTTCAAGTTCTACACAGATTGAATTATTAGCCGAAAACGAAAAACGTACGGTTCAACCCCGACCTCCCCTACTGGAGCAGCAGGATTAATATACTCCCGGGATCGCGACAGATGCTCGAGAAGTTACGTGAGCCGCTGCTATGACTAAAGTATCCTGGTATTTTCAGGGCAGAGGAATATTGAAGTGGATAGGGCGGTTAGAATATCAAGCACATTCTCACTCGACCCTCTGAAGCAGAATACGTTCGAAGAAAGTCCTTGCCTGGATGCGTCACAAAAAAGGTCAGTGACTTGGCTGCGTCGAGAAACTACTCATCTCAAGCGGAATTTTTCCAAAATGCTGCGAAGGAACAGTATATTATTCCAACTCGCGGTGAACCCAACCAAAGGGTTAAGTATCGGAGGTAGTCCACGAGGTTGAAAGTGAACTGATTTCCTCGGTTAGGCCGACCGCGTTTTAACCATTTTCTTCTAAATCCTTTCCCTCCCTTTAACTTTTTCTTTCTCTTTTCTTTTCCCTTTTCCTTTTTTTTTCTTTTTTTTTAAAGACAAGACCTCTCACACGTTCCGAATGTCGTTCTACGATCTCTGCCTCCCCCGTCTCGTGTCGTGAAGCAACTGACTTGTTTGGGTCTCCATGAGTCAGAATAGTATATTATTCCAACTCGCGGTCAACCCAACCAAAGGGTTAAGTATCGGAGGTAGTCCACGAGGATCTCATCTCCCTAATCCTCTTGTCGAAGACATCCCCCTCCTTCCAAACTACCCGAAACCTCCCAATCCATTTCCAAAACCATTAGGCTGCGGAGAGTCATTTCAACCGTCCGACCTGCAGTGAGTGAATACCCCATCTGTCTTCGTCCCAATGATCAACTGTGGATTTCTCTAAATCCTGCCACTAAAATTTACTTTTCTTACACAGCAAAACATGCAAAACAGATGACAGTCGAATAAAAGATGATTAAATCCCAGAACCCATGAAAACGCAGGTCTGTGGCAATCTATTTCATTCAATATTTCCCAGACGCACTCTTTTAATATCAGATCCGTATCTCGTTCATGAAGACAGAGATTTGCGACACCGCTACCGCTACAAATGTTGTCAATATAGTGTCCAATGTTCAGCCGCACCGTTTTGGTAAATAGACTAGGATACTTCTGAGCATCTCATAAACCAAACAAAACAACCAGCAACGAAACAAAACAATGTTCTGTGGCTTCCAGCTTCAAACCATACGGCTGATATTGACAAGCCCAACATTATGTAACCGAAATAAGCTTCTCTTTTTTGGGAGGAGGCATCACGCTCCATAATCGATGCTTTTTTTTTTTTTTTTTTTTTTTTTTCGAGGCCCAAACCAATGAACTTCCGAACAAACAAACCTTATCCAGGGTAAGCCAGTTGCACGTCGGCAAAAAAAGGGGGGCAACAAACGTATATTCCCATGAGTCACGATTGTAGCTCTCTTTGCTAGTGGTCTCACAATGGGCTTTTAAATTCAAAAACCTATCTAGTGCGTTTCCGACGATCTTGACAACAAAGACTCAAAACAAGTAGCCCTTAAAATGGTATGGCGCCCCCCAAGACGGGGCTTGGGCTGTATAGAGTGAAGGTAACACGTCGGAGAAACAAGTGCGTAAGCGCTCAAACGTGGAGTGTGAAAGTAAAATGTTATCACATCTTATATTTAAACAGCGTTAGAACCAAAACGTTTCATGTCCCCAATAACAATACAAGTATTGAAATAACCTAATTTGAAATCATCCCACCTTTAAAACTTTTAAAGAAACCAGACCGCATGTAGAATTCCAAAGAAATCTTGAAGATCATGCAAGAACAGTTTAAATTTCATGGCAATGTCAATTTCATGTCACAGTTTCAATGTCTTGCCAGCCAGTCCGACCCTTGAAACCTTTTTTCAATCAGCAAGGTAATAACAAGTGCAGTAAACGAAATCGCAGCAGCCTAATACACCCTTCGTCACAACTTCATTAAGAGTTTAGACCCACTTTGGACCCACAATTTGGACCCACTTGCCCATGAATATGGAGGGTGGTTCAACCCTCAATATAGCCTATATATATTGCATTCAAAGCTATCTTTGTCGAAATTTATGTTCCGTTTGCGGCCAGGATCACCTTTGCAAAGTTCATACTGAAAAGTTCCTCGAACGTGCGTCCTCCGCGCCCGTCGTCAACCAAACCCCCCAAGAAACAAAAAGAGAACACAAGCCTACCAAGTTTCAACTCGATACCTGTTGATTCCTGTCACTGTTTACGAACTGTACTCTTGGGCAATCTGAGCCCATTTGCCCATGAACGTGGTTGGGAGAGATGCAGCTTTAAAAATAATTTCCCAGCCCTAGGATCTACCAGTACAAGGAAATTCGTCGTCCTATGTCAAGCTGTGGTCAAGTTATTCACTCGGCAATCTGGGCCCAATTGGGGGGAGCACCCTCAACAGCACCACTAGACCCCAATACCAACAAGTGTAACAAGTTTGAACTTGATATCTGCACTGGTTCACGAGTTATGAGCTCCACAAAAACGGTGAAAACTAAAGTCGAGAGCTGCTACAGCGCTCGCAAGAGTGGATTGTTCCAAGAAACCCTCTATTAAAAACCGAAAATATACCGGGTGAAAATTTATCACGAAAACCCGCTCAAGGGTGCTACGTTTAACACAAAAATTTGGATACTCCGCCAAAAAGTGCGGTTAAGTCGCCAGTGCTCATCCTTCCGCATTCGTGAAGCAACTGACTTGTTTGGGTCTCCGTGAGTCAGAATAAGAAGGAGAAATGAGTTAGAACAGGGCTCTTGTCCCTTTTCGTTTTTTGCATTCGTGAAACAATACCGAGAACGACGTAAAAACTCAGTAATTAAAATTGGCTTTAGCACCGGACTGCGGCGAAGACCACCAGTACCCTGGCAATCGACGTCAACAGGTAACAACACGTGCTCGCTTACGAGTGCGATTCATGGTAAAATTATCTATATCAAACCTTACCTTCACCAAGGGCTTCAGTCGTCTCAATGCTAGTTGACGATGTTAGCTGATTCGTAGAGAGCTTGGGCTGAAGGAATATTTATACGTCTCAATGACTCATCTTCTGAGGCAGATTTTTCTTTTCAGGATAGAGGATGGCCCGCTAAATTTCACCATCCTCGGAATCCAGTTTACCGCTCAAGAGGTATCTTGTATTATTTCCTACGGACGGACTTCCACAATAGCACCTCTTCTCAATAGCCTGCAGGATTCATTCAAGTGAGTTAAAGTATTTACAACACGTACCCACAGCTCTAGTTTGACTGATTATAGGCTTGGCTAAAGGTACGCGCACACGAAGTTCGATTTTCGCATTCGGATGCGAATTGCTTCATTTGCTCCCAAATTTGACCCATCAAATACAGATTTCCCAATAGTGACCCGAATTTGCAAGAAAAATCTTATTGGACTGTGTGTGCACGAAGGTTAAGACACCCATTATAAAGTACACCGGTAAGTTTTATCGTGTCCAAGTTTTTGACAGTACAAGACGGATACGTCAGTTGAATTTTTTAGAGCTATATTCTGGCCCTTCTTGGCCAGGGCCCTCTTCAGGCTCAAGCCGCTCAAACTGGAAAATGAACTTGTGGGAAAAACTTCGTGTCAGTTGTTTCTTTTTTATGTTATTTCTTTTTAATTCGTCATTGTTTCTTTACTTACTTACTTACCAGGAATTCTTTTCCCCTGTAAATGGTGTCCTTGAATCCTAAGGCCATATCTGACTTTCTTTCCACGAAGAGCTGAATCTCGCTCTCCGCCGCCATCTATGAATCACAACTTGTACTAGGGCGGTATAAACCAAGACGGCGGCCATAAACATATTTATCTCGAAACTGAAACTAGATGGCGTCTTTTAAACACACTATCACGTCAACAGATGGCATATCTTGAAACCCGAAAAGGCGTGTTAACCAGGATATGTCGAACTAGATTCCCCCTGGCCAGATTCAATAAAGAGAACAATGCAAGACGCAACAAAGATTTCGTGGCCTCTTCGTGTACCAGAATGATTTTCCAACCGAAAACTACGGAAAAGCCTACAGAATTTCAGAACAGAGGAAATGTACAATAAACCAAACAGACCTTTGTCTCTTCATTTATGTCTCTAACTATCCTCTGCCATTTCCATTTATTATTATTTCATGTATAAAACTTTTAAGGCTGGAGGTCCCAGGAGGGACCAATCAGATCCCTCCGGAGCACGGCTTGTGGGGCTCCAGTCATCAGAAGGTTTTCCAACTGAAAACTTACCGGAAAAAGCCTACCAAATTTTCTACTACAAAAATGACGAATTAATCGTTAACCCCAAATCGTAAGGGGATATCTGACGGCCTTTTCAAGAATAACCTTTTAAGCTAGAACACACATTAAGGCCATGCTAGCGTAGATGCCATATCTGAACAACATCGATGTTACATAGCGTGTCTTGAAACTCGACGGATGGTTCTAAGATTAGAAGTAGGCTAGTAAAGAGATTAGATTTTTTCAAGTAAAAATGAAAAGAATAGGTGCCACACTTGTGCCACTTAAGAGGATAAAAAAGAAGAAGGAAGCAAGACGCGACAAACGAGACTCGCCCGTGGTCGGATTCCCATAGATACTGGTATTAGAAACAAACTTAAACGAATGAACAAGCGTTGGCCTCTTCGTTTATCCAGACGCATCACGCTTGAAGTAAAACTTCAACACTATCTGCAGATGAATCCGTATGGAGAAAGGGAATCAACAGAACATCTCCGTCTTTCAGGACCATCCTGCTCAAGGGAACGTCCGGCATCATGCACGATTCAGAGGGCTCTGCAGCCTATTGGACAGCTAGGCGCGCTCTGCGGTACAACAGAGACCTCTACAACACTGCAAGCAAATACAGAAGGAAGTTTCTTGGATCAGACGATATTCAAGATGGCACCGTGCTTCCAGATAACTGGCAGGACGAGCACGTAAGCATGTGCGAAGACAACTACTTTTGCACAATTCCAACGTGCATGCGCGAAAGCTTTCCAGTTGATTATTGCAAATGCTGTTTAAAGTTTAACCGAAAAGGACTGGGATAGGACAATCTAGTTACCAATCACTTATTCACTTAAATTGGCTTGAAGACCCGCTGAAAATGCGTTACTTGGTTGTTCCGCTATTCAGGAATAATCGATTTTCAAATAGTGGAATTTCCGTGTGATTTGTGGTACCTCTAATTTGTTGTATGCCTTACAGGAAAGATTTATGACTTTTTTTTTTGTTCAGGCACTAAGCAATCTTCAGCAATATCGCCACTGCCCACTAAAAAGCTTTGTTTGTGTTTAGATAAAGATTTCCCGCGTCATAGTAGAATTTTCGCTGTGGGGACAGCCGCAGATATTCTGAACGTCAAAACTAGAGCAGATAGTGGAAAACAAAAAAATCCCTTTGCAGAATCCAAATGACACAAAAACTGTCAACTAACTGTCAACTAAATGACACAAAAATAAGTTGGCTTTTCAGTTAAACTTTAAGGAATAAGCGGAATCCTACTCAGAATTGAAAATATTCATACGACACAAACCATACAAGAAAATAAATAAAGAATATTATACTGTCTAATACCAAGAACTTGAGTTTTTGCTAATATACAGTCCGTCAGAAGTCTGACAGCGGTAGTACATCTAAATACGAACATAACGCCAAATCCTACAGGTGGAGTGTCCAAAGTACGGTCAGTAAAGGTAAGGGTATCAGCAGTAGCCTATACAGGCCTAACTGGTGGTGCTCATATTCCTGTCACCTTCCCCAGATTTCTCTAGGTACTCATTTGACGCTGGGTGGCTTATCTTACAGGATTACGACACTAACCCCCGCCCCAAACCAGCTATCCTTCGCTTGTGGGTTCAGCGCTGAATGAAAGGCCAGCAGGATATCTGACTAAACCAGCCGGGCCTCCCACAGAACCTTGCTCTCAATGGGGATTTCACTAAGGCCTTGCAAAGCCCGGATTCCCCTTCAAGCGGGTAAATCCGGTGCTGTCGACCATTTTCGAATAGCCTAAAAGTTTTGCGTTTCGTGGGAATTGAGCTTAAGTTTGTTAGCTTTCACAGGACTTCCGAGGAGCAAGAAAGCCTTTCAAGCTTTTAATTTTACAGAAGAAAGAAGCACCACCTAGCGGAGGAAACTACCTATGCGCTCACCTGAGACGCGGCGATTTCAAAATCGGAAGAACAAACTACATTCCGAGTCTGGAGGCCGCAGCCAGAAACCTTACAAAGCAAGCGGAACTCCTCGGACTACGAGCTATCTACCTGTCGACAGACGCAGTGGATTCAGGTTTGGGTTTTGAGATTTCTTGCTTGACCCCTAGCAGCAATAATGCTCTACGCACACAACATATGGCTTTCAAATTCAAGCAAAATTGCGGATGCAAGCCATTGAGCTTTCGCAAGTCCCGCAGTGAGATGGGTCAATCGATGATTCCTTCCATATTTCTCACTCAGACTGACTGGTAAAAAAAACAAAAAAACTTTGTAGTAGTACGGATTAGTTCTGACAATTCAAAAAGTTCTTCTTTTTAGAAACGTTGGAGCTAAGACGAATAATTCCCCAGCACATAGCCATCCACCGATTTTCCAAATCCGACATGGTCGGAAACTTTTTAGATGGACAAGTAGCGATATTGGACATACTCATCTGTTCCAGGGCAAGGTAAGGCTGTCCCTCGTTACTATGAATCCAATTTATCGGGTAGTCATTTGTCTGATGTTGGATTAATTTCGGTGCGGAAGGGACAAAAAGGTCTGGAAGTTAACGACAGACTCTAACGAGACAATTCCAAAAATTGATAAAATTCTGGAAATAGGGTAAAGGGTCGGTGTCCTACGCTAATGGGTCGGCGTGCTACGCTGGCACGGTGATCTGCAATAAGAGCTCGACCAGACGAGCAGGAAGCCTGAACCGCGAGTTTACTTTTACGACAGACCGACATTCTGTGCAAGGGAGAAAGCGCGGATCATGGCACGTGATGGCACCAATTCTAACCATGCGACAATTCTCTTGCGATTTGCAAGAGGCATTAACCTCCTCGCACTCACCATCGTGGCGAGGGGTTGCACACTCTCGATTTTATTGTATGGCAAAAACTCGGTGTCGGCACCGATCGCCACGTGTCGGATGTTTAGAGGCGGGAATCTTCTAATTTATTGTCAACACCGCTGGTTTCGCTCGGTGGGGGAACCCCTCCGAATCTTCTAATTTATTGTCAACACCGCTGGTTTCGCTCGGAAGGGGGAACCCCTCGCTCCGTGGCTCACTGTTGTTATGCAGAGGTCGCTGAGACAAGTCAGTCTAATTCATTCCAGTTTGTTTTAGTCACCATCAGGGAAGCGATCGGCCTACATGCCGATCGCTGGCCATGGGGTCCTGTGTGAATATGTGTTCGCGATTCCACAATTTTATTCGTCTTCCTGTCGATAAACTGGAATGTTTGTACAACCGGTCTGATAAAGTATGGGACATGAAGTCTGACAGTCGACAACAGGAGTACATCGTCAGACGCCGCAGCGGTTTATAAATGTCTCGAACATGGAAACTTGCCTCTGGTTAGCCGACATACAAGGACCTCAAACGCTACCACCCCTAATTTATGACTAAAACATATATTTTCTTTTAGGTATTTCATCGGCTCCTACATGTCCACATTTTCCAAGAGAATCCGAGAAGAACGAGAAATTTTGGGATTCCACAAGAGCACGACTTGGAATCGATTTTGCGGAGATAATGAAGAGAAGTGCGTGTGGTATGACATTAACACAATAAAATACGATTCAGCCTTACACCATGAGGACCACAACATCCACTGAAGTAATTCCACCCTTGGGGGCAGGAGAATTTCCACAGAAACCCTTCCACCTACCGTGATGAGCAAAATTTCTTTGAAGATTCTCAGCCGAAACTCAAGCCAACTTAACATGCAGCAACGGCAACGGATGGTTCTTGCAAATCTATTGAAATTTTAGTGAAGCTCTCAAGATTTCTAGGGAAAAGTGAATAAAAGATGGTTTGCTCAGAGGTGAAACGTTGTCATCCAAACGGAAGAGCAAGCTGCGCGGACTCGGTCCTCAACTTCGTCTATCAACGAAGCTTGTCTTTTAAAAGACAATCGCACACAACTGAATTCATTCATTCATTAATTTCATCATTCATTCATTTTTGTCAATCGACCTTGTGTCTCCGGCTTTATATATTGTAATTTGGACAGAAAAAACCTTGAACCTCATGGTCAAGACAATCGATTTAATGATAACCGTCCGACAACTGGCGAAGCATAAATTTAGCCTAAGTATATATCAAACTCCAGCCCAATCGTAAGGTAAGATGCCTACCTTACGATTCGTACTGCCTCACTTACACCCCACTGAACTGAAAACAACGAAAAAACGTGTTTGGTGGGGAGGGGGCTCCAAAACTCTCAGAACCTGAAAACTTTCTTTATATTATAAAAAACTGGCAACTCACAGTTAAGAAACTTTCGCATTTAGTAAACAATCCTCCACTGCGTTGGCTGTTCACACTTGGATTCGGAATCCCCGCAAAAGCGATTAAAAGTAGTTTCCGGTCGGAAGTGCCGGATTTCTCTTTCTTCCTGTATCCGGAAGGAGAATGTTGATTCATACGATCCAACGAAGTACCTGGGAATACCAATATTTCATAACTTTGATTTTATGTGAACAGTGCACCCAACAGAAACAAGACCAAAGGTTCCGATGGGATCCGAAAACTTCGATATTTGATCCAGACAATTAGGTTTTGTCTTCGTCAGATCCGGTCTTCGCCAGACTCCATGAACATTTATACTCTTAAAATTTAGAAACAGATTAAGGCCAACAGCTAATCATTAAGAAAACCAAGTTCTGATAT
The DNA here is from genome assembly GCA_023053555.1 of Branchinecta lindahli. Taxonomy (NCBI): domain Eukaryota; kingdom Metazoa; phylum Arthropoda; class Branchiopoda; order Anostraca; family Branchinectidae; genus Branchinecta; species Branchinecta lindahli. Next base: position 17,601,077 of record JAKZAO010000003.1, read on the forward strand.
GGATTCAGCTTGTGTGTTTGCCCCTATAAGTCGATTGAAACGATCCTGGCTTACTTCTGCGAATTTTCCGGTTTCTGACGGAATTCCAGAACTACTTGTCCGACGAAAAACTAAAGCTCAAAAACGAATTCAGCGTATCTAGTTACCCCTATTTCCAACATCTAATCAACTTCAAATAAAAATTTAACTTATCACTAATTTTTCCGGTTTCAACCGGATTCCGGACGAACTATATGTCAGGCAAAAAAATTATTGTCATATACGAATTCAGCATCTCGTCTTACCCCTAAATCGGACATCTAATCAACTTCAAATAAAACTTTTACTTTTAACAAACTTTCCGGTTTTGGCCGGATTCCGGGCGAACTTCTTGTCTGGCGAAAAAACGGTTTCCATATTCGTGTTTAGCATGCCTTCTTACCCCTATATCGAACGTCTAATCAACTTCAAATAAGACTTCCACTTTTAACAAACTTTCCGGTTTTGGCCGGATTCCGGGCGAACTACTTGTCCGGCAAGAAAATGGTTTTCATATTCGTGTTCAGCATGCCTTCTTACCCCTAAATCAAACATCTAATCAACTTCAAACAAAACTTTTACTTTTAACAAACTTTCCGGTTTTGGCCGGATTCCGGACGAACTACTTGTCCGGCGAGAAAATGGTTTCCATATTCGTGTTCAGCGTGTCTTCTTACCCCATAATCGACTATCACATTAGCTGTTTAAAAAAAATTTGCTTGCCCCTTAATTTGAACCCCCTCCCCCACCCCTAAATGTAGGGCTACAAGGCCCATCTACGAACTCGACCTTACTCTTGACCCAAAGAATGCTCACACCAAGTTTCATCAAAATATCTCATTCCCTTCGAGAGTTATCGTGCTCACAGACGGACAGACGGACGGACGGACGGACGGACAACTTTTGCGATGTCATAGGTATCCGTCACTTACGTTTTGGGATCCCAAAAAGCCGCTGATGCAAACTGCTTGTTGAGCAATAGCCACGGTCACGGGGCGAGTTTTGTTTTGGAATTCAGTTCGGAAACATAATTTTTCATTTTCCATCCCAGTTTCCATTTTTTTCCAACCCAATTAAACAATGCTGTTCTGTTTTGCTAAGAGTTGTCAAAAGCACATGAACACGTATAAAAGCCCGAATACCGACCAGTTGTATTGGCGTACCATTGGTGTAGGTGTCTTTATCATACTTATAGATGGGTAAGGTTTCTGAACTTCCCGAGTCCAGAGGCGTATTCACGCCGTTCCCCGAGGAGTCCCTGCGTTTTTGTTTGTCCCAGGGGCTCACTTCCCATATTCTCGCGAGTCCCCACGAGCGGGGAATGCTCCGATTATCATCATCATCATCATCAATTAGGACTCCCTTTCAGATTCGGAGGGGAATCAATTTTTGCTGGTGTTGGTGCAATACAAAATCAAAATCAGAATAAACAAAACCAAAAATAAAGTGGATCCAGACCAATTTCGTCAGCTGCATATTTTATTTTCGAACAAAATTAATTTTGGAAGCATTCCCCGTGTTCTCGTTGTTTCCCCTACGCGGAGTCCGCGTGAAGTAACTCCCTCTATTCTCGCCGTTCCCCTTGATTCCCCAACGAGTCCTCGGGGAACGGCGAGAAATCGCCTCAGGTTAATACTACAGATTGTTTAGGATTAGGACGGTTGAAAGAAGAAGTCGAACGGCCTTTCCTCTCTGTCCTTTGTTAATTCGTGTCCTAAACAGGAACACTGTTAATTTTAGCATAACATTACTGTTATGGTGCAGTAGATATTTCAAAAATATTTCCAAATCTGTTTAGTTAGGTGGCGCATAGGACTAAAGCTGCGCGTCTTTACCCTACCCTGCCAAAGTGCATTTCACACACAACTCCACCAGAAAACTAGAGCGTTGGAGAAAAATGACTGGGTGAACAGGTGCGTTTTGTTTCGTTGCTCGATTCTGAAATTAGCTCTTTTTCATGTTTTCTTACTGCTCTACCATTTTATTATTTGTCCTTTTAGTAAAAGGCCCAGCGTCGGCACAGCGCTGTTATCCTCACTACTGATTGAGCAAACTGAAGAACTTGATCGTGGTTCAGGCTGGTTTGTTTTGCTCATAGTTTCCAAAGGGGCAAACAGTACAGGACAATTTTTATGGCACTTGCAGCTTCGCTCAAGTGCCATATACCGATCACTTTTCCGTCGGTCGGTCGGTCGGTCGGTCGGTCGGTCGGTCGGTCGGTCGGTCCGGTGATCGCGAGTTAGGGTACTTGCAGATGTGCTAGGACGATGAAACTTGGCAGGCATATCAGGGACCCGACCAAACTAACTTGCAAATAATCACTTCCCCGATCCGACCACCGTGGAGGGAGTAGAGGGCGGGGGAATCCTGAAAATTTAGTAGTTTTTGTAAAACCCCTACCCCTTTCTTTACACTAGTAGGTCTGCGCGCGGCGTGACGTCACTCTTTGCATCGGATCACTCTGTTAACATTGGAAAGAGCTAGTGCATTCGAGGGTCAAAGGGGTTTGTATCTGTGGTGCAGTGCGGGGGAAAATGGAAAATTGAGTGTTGTGTAACTTTCGAACGGGTGATCGGATTGGGACGAAACTTAATATCTGAATGAATGACATATCTCTGATGTTCCATTTGAAGTCCGAACCGGATTCGACAGCTATGGGGAAATTGGGGTGGGGGAAGACCGGAAATCTCGAGAAACGGTTATAATGGAGGGATCGGAGTAAAACTTGCTGGGAAGAACAAGAATCTGCTCCAGATAATTTGTTTACACGTTCGGACTGGACCCGGACACTTGGGGGGGGGGGGAGGTGGAGGGGAGTTTCACGGAATTCTGGTGATGACAGTTTTTGGGATTCTCACGACGAAACTTGTGAGGCGTATCAGGGACCCGATCAAACTGACTTGTAAATAAAAATTCACTCGATCCTATAGTCGTGGGGGGATCGGAGGGAGGGGGAATCCGGAATATTTAGCCATGCGTAACAATGGAACGGGTGATCGGATTCGAGTGAAATTTAATAACTGAACAGAGGGCGTGCCTGTGGTGATCTTTTTCATGTCCGGACCGGATCCGACAACAATTGGGGGGGGGGGGGGAATACGTGACCGGATTGGACTGGAGAGATCGGGATGGAACTTTGTGGGAATAACAAACAAGTCCAAACTGAACCGGATTGGCTCCGGCGACTGTGGGGGGAGTTTGAGGGGCGGGTCCGGAATTCCGGTGATCGCGAATTAAGGTACTTCCAGATGTGCTAGGACGATGAAATTTGGCTGGAATATTAGAAATTCGACAAGATTGGCTTAGAAATCGCCACTTTTCAAATCCGACCATTCCCTAAAGTACCAATCATGACCGCAAATTAAGAAAAATACTTTTAAGCAAAATATGCATTTCCATGATCCCCATGAGCTCATGATCATTTTTGCCTCAAGGGTTTTGCTTACAAATGAAGTTCTAGCTCCCTTAAAGTGTGCATCTTAACCGCAAGGTCGAAAAGTACTTTTTATCAAACGATACATCTCAACCCATGATCAGTTGTCCCACAAGGGTTTTGCAAAAAAAATTATTTCTTGCGCCCTTAAAGTGCGCAAATTAGTGGGAAAAAAAAATACATCTGATCATACGTATATATCAATGATCCCTAAGAGCCTGATATCGTTTTTGCCTCAAGGGTCTTCCTTACAGATGAATCTCTAGTGCCTTTAAAGTGCGCATCATTACAGCAAAGTTCAACGATAATATACTTTTCTCTAGCTCCCTTAAAGTGCGCATCTTAACCGCACAGTCGAAAATTACTTTTGATCAAATAACACATCTCAACCCTTGCAAGTGCCATATGAGCTTACAGCTCTTGTTATTTACGTAGGTGCCTTTCACACTGACACACCTTTTTGACTAACTTAGGCAATCTTATATAAGTCATAAGTCAAAGTGCACGAATCATTTCGCATCGCGCACTAATATGGCAACAATATGTACAATAGAAAATTCATTTCTTACCTTGCGTTTGCACAAATTAGCTGATCAACAATCGCCACTCCGCCGTCTAGAATTTCCCGCTTGACTTTCAATGGTGGCCGAAAAGTAAATAACTCAAGACCTGGGCGCAAGTGAGATTCAAGCTCATTTATTTCTAGAAAAAAGGTGTTGCTTAGTACTGCCGGCTGTTACAAGTAGCCTACAATGGGCGGATCAAACTAAAGTGATGTCATATTACCACCCTTAATCCAATATTACGTCAAGACTCAGCCGATTCCTAGACAATTTATTTTCGACAGTTTATTGTTACGGCGTATTTTGCTGCCTGCCATCCTCCAATTTACTTGGTTTCACAAATATAAGCGGAGTTTCTTGTTTTTGTTTTGTTTTTTCTTCATCATTTCGTAATTTACACACTTCAAATTATCTATTCTATCGACAAATAATTACACTGATAGGCGATAGCATTACTTGAAAATCCCTTGTAAATCCCGGACTTTAGCTTGAACTAAATCTGCCATATTTGTACATTTTTGGCACTTCCATCACTTCACATCCAGGAATCAAAACTTTGCTGTGGAACTAAAAACAACAGAAGTCTAATCAGAGAGCACCTGAGCAAACTGCCAACTACAGAGACGATTTATTATTGCAGACACGACACTCTTTATCACTCAGCTCTACAAATAACTGATTTTCATGCATGACCCAGAGTTTTGAATTTCCGCGCCTTAGCCTATCTCCGTAATCATCTCCGCCGAGACGCCGATGAGGTAATGACAAGCCATAACAAGAAAACCAAGCGTCATTTCAGGGGAGTCGGAATCTTTCATTTGTAAAGCATTTTATGAAAAACAAAGCATAATTAGTGCCCGTTGTACTTTAAACGGTGAAAAACGGAATTTATAATGTCTCACGAAGAGAGAATACTACAAATTATGACTTAGAAGACCATACTGTATTAGTAAGACAATCGCTCACCTTCATCGCTGGCGTCACTTGCAACAAATATCTTCATCAACTTCAGCTTTTCCGCCAAATCCGATAAGGTTTTGGCTGCACTTTTAAGACTGGGCAGATTTTTCTTGCGTGCTACAAGGAAATCTTTTCTTCTGATGTGGGCGGCGACGTAAGGGCCCCCAATGGCTTCTAGGCGGCCCTGAAATCGGAAAAATGTTTCAGCACTGCCATGATTATTGATGATTTTATTATAATCCAGTACGCTTCTGACCTGGGCGGTCTGGAAACCTCCACTAGTTCATGCACCGGCTGTTTTTGCGACCTTTCCGGCTCGCTTCACTTTCAAGAGCTGGTTTTGGCCCTCAGCGAGTTTTGGAAAGCGAAGTGAATTGTCTCATAAAGCAAATCCACGACCAGACTGGAAAGTGATATCGGAAAAATTTGTACAGCGGTGTTATTTGTATTTCCATGAATTCTCGCGCGTGGCCGATTTTCGTTTTGCTTTTTGGAAAGCGAATTCGTGAGAACGCCAGAATCGCTCTTTGTACGTACAAGTATCATACACTGTAAAAAGTTTCTCCGAGTAAGGATTAAAGTTAATTGCACTATTTGCTACTGGGATTAATCTTATCTGTACTCAAATAAGATTAATCCAAATTAGAGAAAAGATTATCTCAGTGGAGACAAGATTAATCCCAGTAGCAAATACTGCAGGATTTTTTTTTTTTTTTACAGTGTATGATGCTGTAAATAGTCCGAATTCAGACACAGACGACCCGAGGCATGATTCTTCTATTTACCACGCCAAAGCTAAACCATGCCGGCGATAGGATTTATCCTAAGCAGTAAAACTTCTCGGATTCCAGGACAAGTGAATTCTCGCAGGGCGTTGTGCCTGTCAAATCATGAAAACCATTCATCGACAGGTAGAACAAGTCAGAGTGAATTCGTCCAACGAACCCTGTTTCTTTTATATGGCCAAGCCTTGTTCTGAATGTAATGCGCAGACGGGAGAACTCGAGTAAAATGGGTACCCCGAGAGAAAGCTAAGATTTCAAGGGCCTACAAAAGTGGCTGTGTCCGGTACAGATTTCAAGTGGCACATTTGCTCCTGCCTTTTTTACAACGTTAAAGTTTAACTGAAAAGCCAACTTATTTTTGTGTCATCTAGTTGAATACACAAAATTACTTGGATTCTGCAAAGGGATTTTTTTGTTTTCCACTATCTGCTCTAGTTATGACGTTCAGAATACCTGCGGCCGTCCCCACAGAGAAAATTCTACTATGACGCGGGAAATTTGTATCTAAACACAAACAAGGCTTTTCAGTGGGCAGTGGCGATACTGGTGAAGATTGCTTAGTGCCTGAACAAAAAAAAGTCATACATCTTTCTTGTAAGGCATACAACAAATTAGAGGTACCAAAAATCACACGGAAATTCCGCTATTTGAAAATCGATTATTCCTGAATAGCGGAACAACCAAGTAACGCATTTTCAGCGGGTCTTCAAGCCAATTTAGGTGAATAAGTGATGGGTAAATAGATTGTCCTATTCCAGTCCTTTTCGGTTAAACTTTAAGAAGTTACAACACCCGTAATAGTGTTGGTACTAAAGTAATTAAAGTTGTTAAGTTTTTAGTTATTAATTATTGGACGCAAGGTGTGTATCAGCTCAATGCTAGGATTAATTTAAATTACTGATTTTACATTAATTATTTTTTAATGACTAAACACCAATTATCGGCTGCGTCCGGCTTCGGATTTATAATAAATATTGAATTATCAAGTTTCATCCGGATCTGATCGCCGGTCAAGGACCCAAAGTTCCGGACCGGCGGACAAACAAGCCGCCGGAAAAGCGACCGGTATTTGGCACTTGGTACGAAGGCAGTACTTCAAAGAAAATCTTACCAACTTAATGATCTCCGTCTTATCAACGCATTATCCGTTTATCTGGTATGGTTCATGATTATGCCTGAACAGGCAATTTGCTATGAAGCTGAAAAGCACAACTGACAACCACCTGTTGATGCTATCGAGTCCGTTCTGCCTCTACCATTTATTTCGACGATAAGCTTGAGGCAGCGAGATACCGGTAGCAGTTGTGCATTCTAGTCTCATCGTATGATGTACGCTAAGGGAGTCATTATGTGCCAGGCATCCCAACGGGACATGAAGCATTTCCTTAGCAAAAGTATTAGAACTAGTTTATTTACCATCTTCTCATCTGTACAATCCAGCGGCAATTCCGTCCTGTCTTCGGCGTCAGTCGAGTTCAGATGTTGCTTGCGGAAATCATTCGCCAACGTCACAAGATGTCGCGCAAACCGCATGCTTCTCCTAGCTCTCCAATAGCTAGACTGGCCATAATCATCATGCAGCAATGTCTCGGCTCGGTCAAGAAATATTTTCCTAGAATATCACATGAAGTCAATTCTAACACCCCTGCACCGCATCTACGATGCTGACAGAAGATCACGTTTTCTAGGACGGAAGCTCAAATTTTTCGTAAGGAATCAAGCTTGCAAAATCGCGATCCCTAAACAGAATTGTTGGTCCTTGGAACAGCCTTACCGAAGATGCGATTAATGCTGAATCGATCAATAGTTTCAAGTGCATTATAGACAGGATTCTTAACTCTGATCAGTACGATTACTCTCAACGTCTAAGATTTATTTAGAGGCGAAAGCCTTTTCTGTTGCATTATATTGTTACTAATGGATGATGCCAAAATCCTGGCAGGAATTCCAGTTCGCAACTGCCCGACCATTTTTTTCTGCGTTGGGCATAAGCGCTCTTCCGCGTCCGTGCTACAACGAGCTGTGTTTGCAAGTACAGCAGGTATCCTCGGTGAATACCAATGCCGGATTCAGGGAAGGCCAAGGACAGATTCCAGCGGCATGCCCTTCCGAAATCCAAAAGGGGAATAAGGAAAACGAGAGAGGGTGACAGAGATGCGTGTGCTACCAACGCAGGTAGCCCCGATAAAAGCAGACCTTTGGGTACAGTTGGGTCTTTTTAAAGCAGAACCGAAACGTGATACTATTCCATTATTTTCCTTCCCAATAACAAGCTCCATCATCAGTCGGCATATTCGATTTTCCTTTGACAGTTGTTCTAATGCCTTTACTCTTTGGTCAATATCATATCTCCCCATCGAGAGGCTTTTCACAATTAAGCCCCGCCTCTCGCGTCGTTTGTGACTCAGTCGGAGGCACACTGTACAGACCATTCAGAGAAAACGTTTGTTGGCAATGATAGTCAAGATTTCGCGTGGTGTGCTTTCAGTCTTTCACAGTGGAGGAGGGTCATTGCGAAAGTTAATTTATAGGCTGATCTGTTTTTTCTTCCGAGGAATTTAAACTGGAATGCAGGAACTGTATACCGCTTGTGGGAAATCGAACGATACGCTCTATAGTCAACCTGTATGGTTTTCCGGTCTCGCGCACTGTAAGACCCGACGGACCGCTTTTTGTAAGCCGAAGACATGACTCTTCAAGACATGACTTGTAGCCGAAGATATGACTCTTTAAGTCATGACTCCCTTGTTACAGCATGTAGATATACAATTAGGGACACAACTTATCAATTGTTTTAACTGTATTTTCCTAGGGTCGCAAACCTTGTTCATAAAGATGTTGAACACCCCTGGATGGGTATTCTTTTTTGATAAGATTCTTTGTCTTGTGATTTTGTATCTAGGTTAATGTTGTTTTTTGTTTGTTTTTCTTGTAATTGTTGTTTTTCTTTTCTTTTCACATACTCCATCTTTTTTTCCGCTGTGTTGTTTGATGGGCAATAAAATACTTCATTCGTTCATTCAAATCCAGTGACAGCCCGAACCGTTCCCCGGATCTAGTCATTCTTAATGGCAAATGAAGTCTTATTATGGCCTCATTAAATCAAACCTACGAGCGATAATGTATTTAGATCGGCCGAGTTTTACGAATTCCGCTATGAACTTGTTATCATTTCATGTTATCATTCATCACATTATCGCCCAGCCCCTGGATTATAAAAACTTCCTAGCAGAACAGCAGGGCCATGCACAAAACAAAACTAGAACAAACCTTGCCTTTTTTGTTTGGACAAATTTCGAAAGAGGCGGTGCGACAGCACTGGGACCTCCAAGGACCTCCATGCACTTCAATCTCTTCCCACGAATGACTTCGTAGGACCAGAAAGGTCCCCCGTAAGTGCCGTCTTCTTCTTTCCTTAAAGAGAAATTCATCAGAGCTGCTGACGGCAGTATCCCCCCCCCCCCTCCGAACATAAATGGGGAAAATAGGTAGGAAATAACCCTTCGAAGTTATGAGTGCCATACTAAGGGCCCGGAAACTGTTATATTATCGACCACAATTCCGTGGGTGGGTTTCCGGCGAGCCCCTTCTGAAAATCCCCCCGGACACAGCCTCCCCCACCGAAACCCCCTCGGCACCAATACCCCTCCGGCGAAAAAACCCTGGTACCCCCCCCCCCCCCCCCCCCCGCGCAAACAACCCCGTACCAAATAATATGTAAGAATTTTAAATATTCCTTCAGCCCAAGCTGACTGCGATTCATATTTGACAGTGCAAAACGTTTTGCACTGTCAAGTAAGAATTTTCCCAATCTTTTGAACTTAACATTTTATCAAATATTTAATTTGACTTCCCGTGATCTCGTTCTTAGCTCAAGTGGAATTCTGATGAAACAAAAAAACGAATCTCGAAAGGCACATGTATAGTCAAGAGCTAATCAAATATCTCTGGGGCTATTTTGAAAACCTCAAACAAATACATACACAAGCTCCTATTGTCGTCTCAATTTCTATTTCCCTTCATAAGGGTTGGAATGGCGATGATAGCCTATAAACCCAGACTTTAAAGATACGTGCACACACAGTTCGATTTTAGCAGTCGGATGCGAATCTCCTTCTTCGCTCCAAAACTTTGATGTATCACACGAAGGTTTCCCAATAGTGATGGGAATCTTATCAGACTGTTCAAGTTCAAGTTCTTTTAAAATTTTCAATATCACTAAAAAAAAAAAAAACATAGCACTGAGCAGAGAGGCGAACTCGGTTCACTCAGTAGCTTAGCCGTTGGTAGAAGGTTGGAACAAACTCTCAGGGGTAGAAGCTGAAGCATCCGGTGTAGCAACATGAACTTACCAGAATTTCTTAAAAGACTTGCAGTCAACAAATCGAGCCTGATCAGCATGATTTCCATTTATGTCCTTAGGATGCTGGAGATGGATAATCATGTCCAGTAAGCTGTTAGTTTTGTCTCCTGAAACAAAAATGATCATCGAGTAAAATTAATTTACTAGGCGAAACGAAGGCTGAGTGATGCAGTAAAATGTTCACAGGCACACAATCAAAACTCATCCTGATATTTTTTATTGTACAGATTAAGTCCGCCGAGGATATTATTTCCGGGTATATACAGACCAAACAATACAGTAAAAATAAAAGTTGCTCTCAGGGTTTCGTGACGAGAAACCTAAATTATTGGACGCTGCTTTGTAGGCTGCACTTAGACCATTATGACAAATTTAATGCAATAGCAATCGTAAATACTCCTTGAGCCCAAGCTGACCGGGAAATATATATTCAAACAATGCATAAAACGGATACGTCAGCTACGATGCTTTAGCAGCGTACCACTTGCCAAGAAAAGGGCCGAAATATCGCTTCAAAAGCATCGTAGCTGACGTATCCGTTTCATGCATTGTTTGAATTTAATAGCAATTGTACATATTTATGTTTTCATATTTATTCCTAGAAGACGAGAAACGAAAAATCGGCTGCGTCGGAATATGGTTTTTAAAACAAAGACTGATTGAGACAAACAATAGCTTTCTTCGTAGTCAAGACCACGACAATGCCTTGGTCTTTTTCACCTTTGCTTTGTCAGTTATTCTCGGTTATCACATGTTATGAGGTTACTTTGTAGTGAATTAATGAGGAAAGATTTATTGAACAACTTTTTTTTTTCTTTTTTTTATAAAACGATGTAGGCCTACAGCTTGTTCTGGCCAAGAGAATACCTTCAGCCTACTGATTTAGTCCACAGAACCTTTCAGGAAACTGCAGAAATGTTTTGCTGGTAGCAGGCTAAACTTCCTCTGACCTTGTTAGCAATCCGTATCATATACAGCATTGGGAAATTCTTAAGTACGAAGTATAGGCTACACACCAAACTATTATTAGTCGCATTCTATCTCTAGGACAAACACAAACCTTCAAGAAAGGTCTCCAACTCAGTCACAGGTGTATATAATGATAGCTGCTTGACATCAAAGAACTGGGACCACAAAGCTTTCCCTTGAAATCCAAGCTCTCTAGACTGCCAGTGGTATAAATGGTCCCATGGAGGCAACACCAAAGTGCAATTCAACTTGTTATTCAAGCTTGCTATTCTCATGTAGACATCTCTTCTCAAGTTGAACCCTTCCCCAGGGTTTACATCATAAAGTAAATAACTGTAAAGAAAATCGAAATCATCTACCCTACTAGCTTTTCTCATTCTGATCCCAGGCAGATGCCTCTCCTTAAAAATGCTCCACCTGTTGATACTCTTTCACAGAAGCTTGTGTGACAAGTCACATGCAGGAGCCCAACATCTGGTTAGGGTACACAGACTAGCATGGCACATTACAAAAAAAGAAAAAAAAAAAAAAACCAATCTGTTTCATAGGCTAGGCTCTTGTATAGTAGAGGTAGCCTAAGTTATGTGACGTTGGATGTTGCCTGACATATGAGAGAGAGAGAGAGAGAGAATTTACTGCAAACACAATGAACACATGTGAACAGGGGCTGCCCTGTAAAGCTTTCACCTGTCCTAAGGGAGCAAATCCACATTAAACAGTTGTAAGCACTACTACCAAAACAAACATTAGACAAGAGCAGAGCAACAAAAGAACGGCAGGGAGAACACGGGCAAAACACCACATGAAAGAGAAGAGAGAGATAGGTTTATTTAAAACATCAAGAATGTGACAAAAAACTTAAACAAATACTGATGGATGTGAAGTTACAATACTGAGCTCAAACAATGATTCAAGTACTGAATAATGGTTGACAGCACTAAATGGATGTGTCAGCTAATTAAATATATAGCCTATGAACAAATATTTATGTATCAAGAAAATAATGTCCAATTAAAGTTGAATGGTTATTATTTTGAATCAGATATTTTTTTTTATCAGATTTATTATCTGCAGGCATACAAAACTGATTTTTCTACACCGTCATCGTCGGGATCATAACATAGAAAATTAACATTACAAGGTATAGGACTTTCGATTTTTAAACTAAATTACCGCCCTTTGGTAACCACTCTGAGCCAGTGAACTGTTGTATTCGTTAACTGGCTTCTTCTTGTTTGTTGATATAGTCAAACATTTGCAAAAAAGTTTTATTTTTTATGAAAGTTAGAAGGCTTCAAAGTTTGTAAACAAAGACAGAGTCTTGTCCTATTGGTTGGTTATGACGCGACCTTGAAAAAAAGCGTCATAACTGACTAATAGGACAAGACTACGTCTTTGTTTACAAACTTTGATATCTTCAAACTCTCATCAAAAAGAACATTTGATTACAAAAGTTATAGTACAGGAGGCAGAACTGATTCCGGCGTAACACTGATTCCGGACTAGGCCTAAAAGACTGCAAAACACTGAATTTATGTTACCTACCCATCAATATGATCTTTTTCTTTAATATTATATATTATTTACCTCGGCAAATCTTTTCCTCTAAACAGAAGGCGACTCTAAAAGAGCCGTAACACGGATTGAGGTTCTCCTTTACAACAGAATCATCGCTCATTGTGAAACGACGGCAACGAAATCTTGAAAACTATTTCCATCTATGAAAGGATCAATTTTGATTCAAATATACATTTCTTGGGCTTGTTTAAGAGAGAAAAAAATCTAGAATTTTATCCAGTATTGGATCAACAAATTGAATCAACACTTCCGGATTCGCTGCACTCTTGCCGCCGGAGACGATGGATGATACGACGGATTCAGGGGAACGGTCCGATCTTTTTGTTTTCGATCGACTCGCAGGTTTCGGCCAAATAGCGAAGTTGCGCGAGTGCGCAAGAAGAAGAGGAAGATTTCAGCTTTATTTTGGTATAATTTTGGATGAATTTGGAGTAAGTTTAGTATATGTAATGGAGGGTTAAAAAAAGGTAATTCTGAACTACAACGGATTCCCTTCTGCCTCCTGTATTCCAACAACAAGGAGCCATATCAAGGATCCAACAATTTGCAGGCTCACAGTATCAAAAGCTGGTAATTTAGTCTAAAAGTCGAAAGTCCTATGCTTCCTAATGTTAAATTTTGTTGTTACAATCCCATCCGTTTTCGTCGGGTATGGTATGGTGCAATCTCTATAGCACTGGTATAGCACATAAGAGGAACCTAATTCCATTATTTATGTCACAAGTCCATATAAAAGAAAGCCATAAAATGATAAAATTGTCTTCTTAATTTATTCCGTTCAACTTTTTCAGAGACAACAAACAAAACCAAGTGGCTGCTCTCTTACCATTCCGGTACATTACCCTCTACTGTATTTGTTCCCAGTAAGCATAAAAGAAAACTAGACAACAGCACAAAGAGAAGTACAGTCATGCTCTCCCACGGATTCAAATTTGGCGCTTTTGTTACCGGAATTTTGAAATTCCCTGCCCTGCTTGCAAGATCAGCTTTATAAAATTCCTTCCAGACCTATGAAGGGGTAAATCGGTCAAAACGAGAATTAAAGGAACAGTAAACTTGACTACATATCAATATATCAATATCATTTATTCCCAAAATTCTGATCGAACAAAATGCACGGGATTTGTCAAACATGGTTAAAATTCACTACGCATCGCATCTTTCGGCCATCGAATCGCCCGGGGGGCTTAGATAAATATACAGGGTCTTATTGTCGACAGGCCCCCTCTTCTTTGTTATCTCGATTTACTCGAACCGTCTCGAACCCCCCCCTTAGTGTTCCCAAAGCTAGCTGGCAGGCCCTTGCCCCTTATGCACTTATGTACTGTAAAAGTTCGCCTTTTTACATGTAGACTAAAGAGAAACGACCTCCCCGACAAGACGGCCGGGGTTCGATTCCTAGTCGTGGCACACAAACCTTTTGCTTTTGCAAACCTTTGGCTCAAAGTCGAATTCTCGACAACTGCAATGGTCGTAACGAGAATTTTTCTTACTCTCAATATCGACTCAGGGTACATTCTTGATATGTTAGCTAGCTCACCCAGTTAAGTTTTCGTCTTCCACCCTACTTACCGTGGTTACTACGAGCGTGTTCCACCCCTCTACCAATAGTAACTAATAGTTACTATTATTGCCGTTCCAGCCTCACGAAAAGTTACTACGCTGACCGTTCCAGCCTTCTCGAAATAGTAACTATTTGCTTACCATTGCACGCTCGGGAGCGTAGTAATTACGCATCCCTGTAACGTGATTGGTCGGATCATCCCGCGGCTTGATATTTGACCGAAAAAATAAAAAAGTGTTCCAGCCTAGCGTAGTATCTCGTAGTTACTGCTAGGCTGGAACGCCTTTTTAATTTTTCGGTCAAATATCAGGCCACGGGATGATCGGACCAATCACGTTGCAGAGATGCGTAGTTACTACGCTCCCGAGCGTGGTAAGCAAATAGTTATTATTTTGAGAAGGTTGGAACGGTATGAGCCGAAAGCCTAATCGCTAAACTAATACCAAGATCTCACGACTCATGGTTTATCTAGCGCATCAGGCGGAAATTCGTGATTGGATATATGAGGGGCGTGTTTTACTAAACCGAAAATTTGTCATGGATGATTCTGAAAAAAAGGAAGGTTAAGAAGAGGTTCAGAAAATGTAACAAATACAATTTATCCATTTTTGCGGTTATACTACCATTCTCACTTTCCTTCTTTCTTCTGTTGAGCGGTTTCCTTCAACACTTGACTACAATTAGTCAATCAAACATCTGGCAAACTTTGACTTTTGCTAATACCACAACGACGTACGGTACTTTTTATATACGGATTTGTCCACGATCATACGCCATGTATGTGTAGTTCGCTTCATATAACTTGAGGTGACGGCAATCCGTTGGCGATTGCATGCGTCCAAAGGATTATCGCCCAGACGCCGTATAATGGATAGCAGGTTTTTTCACGCCAGATTTTCTGCACTTATCGTAAAACTGACAAATCTTAACTTTTCCGTACGGACTGACAGTGGTTCCGAAAATTCAGGCCGGAATTCCAGTTATTCCAGTCAGTGAGGCGCGAGCAGAGCAAAATAACGCTAGGGAGTAGCGCCAAGACTTGGGTAAAGTGACACGCACTCGAACAGCAGCGATACTAGCACCACTAGCGGTAGTGAACGTCCCTACTGAAACTCAATAAGCCGTGCACCAGCGCTGGCTCCAATAACTTCATGTTTTAAACACAGCAAAAAAAATAAACCTCCACTGCTTTCTTGATGTGGGAAGACCGCATCTCAGATTTGCTAGAAATTTCTGAACCCGCAAGTTTGTCTTGCTTTAAATGTCGCAAGCGTAGTTGACTGCGCTATGAGTATGGCCCGTTCACGAAGCACGGAAAGCATAGGTCTTGGCGCTACTCCCTAGTGTTATTTTGCTCTGGGCGCGAGCACCTGACCCTGATCGTCTGTCTGCTGCGTACAAGAGAAAAGTACTTTCGATTGGCGGAATGTCCGAACGCCGAATTCAAACGCCATACCGCAGTTTTATCTTTCCAAGAAGCCACTTCGTATATCAGTTCTTCATAGAATATCTACTACTTTTTGATTCGTCACAACGCAATTTATTAGAAAATAAAATAAAATCTTTCAAATCTAGAAAAAAACTCCAGCATTCCGATTTCAGAATCCATAGATTTTACGGACAAACTGTACGACACATTTGACGACATACTACGTGCGACCTGACTTCGTCTGACTAAATTAAAGCTAAAAGTGGTACAGTTTGCTACGGATCACCATCTAACCTGATTCTTATACTGCTCCTGCACACTGAGACGTTTAATCGATTCGTAACCTAAGATGATTCCAAAGCTGAAAACGAGGGATGACACCATTCGCGCTGACAAGCCTTTTTTGAACATTCCCAGTCTCTCTTCTGCCCACAAGATGGCAAAGGTTTGTGGAATGGAGTCTAGCCGCTGAACCTGCAGATAAGAAAGATGGTGACAGGCAGTGCCAGATTAAACCTTGTAGTGGGCCCTAGGTAAGTCACAAATCGGAGGCCGCCTCCAGTCTACCACAAGTACCACAAATCTATGAATTTAGGATGCCCCATGCCAAATCCTGGGTATGTCTAACATTTGGCATAGCCTACGCCTAACGCTGGGTTTCCTATGCCAAATGATGGGTACCTTAACCCTGATCTACTCCACTACAGATGAATTCCAATTGGTTAATTTCTTGATTTCACTAAAATCGCCAATATTTGTTAGGTTAGCCGACCAGCATTTGGCATAAGGTAACCAGCGTTACGAATAGGCCATGCCAAACGCTGTATATGCTCAGCTGTTGACATAGGCTATTCCGAATTTTCTGTAGACTGGCCCCTCAACCGCCGAGTTTCAACCAATAATTTGAATGCACTAACTCGCAGAATGTAATGTTTCTGAAGGTCTCGTGTGCGCGATCTGGTGGGATGGCACTGAGCAAGTAGTGTGCATGTCTGCCACTAGAGGGAAGTGACCATCACTACTATACATTACACGCGTGTAATTACATATCCAACAGTTACTTATCTATCCGATGGCAAGGCAGGTGCATTGTAGTACTCAGCTTCGTATGGGGAAAAAGATCTTCAACAATTCTTATTACGAAAGTATCCAGCTATGACATTTTCTATAGCATAACTTTGTTAAATCCAGGTCAAAATTAGTTTAGATTTTTGTCTGACTTATGTTCTTGTGAACATAAGCCGTAAAACTACCATATGTGTTCACAGTTCACGGAAAAGCCAATACAGTGTGGTCACAACCTTACTGCCTCTGATTAGTTGATACTATCAACTGGGGGAATTCATCCTCCTAACCTCCCAAACCCTAGGGAGGGTAATGTACCTGTAATCGAGCTCGAACGATGTCTATGGGATTTATCAAGACCGTGGTCGTCAGACCTCCAAGCATTGCCGCTGCGCATTGCTGCACCAACTGTGAAAAGTCTGCCGGTAAAAGTCGGTAGAGTTGGTCTGGAAAAGAAAGGCCAACATAACAAAAACAGCTAAGGTTCAGAAAGACTTCTCACTTCAGTAGTAGCCTACTGAAAAACATCACGACTCAATTCAGCCGATCACTTCCTGCTTGTTTTACATACAGAAGACTCTTGTACAGGGGGGTACTCTTTACAGCTTCCTCGTATAATAATAATAATAATATATTGCAACTAAAAAGGCTGTAGCATCTAAATAACTCTTTGAAATCGGGAGCAAGCATACAGAGCAGAATAAAAAAAAATATTTTAATACACTTGAAGCTGTTAATCGATTCAGCATTAACCGCATCTTCAGTAAGGCTGGCACAACAATTCTGTTACTGGAATTCTCACTCTGGCGACACGCAACACAGAACACAGTATTACCAACTAAGTAGGTAGGAACCAGTACCAGTTAATCTGCTTCCGACAAACGACCTGGTTTACAAGCCTATTGCATTACTAGACCCTGAATGCCCCGGCTATTGTGTAAAATACGTTCCGGCCGAGTTGACAAGAAACCTTGTTTCGATGTCCCACGTCAAGTATGCTACTCCCTCACTGACGGCTTGCAAAGCGGTTGAATAAACGGCCCTGGTCCATCTAGGCAGTAAAGGTTTATTTAATTTTACAAGGAGTTTTCGACATTTTCAAATCTCTTACAAGTTCAAGAGCATTTTTATTCTTTAACCACCTTAACCTGGAAGTTCGAAAGTCATACCTTGGTAGAAATGATAAAAGGTCCACCAGAGTGCACTGTTAGGGACATAGGTACAAAGCGACGCCGTGTATCCTCTGTAGAATCCTCTCAGTCCATCTGTCCGATGGATCTCTTGAATGATAGAACGAGTAATGTCCAGCTTGAATTTCCCTTCTGTCTCTATGTGTAGAGAATTGGAAGATAACCCGACACTGCTCTTACTCTTAACGGAAGACTGGGTCTGTCCCATCATCATCATATGCTGGCTCACTACGTCAACTGGCACTATAATTGTCTGGCCAACCAAAGAGGCACAAGCCCCAGCAACTAAGCCTTTTATCTTCGAGTCTGTTACGTTGTTCGTGTGCATAAAGTGTCGTACGTTTTCATATGTTACCACATAGCACGAGCCTGAGATTATGGTGAAGGAGTTCACCCAAAACCCTTTATAGAAACCACGCATGCCTTCATACTTCCCAATTTTCCTAAATGCATCTATAGTCCCTTTGTAGTTTTCTGTCCCCCGCTGGACTTGTAGCCGAGTCTTGATCACAGTGAAAGGGTAAAGAAACGTTCGGACAAAGAACGAACTTGTTACGTTCAGTGACAAGAACTTTGACTTGTCCATCATTTCCCATTCTATTGTTTTGATGTAAGGCTCGGTTTCAATGCCTGGAACATAGCTTATTGCCAGTTCTCTGGTTACAGGTGTCGTAGACATGCTGCTTTCCTCACGTTTGATCTTGCAGGGGCTGTTTCACATCTCTAGGAATCTTGTTGTGTTCAAACGAAGCCCCGCCTTCCGATGAAACAACTCCTGCAAGACAAACCCTATAAATCAAGTGCCAAGGACACCTGAGAACTAGCAAATATTTTCGTTCCCCTGATATCTTATTATATTCTGGTCACATACTTAATATTAGTCAAGTACTGTCTTAATGGGGTTTGTTTTTCTGCAACACATGTCTTAGAGACGTGATGGATTTGCCGAAATGAACTTTCGACATAAAGAGAGCATAACCATGGCACAAGAAGACTAGGGAATACACTTCAAAAGTTTAGGTTGTGTATGCGATAACAGTGACGTTTATGCATTCTTTTGTATATTGTTACAAAACCAATTAAATCAGTGGAAGCAAAATCTCTGAGCATCCAAGTAAAACAATTTATTTTAGAACAGATGATCAAGTATACTACAGTAAAAAAAAAAGGTTTCAAAACATTTCTGACTCCTTCTTCTTATCCTTTGACTTTTTACCATTTGCTCTATAATTGCTTCTCTTTTGCAGGTAAATTTCTGTGCATTCCGCCCGGAAGGCTTCATTAGTATACCATTTCTCGAAACAACTCTTCTGTGCTGCTGTTTCTTCTCTGCATTTAAGAACCATCATATACGAACTGTCTTTACAGCACTTGCTAAATGCAGCCACTTCTGGGGCACACTTGTCTTGGTCTGTTTTTGCCTTTTCCCTCATGATTTTTGGTATGAGAACATCTTTCTCAACTCTACGGAGGGTCTTGTCATTTGGGTCACCAAGACCATGAGGTCCTCCTCCAAGGTTTTCCGGTAGAACAGTGTAAGTTTCTTTCATCGCTCCTGAGAGAACAATGTATTAGCCTTGAAATTAAAAATTGCAACAACAAAAAAACATTTTGATGGGACTGCCTTCAATGAAATAGCATCGTCATTATGTTGAAGTCCCAATCCAAAACTCGAGTTTTTAAGCCTATACCTACCAATCTTTATCTTTAAACTCAAACAAATCCACCAGCTCATGTGGGCCACCATCAAGGTGAGGCAAGATTTCAGGCAACAAACATTCCTATCCTAAGTAGCAAGAAACTGAGCAAGAATGGTTTTTTTAGGAAAGACATTCAGAGTGTTTGTAAGGCTCCTAATCTAATCTTCAGCTTCTGTGTGACCTAAACCACAAACCTATCCTCAATTGTGGGTCGCCAGCCGCCAGTCGCCAATGCCAGAGCATTCTATCTTTTTCCTAGGCGAGCGTCGTCTTTGCCTCGAACTTTGTCAGATGCTCGCCAGGTAGCAGACAAAAATCCTGACATTCTGATTGGCTGTTGGATATTGGCTGTCTGGATGAAAGAAATTTGTAGATTGGATGTTTTGGCTCTTGCGGCGCTCGCCTAGGAAAAAGATAGAGTGCTCTGGCGTTGTTGTTTTCATCTCAATCATCAACTCGCCACGCCACTTTGTTTTATTTTGAAAAACACGTAAAGGATTGTCTTTGATTTCTCTAATTGATGGTGGTATTTACAGGCCTATCGAGCTGGTATTTAGTGTGTAATGATAGAAACTGTGCTTTTTCATGTATGCACTGTATGCTGAAATCCATGCACCATGCATGAATTTCAAGGTACAGTGCTAAAACGTCTAGCTAGCACTCACTCAGGGTCTCAGGCATGGTGCTAGACGTTTGAGCACCGTGACTGAAAAAGGGCTAGTGTACTAGACTGCCCTAGAACCCACTCTAGTTCTGAACTAAGCTTACTTGCCTCACCACAGGCCCTGCCCAGCAAGGCTGCCCAGAAACAACAACAGAGTAAGTATCGCTGCCTGGCTGGGGTGAAGCTCCTGGAAAACCAAGAGTTTCACATACAACTTATGCTTACCTAGGTAAAAATATGACAACTTTAGTCTCAGCGAGTCGAAGCTGGTGAAGGAATACAAAAAAGAAGAAAATCTAAGTAAGGTCACACATAAATAGCGTCAGACTTGCATAAGAGTTTTCATGGTCAAATCAAAATTCAGCCGAAAATTCCAAGTCCAGCGACACTAGCGACAGTAGACGCTACAAAACTTGCAAGTGCCACATCCAAACTACTTCGACAGATGGCGTACGATTTGTCAATTCGATTGGATGTTAGCTTTATTAAGGCGTTTTTCCGTGCTCCCACAAAGAGGCTGTGGGTCGATTGTGGCTCGAAAACAGCGTTTCCGCGGTCTATTGTGCGGCCCACAAGTGTGTTTCCGCGACCAACAAGATTTTCATGGCTCGCTTTGTGGCTCAAATTCGACAAACAACTGGCGAGGTGATTCTCGATTTTGTGGCTCGAATTCCGGCGGCAAATTCAAATGTATTGATGCAGATTGGTTAAATTCAAAGGTTAATAAAGACGACCTATTTTGTGAAGCAAATAGACAAAAAGTTGAAGATACACGCCAGTGATCCTCAGGAAGAACGAGAAAACGTCGCCCTAACGACTCCAACTCAACAACTCAAATCCTGTCAACCAATCACGGCGATCGTTGGCGACAGCTGTGAGAATGCTTCCGGCTCTAGCCCCAGGTACACAGCGATTTTGCCTCTTCAAGGTGAGTTTACTCATCATTAGTACCCCGCACTTCTTGGCCCTGATCAAACCTTCAACTTATGCTTCACGCAAACCCACCCTCTGCTACCACGTCAGGGCCAGCCAAGATTTCAAGCATTAAATATTCCCATCCCAAATAGCGACCATCTTGGAGCAAAAAACAATAAAATTTAAATAAGGTATTAAAAATATTCGTAGGCTAAGGGTATATGCAGGTTGATGTACGAAGCTCACAAACATGCCATTAGTCTTTACTAAGTAGTTACTGATGACTCGCTATGCTCATGCGCGGAACCTGGAATCCTGGCTTCGCCGAACTGCAGAATGGAGAGGCAGGCGATGAGCGAAGGGGTTAGATACTATCCAGTTAGGACATAAAGGAAGGTAAAGTTTGCACTGTTTCGTAATATTTGTGACACTTTGGTTTCAGGAAGAGCTTGCATGTATCCAGGTCCGTATCAAATAATTTATTTGGGGGGGGGGGGGGGGTCCCAGTATCGGACATAGTCCAAACCAAAAAGTAAGAAAAATATATAGATCAGAGGTTAAACCCTACAAAAACGATTATTTTCGTATGTTCCAAGCCCCATGGAAACCAGGGTCAAACCCCCTACCCACCCTGTATCACTGTATGTATCACAAAACTGAGAGTAGACCAGTCATATATACAAATCTTTAGTTTTTGGGCATGGACTCTCATTAAAATCTGTTCCCATTATAAATTTTCAATCCAACATATTTTTATGGGGGTACCATGCCCTTGCTGTAGGGTATGGTGGCGAAATGTATGAGCACCGGTGCTCTTACGTTGCGGCATGCCCTGACCTTGTAGCACCATGCCCAAAAACTGAGGATTTGTGTATGATTGGAGTAGACGGGTCGCCGTCACTACCCCCACACGTCATAAACCCCACACGTCAGTTCACCCACAAGAGAAATCCGACAGTTCACCGACACGTCAGTTCGCCCACACGTCAGTACCCCCACACGTCAGTTCGCCCACACGTCAGAACCCCCACACGTCAGTTCGCCCACACGTCAGTTCGCCCACCGTCAGTTGACCCACCGTCAGTTCGCCCACTTCAGAAATCCGTCAGTTCTCCCACACGTCATAACCCCCACACGACATAACCCCCACATGTCATAACCCCACACGTCATAACCCCCACACGTCATAACCCCCACACGTCATAACCCCCACACGTCATAACCCCCACACGTCATAACCCCCACACGTCATAACCCCCACACGTCATAACCCCCACACGTCATAACCCCCACACGTCATAACCCCCACACGACATAACCCCCACACGTCATAACCCCCACACGTCAGAAGACCCACATTTTCCGACAGTTCGCCCACATATAATGACCCATCCACCAGTTTGATAATCTCGAGTGAATGCAATTAAAAGAAAGGGATCATAACCCAGGGGATTCGTAAGAAGAAGTCGACTTCTGCGCGTTTTAATGAGGGCGAATATTAATTCAGTATCGTCAGAAGCTTGCTAATTGATTCGATACTTTTGTTTTATAAGTGGGAAGGACACAAAAAGAAGAATATGTGCAAGAGAAAGGCGTTGTAAACAAGTTGGTAACGAAGGTGGACGATTGGGACTAGTCCATATTGAAATGAAAATTATAAGAATTATAACTTTTGTTGGCCAGCTTCCTTACTCTTTTTTCAACAACGCTTAATATAGTCAGGGGCGTAACTACCATCGGAGCCCTAAGTGTGCCGATAAATCTCATTGAGTGCCGTAGGATACCGGAAATGGAGATGGACCCGATGAAAATTCTTTGACTGTGTAGTTGTAAGGTAGCTGTACGAAAAAGTTGCATGTATAGATATGTGGTGGTATGGAATACTTTGATTTAACGTTCCTGCGACTGGATTAATCTTAAGTAGTGACATCCGATAGCATCCAATCTTGCTGTAGTAGCATCCGGTTTGCTAGTAGTAGTGCGTAGTTGTAACAGTTACTACTGCATGCTACTTTTTCGTACAACTCCATACGACTAATTCTCGAAAAATTTTCATCGGGGATGCATAGTTTTTCGCCTGAGTTCAGATATTGTATGTTCTATCTGAACCGTAGAGAAAGGGTCTTTCGGTAATAATCGAAATTAATGCTCAGCGACGAATCTAATCGGTCCTGGGTTTTTCAGTACAGTACTGTACCCAGATAGGAGACTAGTTACAGTTTGTAGGCTATGTTTCAATGTGAAGGTTTTACGCTGGATAAAAACCAACGTCACTAGCCGTTAACCTTTAAGGGGGGGGGGGGGGGGAGGCCGGTACGTTCCGGGTTGTGCCAACAAGTCTGGGAATCACATGAAAAAAAAGCTTTTTTTCTTCAGGTTTTTCTTGGTTGTTAGATTACTCGGTAGGCTACACTTCTGGACATTAACATCAAGGCCAGCCCAGAAAGGAACATGTCATATAAACATATAGTAAAACTGAGAAGAAGAAAATAAGCTAAACTTCAAGTCGACGCTCGCTGCTTTATAAGTTGTGTCAAGAAGGTTAGGGTCGATCTTGTTCAGCATGTTTTTTCTGACCTCATAAGCCTTTTCCTGCACTTCAAGTGTGGGCGAATCTCAAGCGTTGCCTGTTTCTGTAGTAATTTCCTATTCCGGCTTTGATAAGTATACTCTAAGAATGGCTGCAAACAAATCTTACTGTAGCTCGAACAGTTAAAGTTCTTTTACGACCAGAGTTACGAGCTCATATGGCACTTGCTACGAGTAGGCAGTACAGAAAGTAAATAAAAACGTCACAAAATACCCCCCTTCCAACCTCCCGCCGTCGAAAGACGCGGTTTTAACCTAGAAATGGGACATTTATGGCATCTGCTCCTACAACCCATCAAGTTTCACTTGAATCTGAGCATTTCCGGGTAATGTCCGACACCCCACTCCGACTTCCCGAAGCCAAATCCTTCCGGGAGCCAAAAATGGAACATCTAGGGTAAATGACCTTTTTAGCTTCCAAGTTTCATCCAATCGCTCCACCCGTTTGATGTCTAGGCGTGCCAGAAATTTTCCTTAGTCCCCCTCCAACGCTTAATCACGCTTAATCGCTTAATTGGCAGATGCCCTTTTTGTCTCTTTATTAACTGTTACTCTTCTGAAGTATACATTCTCCTCACTCCATATATTTGAAACCGTGTAAATTTCGTGTCTGTGCTTTTATTTTTGTTTCACGTGTGCATAAATTTCTAGTCCCTTTCTGCGACCAAGTTTTTGCTCAATATATTTGAAATGTTCTTCTTTACCATGTTTTATCTTAGAATAGAATAGAATTTTATTGTTTCAAAAGTATCTGTCACAGCGTTGCCGCCGAATTTGACCTTTTCGTCATACAAAAATGAATAAAATAACTTGTAGGCTACTTATATGAAGTAATAATAATCGAAGCATTCATTTTTAATGGTATACTCGTCCTATTTTAGTTTTCTCCCCTCGTGTCTCCCACTCCCACTTGACATAACGATGCATGTTCAATGACCGAGCCAGATACACACACCCGCAGTATTATTTTCAATGTTATTATTGCCGGACCGGACAGAAACAGAAGCTTTCGGTAGTCTCAGTGCCGTTCGCCAACAGGAAACTTCAGTATCGGGCCGGGTCAGCAGGCCGTGGTTACAAACTGGAAAAACAAAGAAAAAGAGCCTGGAAAATGAAAAAAATAACATTTTGGAGCTTATCATTTACTTATTTTTAAAAGGTCAATTGGCGGACCTTTGAGGCTTTGCTCCGTGACTGACAAACTAGACTAAGTCGAAGAAGTGCTAAAAAGCCATAGGTGCAAAAGGAAACACTGGCGAAGGGTGGGGATTTCTGAAACTTTTAATTCCACAAGTAAGCTAGGGATAATCGAAAAGGCAGAGAGGTCCTATAAGTTTCACTGCATAGAGTCGGGCGTTCCATTCGATAAGGCTACGCTTCACTTGCGGCCTATTGGAGGTGGCAAGTCCTTTTTAATTTTCTCGCGCACCAGGAATGACTTTGCCGCCTCAAACCGGCCTCAAATGAAGCGCAGCCTTATCGCATGGAAAGCTCGACTTCTCGCAGTGAAATATCAAATCTATTCTACCGAAGCAAAATTTTAGTAAGATATAGATGTAAAAGAACCTCGAACTACATTGTGTTTCTGCTCAGATGTAGTTGACCACTTTACAACTAAGATATGCTAACAGAAAATTACACACGGCTTCGGCTGTTTTTAGCCTCTTTCCATCTCCCTTACTTGAACGACAATCTTGGCAAAATTTGCATAACCGGTCTTCGGACGAATAAGCTCCTCGTATACAATGATCGGGTGCCTAATACGTCACGCAAAGAGAAGAAACATGGCAAGCGTGATGATCAGTGTGTTGCTAATAGAGGAAATAGGATACACTTATGAAGTTGAGCATCTCTAGATCGAGAATGGATGGAAATAATACTGAAGCAGAATGAATTACTATAATAAGTACGACGTGTCCTTTAAGGGATTGAAATGCAACCCGCCAGGACCTCGTATGTACTTTAACGAGCGAGAAGGACGAGCTTCCTTCTCTGATCCCTGCGTGTTTTCTTTCGTCTTTTTTTTCTTTTCGTAAAAGAAATCAAAGCTATCCGATCTGACAGCAAGCTTCCGCCGATTCTGAATGAATTTTTTGCCTTCATTAAAATGCGCAAACGTCGGCCCCTTCTATTTAGTCCCCTGGGTTTTGACCGTTGACTCAGTCGGGTTTTCTGAATTAATTGGCGGTGGGTCTTTGTTGTGGGCGAACTGTCGGAAAGTGTGGGGGTTATGACGTGTGGGGGTTATGACGTGTGGGGGTTATGACGTGTGGGGGTTATGTCGTGTGGGGGTTATGACGTGTGGGGGTTATGACGTGTGGGGGTTATGACGTGTGGGGTTTATGACGTGTGGGGGTTATGACGGTCGGCGAACTGACGGTCGGCGAACTGACGTGTGGGGGAACTGTCGGATTTTAGGAGTGGGTGTACTGACGTGTGGGCGAACTGACGGTGGGTGAACTGACGTGTGGGCGAACTGACGTGTGGGTGAACTGACGTGTGGGTGAACTGACGTGTGGGCGAACTGACGTGTAGGCGAACTGTCGGAAAATGTGGGCCTTGTGACGTGTGGGTGAACTGTCGGAAAATGCGGGCGTAGTGACGGATTTTGTGGGGGTTATGACGTGTGGGGGTTATGACGTGTGGGGGTTATGACGGGACCCCGAGTAGACTTGGTGTCAAGCAGAAACTGCATAGAGGCAGTGTTTAACGTTGGTTGGTGCCATTTCGTACCAATACCTGTGCGACAAGCTTTTAGTTTACCTTTTTTTGGAAATAATAGATAGAGAAATAAAAGCTGACATGGGTGAGTTAAATTGGTTCCCTAAATGCCCTTAAGAACACCGGGTGGGTATTTGGGTGGTTTACTTATTATACCTCCCTGAGTACTGGCTCCACTTCATTTGAGATAGACCCGACTATAGTTGTGTTTTTGTAGATACCATGGTATCTGAGATACGGTCTAACGTCGTTTTTGCAGTTATCGTGGTATTTGAAACCGGGTGAAACGGCGTTTTTATAGTTGTCGTGGACTCGTGGTATCTGGCCAGTTACCGTGGTAACTGATAGTCAGATATCACGGTCCGACCGTGGTATCTGAAAAGTCATCTCACTTTCATCAAATTTTGTCAAATTGGTGAGAAAGAAGTTCAGAACTTAGCTGTGTAACTGGATATCAGTTTTTCTTTTGGGATGACTTCGAAAAGTGCAATTTAGGCAATAGTCGTTTTTGCAGTGGACCGTATATCAGATACCACGATAAGTGCAACAACGACTAGTTGCAGATCCAGTTATCTTGGTAACAGATACCATGGTATCTGCAAAAACGCAACTTATGTGAGAGCAGCTGTGTGAAAATTAATCAGATCGGAAGTGCATAGAACGTTAATATACCTCTACTTTACGTAGCCGATACACGCTCATAGAATAATGTTCAGGGTAACGGTGATGCTGCGGACAGACGATCAGGGTCGGGTGCTCAGCGACCCAAATTCCTGCCATGATTTTCGGCACCATCGTCAGTTCCATACGGAAAAGTTGAGATTTTATCAATACCGTGATGAACGAGCAGAAAATCTGGCCGGGAAAATCTGATCGCATGACCTCACGATAAGATTGAAATGAAGGGGTCTAGGCTAAAACCCCCCCGGCGAAAACCCCCCCGGACAAAACCCCCCCGCGAAAACCCCCCCGCTAAAACCCCCCGTTACCAAAACCCCCCGGACCAAAACCCCCCCGGTACCAAAACCCCCCCGGTACCAAAACCCCCCGGTACCAACCCCCCCCCCCCCCGCATAAAAAAGACGGGTATGTAAGAGTAGAGTAACTGGTAGGCAGAGAGAAAGAGAAGAATAGAACCCCCCCCCCCCGGCGACCCCCCCCCCCCCGAATCCTTAGAGACTCACACATATTAAGACTGGGATTTACTGGGCAACAAAACGAACAACCATGTGACAGTTTTACCATTGACAAGCACGAGTAAGGTGAAGAGCTGGTAGAATATTTCTGGGACTATCTTGAAAATGCTATCACAAAACGAGCTCAACCTTTCCCTTGACACAAAGGATCCTCCCATCAAGTCTCATAAAAATATTCATTCCCTTCGAGAGTTATCCTGCTCACAGACGGATAGCAGGACAACTTTTGCGGTTTCATAGGTATCCCTCCGCTTGTTGCCCATCTTCGAGTTTCTGGTATGAATCAGGGATAACCAGTGTTGCCACCCTAGCTCGAAAGAATTTACTAAATCTGAATGGGAAAAATTTACTAAATCGGATCTTTTTTTACTAAATGGCGAAAAAAAATTTGGCGCGTGCGGCTACCGCCGCACGCGCACCGTAAAACCATCGTTTTTTGAAAATATGTATGAATAACTGCTCTTACGATCTTCTTTCTCTCTTCCACTTTTTTCTTTTTCGTCTCATTCATCTTGCAGTGGCTAATGACTGCTAGTAATAAAAATCTAACAATTTTCCCGAGCTAGTTCCAGTTTTCAAGCCAAACTATGATCTTGCAATCCGCTGATTTTGAAGTGTCGCACAAAAGTAGAACCCAAGTAGGTTGAACTATGCGTGTTCCAGCTTCGTCGAGAAGTTGAAAAAAGTTGCGAAAAAGTCAACTTTTTCGTTCGAGCTGCCGGCGAAGTTTGAGATGGAACACTTCGAAGTTGACTTCGTGGTTAACTTTGAAGTAACTTTTTTCAAAGATACTGACTGAAAGTGGAGGAGTATCTTTGAAAAGTAACTACCCTCACTTTCATCATCAAGCTTCGAAAATTCGGTAAATGGGTTTCGAATGTCGGGAATTCGAATTTGTTCATTTCTAAAATGCTCTGAGCAGTAAAATTGTAAGAAGGCGTCGAAGTGGGGTTTCTTTCCGCGAAAAGCGGGGAAAATGTCAACCAGAACTGTTTGAGAAAAATGAATTTTACCATATTTATCGTTTTTTACTAGCTTTTTTACTAGAAACTGAAAAATTTACTACATTTTCTTCCATTTTACTAAATTTACTAACAAGGTTCGGTTTTTACTAAACTTAGTAAAATTTTACTAAGGGTGGCAACACTGGGGATAACTAAAGAGCAATCAGGCAAGGGGAGCTTCACATTGCATCAATGGGTGGCATCGTAACTGCAGCTTCCTCGCCAAGAAGGGTGAGGCATTGGGAAAGGATTTGTTGGGGGGATCGTTACACAGAGCGGAACTGGCTTTGATTTGATCATTCACATTTAACACCTCACTGACAACAGCTTCAGTTGAATGCGGGTGTTTGGTGACTTCATCAATTAGTCTGTCACCATCAACCTTCACCTTCGCCTTACACTCCCTTTATTTATCATTGTTCTGATACCCACTGTACTTCAGACATTCTTGTAGAGTCAAGTTTGCGAAAGAAGTTTATTCTATCTCTACTCTTACTCTCTACCTGCCAGTTACTCTACTCTTGCATACCCGTCTTTTTTTTATGCGGGGGGGTTTTGGTACCGGGGGGGTTTTGGTCGGGGGGGGGTTTGGTACCGGGGGGGTTTTGGTCGGGGGGGTTTTGGTAACGGGGGGGTTTTAGCCGGGGGGGTTTTGGCGGGGGGGTTTTGTCCGGGGGGGTTTTCGCCGGGGGGGTTTTAGCCGGAACCCGAAATGAAGATACTGGGTAAGGGTTAACTGAGGTTTAATAAAATTGCCATGCGTGTTTTTTTTTTAATCTGACAAAAAAAAAATGTCCCTAAAATGTTTTATAAAGTCAGCAAAGCTTGGCCATAAGCTGCCTCAAGAAGACTTGTGAAAAGATGAGGACCTTGGAACAGTTAAGTCAGCCAATACATTCACTGCATTGTTTTGAACCTCCATTTCAGGACCCTCCTTAGGCCCGAGGCGAGCCTCCAGGATACTGAATATCCTCCTCAAAGTGACTGAAGATAATATTATGGGCCCATGCGTTACCGGTCTACAACACATGCCAGAACTGTAGATAGCATACGCCAGATGTTGGGTATACCAGCGTTTGATATAGTCTATACCAAACGCCGGTTGGCGTATATCAAACGGCGTATATATATACCTTAAATGATTCTTCAGTTGACTTCAAACAAATCAATAATACTCTATGGGGTTCGGTTGCCGGTTGCAAAAATGACGCATTTATGGTAGACTTGACGATACTGAAAGTACTACTATTCTTGCAAAAAAAACTGTACAACAGCTCATCCCTGGAACCAGGAAAAGGGTTTTAAGAGGTGCACTCGAAGTGAAAAAGCACCAATAAATGCACGTGCACACATGGTCGGATTTTCACCGTTGGATGCGAATTTTCTCCTTCGCTCCGAAATTTTGACGCATCGCATGAAGGTTTCCCTATAGTGACGCGAAATGCGCATGCGTATTTTCACACGCAAAATCTTATCAGAATCCGCGTGTACGTAGCTTTATTGGTTCTAATAATTATATTCTCAGAAGTTTTACAACACAGAACACACGGTTGCCCATCATTGTGTTTTTTGTTGGATGACAAGGATATTTCTGTTTCGCGAGCAGATAACACCGAAAACGAGCATAACAGAAATATCTTCGACATTGCATTATTATAAAACTTCCGACACCTGTAGAACACCTTCTTGAAAATCACCTGGGGCTCCAATTCCGTTGCAACAATCTGAAAAGGGGGCCTGCTGCTCCCTTTTATCCGTTAGATCGAAAGCTTAGTTTCTGTCAGCAGTAAAGAAGCTGATCACAGTGCACCTTCGATCCCGAGGGAATTTGCAATAACTTATGATTTCTGGCCTATCACTCTCAGGTCTAGTAAGGTGGCGTGTTCTCTGTTTCAGCGCGAAAAACTGCTCAATCTTCTTTACGGGGCTCCACATATTCTCTTTTGGATTTTTTGGGTTCATTCGCGCAGTCCGCAAGCAAGGAGAAAGCGATATACACGCGTCTGTGGTTAACAATTTACTTCTGTATTCTTGTGTTCAGTTCAAGGGTAGCTTTGCGCGACACAAATTCCTTATTTCATGACATCTTTAATTATCGGTATTGAGTGCCGAACAAAGGAGTAAAATTTGTCGTTCTTTCTGGATATCTGAACATGTTGAGGAGTAACCGCGGAGCTACGTGAGAATAACCCCTTGCTGGTAAGTTCGATTTCTAACTAGTTGCGTCTTCGAGTTTGCGTTCATATTTTTGCTTATATCCTTTTCGCTGGCCTCACGCCAGTAAATTTGTAGTTTATTTACACTTAGGCCTTGACGAAACTTCCAGAAACACAACAAAATTCAATTGTTAAAGCACAACTCTTACTAGAAATGAACTCTTCGAGTTTGCGTTCATATTTTTGCTTATATCCTTTTCGCTGGCCTCACGCCAGCAAATTTGTATTTTATTTACACTTAGGCCTTGACGGAACTTAGAAACAAAACGCCATTTTATTTCCGTTTGCAAACCGTAGAAGTTCTCTGGTGTATAAGTTTGCGTTCTTGATGGAACGAGCTAAGGACAGACAACCGAAAACACGGTCACGGACCAAGCGAGGGGCACACCACTTGCGATTTTATGTACAGCAAGTGCCCGGTTGCCACATGTTATAAAATTAAAATTAGCATGTTTAGAAGCGGGAATCGCCTAATTTACCAGCACCGCTTGTTTCGGCCGGTTCCGGTAAAGAGCGTACAGCAGGTGCTGGGGAGTGGGTCAACCCTCGGGGACAAGTTGACCCTAGACTTCATGAACTTTTATTTTGTGTACTGCTACTGGTATAGGCCAGGCAAAGAAGATTTTGTTGCTTTTGGGATATTGGATTACATGGACATGTTTAGGAGTAAGTAGAGATCCACCCCGGACTCGCCTTTGTCTGGTGAGTGGAAATTCAACTGGTTGCGTTTGTCGTCGCCTTTCCGCTAATCGTCGCCTTTCCTGTACGGGCTGTACGTTCGTTGTTTTTCGTTTGCAAGCCATGCAGTTCCCTGATGTATTATTTTGCCTTTTTGAAGGGTTTGGTCAAGGACAGGCAAACCCAGAACGTGGTCGTGGACTAAGTAGTTAGGATTCATTAGCAAACGGGTACAATAAAAAACACAGAACCAGTGTTGGGAAATACTTAAGTACACAGTACTTAAGTAATTACTTAAGTAAAAAATCGTAGTACTTGTACTCTACTTAAGTACAAAATTTCCGAAGTACTTAATACTCGTACTTAAGTAAAAAATAGAAGTACTTGACGGTACTTAAGTACTCAAGTACTTTCATGACAGTAAAACATTCTATTAGTACGACCCCCAGCAGTATATTAATCATCATTTCTAATTCTGAACGGAAAACAGACTCCTCAGAGATCCAATAATTTTCTGAACTAACATAGCCCTATACAGACGAGAAGAACTGGACGGATATATTATTTGAACTTCAATGTATTTCGGCGAACCCGAAACTCGCAGCACCAGATAAATACCCAATATGAGGCCTACTGAATTTCTGGTGTTCACCCGGATTCGTCCATAGTATCGACGAATTGCAGAGTAAACTATAAAAATTGATTCAGAACATCAGATTATTGGCACTCGAAACACATGATCAGGGAAATATAAGCACCACCGAAGTGTTCTTTTCGCCAGACTTTGTGTAAACTAATTTTCCGCGACAAAAAAAATGTGGTTTTCAGCATGTCTCTCAACCGTAAATTAAATCTTGGCTTGAAATCCCACCCCTAAATCCCCCACCTCACCTCACCCGTAAATTAGTTCTTGATTTGAAACCCCCTCCCGCATCAATGAATAGTAGGCTACGGGACCCATCAGCGAATGACCTGTGCGTTTCACTCTCCCGATCTTTACACTTAGGGCTCGAGTCCCGTCCGGGAACGACCTGTAGACCTACTTTAAGGCAAAGGACCCTAACACCAAGTTCGGACAGGATAGCTTACCTAAACTTTTCAACAGATATCATTCTAACAGACAGACAGACGGAAAGGTACACTTGCTAGCCTACTACTTCTGGGATCCTAAAAACTTGATTTTATGTTTGCTCTCACATAGGATAGTAATGTCAGTCGTTTTTCGTCGTTGGTCTATTATCAGACATTTTTCTTTTATATCCGTACTATAATAAGCCTGCATAAGTACTTGAGTACTTAAGTACTGAAGTACTTTTCAAAAAGTACTTATTACTTAAGTAAATTTTTCGAGAAGTACTTAATACTTATACTTAAGTAAAATTTTCCTTGAGTACTTGGTACTCATACTTAAGTAAAATATAGAAGTACTTGGCACAACACTGCACAGAACCAAGACCAATCACACATACGAAAGGCGAAACTAAGGGGATTATATGTTAACCTACGGTTGATTAATCACCATGTGCGAACGGGGATCGTACGGAGAGTGGGGTTCATAACGACTTATTAATTAAAGTCTCCATTTTCTGAGTTCTTTCCACACAGGTGAAATTTTCGTGCTACTAATTGTCATATAAAGATGGACAGACTAACACTATTTTATTTTCACTACTCGCTACATCATCTGGATACTAACTGAATTCAAAATCACATGTTACACTAAAGCACGGACACTTATTTACATTTTTACATATTTATCAAATTCCCGAAACTACTTAATATTTACACTGACCTGAACTTGAACTTACAACCCTTATTAAACTTGAACCCTATTTACAAACTGAATATTTATCACTAATTATTTTAATACAAGATAGCCCCCTTCTAAAAGTAAATAGCGCGACCTCGCGCGAAAATATTACAAAAATACAAATTCGAGAAAATGCAAAATATACAATTATGACTAATCTCGCAGGGGATAACGAGATGTCATAAATAAAAAGAAGAAAAATGAAATGAAATTACGAAATGGAAATTAACTTTAAATCATAACTGAGAATGGAATTATTATCGTGCTTAGTGTAACAAAATACACTCTAGAAAATTGGATTCCCGAAAAATTCCGTTTGCTTTCTTGTCCTTGAAGATTTTCGTATGGGTTGGTCGTCTGCATCTCGTTCTTCTGTGGCTATGGATGAGTGTGGCTGCGTCTGCTGTTGTTCTTCTGACTGCATCTGATGATGTTGATCTGGCTGTGGGTGGTGATGCTCATCTGACTGCCGTTGCTGCAGGTAACTTTCTGTCTCTGGTGGCTCGTGGGAAGACTCGAAATGGTCCTCCTCCGGAAAGTGGCCTGCTTCTGTAGACGTGACTGACTGAGGCCGTATCTCTCGAACAGCAGTTGGCTCTGCCGAAGCACATGTGGCTAGCCAATTATCGAGAGAAAAGGAAGGTGTACTCTCTTCACTGCATGGCTCGTCAGTGGTGGAGGCTTTCGAAGAGACGTTTGTGCTCCCATCGTCTATGTCTGCCTTGTTGTACTTCCATTGAGACTTCGGGTAAGGCTTTAAGCGGTTGACGTGGATACGCTTTTCGATCCCGGTTTCTTCGTCCATGATTATGTAATTGTGGTCGTTACAGACTTCAACGACGCGAAATGGACCATCGTATGCTGGCTGTAACTTCGATGATATGCCAGCTTCCGGGATGATTCTGCGGCAGAGTACTTCATCATTAGCCTTGAACTGTTGCAGTTGGGTGTTCTTGTCGTAGTAGACTTTCTGCTGCTGATGATACTTCGATGTTCTCTCTGCTGCTAGTAACCTTGCGTTTTCCACTCCTTTCTCGACCCTCGTCACGTAGTCATCATACTCGTACCATTGCATACTGTCATCTGCTTCGCTGCTGCCGAATACGATCTGATGGGGAAATCTTCCATCTCGGAAAAACATCAAGAAAAAGGGAGTGTCGCCGCTCGCCTTGTTAGGACTGTTGTTCAAGGAGTATACGACGTAGGGTAGGTACAGGTGCCAATGTCGGTGGTTCGCCTGAACAAACTTGGAGAGAGCAGCTTTGAGGTCTCTGTGGATTCTCTCCAATTTCCCATTTGATTCGGGATGGTACGCCGTTGTCCGGATTCGCTGGATCTCCATCTTCTTGTAGATTTCTTCGAGTAGGCTGCTCATGAAGTTCTTTCCCTGATCTGAGAGAATTGAACGAGGGATGCCGAACTTCATAAAAACTTCTTCCACCAGAACCTTAGCGATGGTTTCCGCACTTTGGTTCTTAAGAGGAAAGGCCAGTAGATAGCCGGAGAAATGATCGATGACTGTCAAGATGTACCTATGCTGCTTGGAGCTGGTAGGATGTATTTCTCCGACTATGTCTACTGCGATCCTCTTGAACGGCTCATCGGTGACGGGCAGTGGCTTTAGTGGAGCTCGTCTTGGATCCCTCTTGTGGTGGCCGATAGCTTGACAAACAGGGCAGTTGTTGATGAAGTCGCCAACATCCTGGTACATTCCTTTCCAGTAGAACGTCTTCCGAAGTATCCGATAAAGTCTCTCGATGCCTTGGTGTGCTCCTATCGGGTTACAGTGGTAAGTAACCAAAACTTCGTTTCGTAGACTTTTAGGAACAGCCAAGAGCTTGTCTTCGGACCGGTAACTTCGTTTGGGACGCCGGAACAGTAGCTCGTCTTGGAGAAAGTAGCTTTCTTCGTTATTCTCTTCATCGGTGGTAGGCTTGCGTATTATGGCTTGTCGAATTCTTCGAAGCTCAGGATCTTGCTGCTGATGTTTTACCCATCTCTTCTTCATGTGTGGATCAGCAAGATGGACTTCGAGCAAGTTAACGTTGATTCGACTCAGCGCATCTGCATCCTTGTGGTTTGATCCAGGCTTGTGGGTTATGGTCATGGAACCTGCATAGTCCTGGATCTTTAAAGCCCATCGCTGGAGACGTTGATTGGTGGAGACTGACTTCTGTAGGTACGACAATCCTTTGTGGTCAGTCTGAACTTCGAACTTCCTTCCGTAGACGTACTCTCTGAAGTGGTCGAGGGCATAAATCAGGCATAAGCATTCTTTTTCGGTCGTCGTGTAGTTCAGTTCAGCCTTGTTGAGTTGACGGCTTGCATAAGCGACTGGATGCAGAAGTCCTTGTTTTCTGATGAGGAGGATGGCGCCTAGAGCGAAGTTGCTTGCATCAACTCGAACGACGTAGTCTGCAGCCGGAGAGAAATCTGGCTGAGCAAGAACCGGAGCATTGGCGAGTGCTCGCTTAAGCTCTTCGAAGCTTGCCTTGCACTGTTCGTCAAAGAAAAACTGGACGTCCTTCTGAAGAAGACGGGAAAGAGGAGCTGCGATTCTGCTGAAGTTGTGGATGAAACGTCTGTAAAATCCGGCAAGACCAAGAAAACTTCGAATCTGCTTCACGTTGTTTGGAACCGGATAGTCGACGATGGACTTCACCTTGTCTTCGTCAACACATATACCATGTTGTGTGATTCGATGACCAAGAAGCTTTATCTCTTTTACCGCAAGCTGTGTCTTCTCAGGACGGATGCGCAATTTGTGTTCTCGAAACCGCTGGAACAAAGCTGAAGTGTTGTTGATGAACTCGTCGAAGGTGGCTCCATGGAATATTGTGTCATCTTGATAGGCTTCAGTTTTCTTCAGCTTGTCGATAACTCTGGCCATCATGCGTTGGAAGGCTTGGCCGCTGGTCTTCAAGCCTTGAGGAGTCACGGTATATTCGAATTGATCGTCCCATGTGACAAATGCTGTGTACTTGCTGGATTCGGGCTCTAGTTCCTGTTGAAAGAATCCATGTCCCAAATCACACTTGCCAAAGAACTTCGATGATTGAAAACTTTCGAGGATGGTGCTTATTCTTGGCAAGGGATGAATGTTGTTGAATCGAGTACGCAAGTTCAGCTGCCGGAAATCCGTGACGATCCTTACTCCTCCGTTCTTCTTTCTTAGAACAAGCATTGGTGCGCCCCATTCTGATGTACTTCTTCGAATTATTCCTTGCTGAAGCATGCGCTGAAGCTGCTTGTCTGCTTCGTGTCGCAAGGAGTGCGGGACGCGGTATGGGTGTCCACGATACGGTTGGGCATCTGCTTCAAGCTGGATTCGATGTCGGTACGTACTGCAGCGTCCAAGAGGTTCGTCGTCGTCCAGGACGAAGATGTCAGCATAAGTCTCGATCAGGTCTCGCAGCTGACGTTCTTCTTCTCTGGAACATTCTGGAAAGCTGAACTTCGACTGAAGCTCTCGGAGACGCTCGTTGCTAAACCAGTTGTAGTTGTCTGATGCTTGTTGGTGCTGGGCAGAACTGGACTTCGAAGATGCTGTGTCTCTGCTGGAATCTGGATGAAGTTGATCGTCGTTGACAGATGAAATATCGGCGAACTTCTGACCATGATGTAGGCGGATGCGCCTCCCAGTAGTGTTGAAAACTGGGACTTCAATTTGACCAAGAGCGTTGACTTCGTAGATAGACTCAACGCCAAAAGCAGAATTCTGAGGTCGGAAATGAACAAGCTTGCCAGCATGAAGTTTGTTGATCTTCATAACAACCAGCTTGGCTGACCAAGGCTTGAGAGTGACAAGAGAAGAAACTCTGGCAAAGCTTTCAAAGAAAATCGGGTGCTGAACACCGTTTACCATGAGGAATTCAGACGAAAGAAAAAGATCAATTTTCATCTGACGAATAATATCTGAACCAATCAGGGAAGGATAACGCATAGATGTCGTAGGCATGATCAGGAACTTGTGACGAAATCGTTGTCCACTAAGCTCAACTTCAACATCGGCCTGTCCGATAGGCAAAATCGGATGACCGGAAAAAGACTGAAGTTGGAAATCAACATTTCGAGAAAAATTGGCAACGTCGACGGAAGGAATGCTTTGGAAAATATCATGACGCATCAAAGAAACTTCACTTCCGGTATCAATCATAGCAAACGTAAACGACGGACCAACAATAATAGAACACTTTGGCAACGAAGAACTGATATGTACAGTATTTACAACACGCCGACCCGCATATCCCCTTTTATGCGAGCCGCGAGCCAGAAAAACAGTTTCTAGCTAAATGGCCTCGACGGCCACAGGTCCAGCAACTACCTGGAAACCGGCTAGTTGGACGGCGGCTATTGCTTCGCTGAAAACTCCGAGGTCCATCCCTTGAAGACTGCCGAGATGAAGGGCGGTAAGATTGACGCCGACCTTGTCGAGCAGAAAAAGAGTCATTCTTGGAACGGAAATCGTTCCGAGGACCATATCTACAGGGAGATTGGAAAGATTCGGAAGACCGAGAGGAAACTGAGCTGTTTCTTGAAGAAACAGACGGACTTCTAGACTTGGACCGGTATTTAAGGAAACGGACATCAGATGTCTGAGGGGACGAATCTTCGAAAGATACTGAAGGCTTACCAATTGGTTTCAGAATCCCGTTGGTTTCCTGTATTCCGCAAATCCTCTCGACTTCTTCAGCTCTGCATGCGGCTGCAATGGCTTGTTGGAGATTCTTCTCAACTCCCTGTCTGTAGACTTCGCGTTTTGGGGCCGGGTTGAGCCCACTGAGCAGCGCCTCCAGGACAATGCTGTCCGTAGCCTTCCTTTCTTCGTCCGTTCCCTCCTGATACTCTTCACAAATGTCTTTCAGCTTCCTGACATAAGATGCTACGGTCAGTGAGCCTTGCTGCATAGCCATCATCCTGGCTATTGGCGATGAAGTAGGCCGGTAGAATTTGCTTCGCACCAGCTTTTTCAGTTCAGTAAAATTTTCACATTCAATATCACTAACCAAGTCCTTTGCCTCTCCTTTCAGCCTGAATTTCACTATTTCCACTATGTCCTTCTCCTTGTAATAGCTTCCCAGCATTTTCACTCTTTCTTCTGTCTCTCGTATCCATTTTAGAAGGTTATCTGATTGTCCACTGAACTCAGGAAAACTTTCTGCTACTAAAAACAAAGGAGGCACACTTATATTCACTGTCCTTTCCGCCATTCTCTCACTATATGTACACTATTTACAGTTCATCTCCTGGCACGCTCGCCATTTCTGTCATATAAAGATGGACAGACTAACACTATTTTATTTTCACTACTCGCTACATCATCTGGATACTAACTGAATTCAAAATCACATGTTACACTAAAGCACGGACACTTATTTACATTTTTACATATTTATCAAATTCCCGAAACTACTTAATATTTACACTGACCTGAACTTGAACTTACAACCCTTATTAAACTTGAACCCTATTTACAAACTGAATATTTATCACTAATTATTTTAATACAAGACTAATGACCGGAA
Source organism: Branchinecta lindahli (assembly GCA_023053555.1). NCBI lineage: Eukaryota > Metazoa > Arthropoda > Branchiopoda > Anostraca > Branchinectidae > Branchinecta > Branchinecta lindahli. The sequence continues at coordinate 17,640,012 of JAKZAO010000003.1, forward strand.
AATAGCTTTTTTTTCTTGAAAAAGTGCTTTCGCTTTCAAGCGGTTGGGCAAGAACTTCTCAAATATACCCAAAGCAAGTACATATTGTAACAAAACAATGGGTCTCATGACGCAAGTTGTTTTGTATCCCCCCCCCCCTAGAAGCTGCGTAAAACTCAACGCAATGATAGAAGGATATAATGAATCATCATTGAACAATTGGCAATGTAAAGTCTGTGATTTTCCAGTATCAGTAATTTTTCTCGTTATTTATGTTTCAGTAGGCCTACTTGATCCAAATCAGTTGATGTAGTACTGAAGTAGTTGAAGTATGTAGTAATTTTAGTAGATATGTAGTAGTTGAAGTACACACAAGAGAGGATAGGTTAGTTTCAAGCAGAAGTTGAAGATTGGATTAGGACTAGTATGTCATGGTTTTGAGACGGACTTGAAGGTTGGAGCAGCCTCCACCGTAGATAAGTGGGTCTTCGACAACTGCCTTCACTGGGCGCAGTGCGGCCCAGTATCATCTTCCGCCACACAGCTTACATGCCAATACTCTATATAACTACGTCCAAAACACGCCAGTGAACCTTGGCAACGAGAAACGTCACCCGAACGATGACCAAACCAAATGTCAACCAATTAACGGCGTTCGTTGTGGACAGTTGTGATACGCTTCCGGCTCTTCCGCAGCTCTAGCAGCCTACCTACTCCTCGGCAGGCGATTCTTCATCAGCATGAAGAGTTAGTCATCCAGATCAAGAGTATCAAGTCAAGATTCCAACCTATTTTCTTGTCACCTCGTGCAATCGGGAATACAGTAATAAGCAAAATCACAACTCGCTGAGCGCTGACAGTAGTAGAGATAAACACTTGCAAATCACTCGTATGGCTTTCTTTCACAACAAATGCTATAAGAATGAGAGCTTCCTATTCATGTTGTTGCGACTCCCGTGAGGTTTTAAATTTATAGTAGGCTACAGTAGAAGTACGAAAGTACAGCCTTGTGCGAAAAACGAGGAACGGCAGGACTCCTGTTCTGATTATCTTCTTCCTTGACGGAGTTCAACGTTCGGGGCCTTGTTTTGCAATATCAAACTGTGTAAGATGAAAACACAAAACACCCATTCAGGTTTTCTTAGCAGACACGTCGTACTTATGATAGTAATTCATTCTACTTCAGTAAGGTTTCCACCCATTCTCGTTCCTGATATTCTTCACTTCGTAAGTGTATCCTATCTCCTCTATAAGCAATACACTGACTGATTATCTTCTCTTTAAGCGCCCTTCACACTGAATACGTAAGACCTTACGTTAAGTACCTACGTTACGGCTTAAGTTTCTTACGTTAAGTAGCCTATTCACACTGAGAGGGTCCCCTTCCGACTGGGCGAAGTCAGATGCACTTTCTGTAGCATCAATCAAACAAAGAAAATAAAGATTTTGGTCGAGATCACTCTGCAAAAGGACAAAGATACCCTTGGGGAAATGACCTCTGAAGACGCTGGGATATTACCTCTCAGAGGACCAGCTACTGTTAGGAAGTTTTCAGTCAAACCCAATGGGTCATCTAGTTCAAAACAGGTTAATACAAGTTTACTCAGAAGCCTATTGCGTTCAGTCATCCTAGGATTATGACGATTTCTTTTGGAAAAAGGTAGAACAATTTTTAGCCTTGACAATGAAGCTATATTATTGGCATCTGAAAAGAAACTACCGAGGAAACTACTGACCAAAAAAAAAGCAAAATTAAGCCTATCTGGGATATGTTTTCCCCATGTCATCATTGAGTTTTTTTGCAAAGCATTCTCAGGCATTTACTTTCACATATTCTTTCATTTAGTATTGTAAAGCTGTAACTCTCTCTCTCTCTTATTTCTTATGTCTTATTAATTATTATTTTGTTATTTCTTATATCTTACTAAGTGTATAATTAAGTATTTAATAAACCATTAAGTAATATGTAAGATCATTAAGTAAACATAGCCTATGTTTACAGGAGGGGTATGTAGGGATACACGAGGAAATATACTCTATTTTTATATGTTTCAGTCCGATACTGAAAAGAAACTCTCTCTCTCCTGAACAAACTTGATGATTTTCTCATCCACTAAGTCCATTTTCTAATTTTACGTAACGTAAGGTCTTAAGTTGAACTTTTTTCAACTTTCTTAAGTGGCTACGTTAAGTAAAAATTCCTTACGTTACGTATCACGTAAGAAGCTTAAGTGCACTTAAGACTCTTAAGTAGGCCAGTGTGAAATGCCCACTTAAGCTTCTTAAGTCAATGTGAAGGGAGCTTTACGTGACGCATCAGGCGACCGATCATTCTCCAGGGGAGCTGTTTCCGTCCGAAGACCGCTTATACACATTTTGCCAAGATTGTCATTCAAGACAAGGGACATGGAAAGAGGCTAACAACCGAGGGGTTGCTCACTCCCAAAAATGGTTGTACAGTGGTGCCCAGCCGGTGCCCGGTTGAGCCAAGCCGGTTCCATAAATCACAAATCTGGTGACATTAATTTATTTAACGTTCTAAAAAAAATTTATTTGAGAAAGGTAGAACCAAAAATGCCGATTAGATTAATTCACCTATTATATTTCTCAATACTCAGTCGGCTCTTCAGTATCCTACCCTAATACACTTCTACGTTTTCTTGGAAACTACTAGAAAATTCAGACTCGAAGTAAGAGTTCCAGGGGCGGTACGCGACATGACCAATCAAATCTTATCTGAACTTCGAGACACTAACGTGGAAATACTTGAATGGAAAAATCTTTTGAATCACCTCCAGTCTAGTATACTAGCCCTTTTTGGGATCCCAAAACGTTAGTGACGGATACCTATGACATCGCAAAAGTTGTCTGTCTGTCCGTCTGTAAGCACGATAACTCTCGAAGGGAATGAGATACTTTGATGAAACTTGGTGTGAGGATTCTTTGGGTCAAGAGTAAGGTCGAGTTCGTAGACGGGCCCTGTAGCCCTACACTTAGGGGTGGGGGAGGGGGTTTAAATTAAAGGGCAAACAAAATGTTTTGAAATAGCTAATGTGATAGTCGATTATGTGGTAAGAAGACATGCTGAACACGATGGTGAAAACCGTTTTCTCGCCGGACAAGTGTTTCGCCCGGAATCCGGCCGAAACCGGAATTTTTTTCAAAAGCAAAAGTTTTATTTGAAGTTGATTAGATGTTCGATTTAAAGGTAAGAAAACATGCTGAACACGATGGCGAAACAATTTTCTAGCCGGACAAGCAGTTCGCCCGGAATCCGGCCGATATCGGAAAATTTGTTAAAAGCAAAATTTTTATTTGGAGTTGATTAGATGGCAGATTTAAGGGTAAGAAGAGACGCTGAATCTGTATATGACAATCATTTTTTACCCGGACATACAGTTCGTCCGGAATCCAGTTGAAACCGATTTTTTTTTATAAGTTAAAGTTTTATTTAAGTTGATTAGATTTTCTTTATAGGGATAAGGAGATACGCTGAATTCGTTCCTGAACTATCTTTTTTTTGCTGGACAAGTAGTTCGCTCGGAATTCGGCCGAAACCGGAAATTTGGCAGAAGTAAAGCAGGAAGTTTCGATCAGTATCGTCAAAATAGATATGGCTTATACAGGTATATCTGAACTTGGTTTTCTCAGATGATCAGCCTGGCGAAGACTGGATCTGGTGAAGACAAGACCTAGTTGTCTGGATCAAATATTAAATTTTTGGGATCCCATCGAAACCTTTGGTCTTGTTCATGCAGGGTGCTCAAAGACGGAGACAAAGACGGAGGCTCGCGTCCTATTGGTCGGTTATGACGCGTACTTCAAGGAACGCGTCATAGCTCTGACCAATAGGATGCGAGACTTCCTCTTTGATTGCAAACTTCCAAGGCATCAAACTCTCTTTAAAAAGAACATTAATTTGCAAAAGTTGTACTATTCCAACAAGAAGAAGCCAGATAACAATTCCAACAACTCTCTGACTCACAGCAGCTATCCAAGGCCGGTAATTTACTCTCAAAGTCGAAAGTCCTATACTTCCTTAAAGTTAATTTTTTTGTTATTCTCCCGCCGTTTTCGTCGGATATGGTGCAATCTCTCTATTGTGTGAATAGGAGTTATAAGAAGCAACAAGTTTCACAACACAACAATTTTTATTCTTCTTCTTTTCTAAATTTCGTCACGCACATCATCGATTCATCGGTCACAAATTTCGGGGCTAGAGCCGGTGCCCAAGGAGGGTGTACAGTGGTGCCCATTGAGTGAGCAACCCCTCGCTAAAAACAACCGAAGCCGTGTGTAATTTTCTCTAAGCATAGTTTAGTTGTAAAGTGGTCAACTATCTCAGAACCTCTGAGCAGAAACACTATGCAGTGCGATGTGTCCTTCAATTAACTACTTTGACTGACTGAAACGGATGAAATAGCACTGCGGAAGTGATAGAAATACCGAGAGAAACACCTCATTCAAACAATTTTTGCGGTATTTTTTTATTTTGTTTTAGTAATGCACATTTACTGTAGGCTATGTTTAAGGTATTTTTTTTTCTCTTGAACCATGGATATTTGTACGTTTTGCAAAAATAATATTCGCTCTTCTGGCACGAGTTGGAAACGCAGTACGTGGAAAAATATGAGTTTTATTTGAATATTATGCTATTTTATTTATTATCGTTATAAATTATATTCAAGAGAAAAGATTTACATACTGGGAAATTTTTTCTTTCGGATTTGTGGTAGGTATCTCTGTGTGTGTATAACCTCTATCCTTGAATATTTAGCAACTACAACGGCAAACGAAAATATATACAAATAAGAAGAATACTAAAAAATGGCAGGTTTTCAGTCTAAAATTTACAACGTCTATTATAGTCTGATATCTACGAAGTCTGATATCGGAATAAATTTAGCGGTTCAGTTGTGAGCCGATCAGCGGTTCCAGTAAATAAGCTTTTAACTTTTCAGTTAAATTTTCAATTCGTACGCTATGTTACCGACATTGCGGCTTTGTGACACAGAAATTTTTTTTTGGGAGTGTGGTTTTTTGTTGCTAGTGCTATTTTCTTTGTTGTTTTGCACGGCTCTGTCTCGCAAAAAAGATCGCCGCACTCCGTGGGTTGTATACTTCAAGTAGGCTACTGTAGCCTTTGGCTCGCTAGAACCTAGGCACGGAAACAGACGGATCATTGCTCGTGAATTCGCTTTCTCGTCTGTGGTTTACTATTTCGTGGCCTCATTTTCATCATAATCCGCACTTACAACCACCTTTACGGGTAATCAATTTCTTTCATTCAGTTCTTCATACTTGTTAAAGGACACGTCGTACTTATGATAGTAATTCATTCTACTTCAGTAGTATTTCCATTCATTCTCATTCCCAAGATTCTTCAGTTCGTAAGTGTATCCTATCTCCTCTAATAACTTATCTCGAACAGGTATGTAATGCAAATCTTCATATGTCTTAAAGGGACAAATCTTCATATTATGAAAATGAGTTTTGTGAGGTTGATACGAAGCCGTATCAACCTCCGAAGAAGTTCATCGAGTACTTTTCCTCGAATACTGAAAAGTAGATCCCAGCCTCCAGAAAATAAATAAAAGACATCACATTCAGATAAAAAGAAGATAATAGCCTACAGAAAAAAGTCGAAAAACATTAGGGAATTTTTTTTCAAAAACTGAAATAGTGAAAGAAAATCTTGCTTTCCTAGCGAACCAACCTGGGTCATACCTTGTTACAATCACATTTCCACTGAAAATTTTTACTTTAATTTTTCAACAGTCCACGTGGTTTTCTTTCAGTGTTTCCACTTTTTTCTGACTGAACCTGTAACTTTAGGCCGAAAAAACAGTGACATTCTGGCGCATATAAAACTAGGTCCTTCTCACCAACTATTAACGGAAATCTCGCTTTATCATCTTAATTATACGCCTCAACTTTTATGCTTCATTTTTGTATTTACTGGTAAGGAACCGGTTTCAGAATTCTGGCTGGCTTTGTCGAAGAAACGAAAATGTATGACAAATCGCAGAAATTCTGCGATCAGTGGCAACACCGATTTAAGCTGATTAATTCTGTCTCTCTAAAAGCCCGCCGCAAGATGGCATCTGCTTCGCCACAAAAGTAAAAGATGGGTATTGGGTATAGATTGTACTGTTACAAACAGAAGTGCCCGGGTCACAACAGTAGTCATTTTCACATGTCTACAGTAGTCTAGGGTTGCCATTTCGCTAAACAAAAATTCCCAACAAAAGTAGCAAATTAGTACTACCAGGGATCCATAAATTTCCTGTAATGACTCGCCATTAGTCATTACAGGAAATTTATGGGTCCCTGGTACTACTAAAGAAGGTTGAGAGTAGGGTATCTAAACAAAAATTCTGTTCGAAAAATTATAGTAGTTAACATCCCCTATCTCAGTGGACATCGGAATAACAAGCTTAAAGGCCATTTAAAAATATCAACCTCGCTGCGCTAGGCAAATATTTTTCATAACCAGCATGACATTCGGCTGACAGGTTATCTTCAAAAAAACGTAAACAAATATTTGGGAATTTATGTCATTTTTGCTAAAAAATCAGAAGATTTTCAACAAGGAAGAATGAATAATTAACGAGCGGAATAGATTGACTGATTAAGTTGCAATAAAGGCGAATAGGATTTTCTGTTTGTGTAAATAATATTCTCAGCTGTTCGGATTTTGCGTAAATAATAGGTACAGTTGTAGCCATAATAATCATTACAGCTGATTGGTTATGGTTTCTCTCCCATTCTCCGCCATTTTTATCAACTTTTTTTAGGAGCAGCTAGCCCCTGTCAAGGAACTTGACAGATCCGGTCTGGTTTACGCTACTGCAGTCGTCACTAGACATAATCTTACAGAAGGTCGCCTATCAGGAATTACCAGTAATCTTCAAATTAAGTGTTTGACAGCAAGGTCAAGTTCAAACGGCGGAAAGGACTGACTCATTTCCTCTCTTTCCGATTCGCTTTCACTGCCCAGTTTTTATGTTATAGAAAATATAATCATGCGAAAAAACGACAGTAATTGCTTGGTAATCCGTGACTTAATGTGGAAACGAGTGATAGCAATGGGTTTAAAGTTATATATAAGTCAAACAATGGTTGCAAAAAAAAGTGAAGGTGATACAAGTTTTTCTGGCTATCACTATCTGAAGTTTCATAACAGATAACACAAGGATGCGAGGTTTCAACAGACATTGCGTAACAGATAACACTTGGGATGTTATCTGTTGTGTTTGAAAACTTTATGCATGAAATGTTATGCATAACAAGCTTTGCTAGGAGGAGCAAAAAAAAGCCAAAAAGCATCTAATGACTTTATTGTTTATCGTCATGATATCGGAAAACTCAGCAGATGCTTTTTGGCGGTTTTTCGGTCCTTCCTGATGGTAACGCTTATTATGCATAATGTTCTGAAACACAACAGATAACACCCGAAGTGTCATCTGTTACTTATTATCTGTTGAAACCGCGCATCCTTGTGTTGTCTGTTATGAAACTTCTGACAGTGTAGGTATTGAGACCTTACGGCCCCGTGAGATCATGGCATGCCGGTCATAGAAGGTTTAGAGTTGAACGAAAGGACTGGTCTGCTGAAACGCTCATTCTGCGAAATTCCCCCCCTCGATCGAAGCTAAGAATATCCCCCCTCTCCAGCCAATTGCTTACGCGTTGATTATTTAGTGTTTTACTGTGATGTTAATTAGTGGGCTGTCTGCGAAACGTCTTCACAACAAAATGTCCCTACGAAAAAACGTTCCCGGCTGAAATAAATAAATATGAGAATCACTTGTTTTAGGTTTTCAAGTTTTACATCAGACCCCACATTCTTTCAAAGCGGATTCCTTTTTCTGAAGAAAGACAAACATCTAGGAGTATGTAGTTTTGTCATTTTCTACTGTATTATTTCGTATATTTTTGTGCTCTGTCTAATGGCAATAATCGGCAGGTGGCGCGCTGTACATTTTTTGGAAAATATCTTCTCTTTTCGGCAATAAATTGTCCATCTGCGCAGTGAAATCCATCTTAAGTTGTTTTACCTCGGATAATGCGCCTGAACACATAGACGAACTTCAATATCTATGTTGGGTACGTTTTGCCATTGGGAAATTTTGCCATGGTGACGTTCTTCCATGGAGACGATTCGCCGGGGTACTAATACAGTACTAACCACATAGTACTAATATTCGTATATGGTCAGGATTCCAGTAAATAAATGTACCTGTTCATTAACTTCTACTTCTACAAAAATAAACCGCACCACAAAATCTGGAACAAGCTAAGGGGTGCTCACTTCATTTGTCCATGTAGTACCTGTTGTCAGTACCTGTTCAGGTTGACTGAACAATTTTGAGAAATCAAAGGCTTTTTCGGATCCTTGTAAATCGCATTCCAGCTGATCTAATGATGTACACCGGCACTCGAGAGTGAGTAGCTCCACGATCACAGGGGGATTTCAAGGTGAAAAGATCACCATCGCCCAAGGGCATAAGCTTATCTTGTCAAGCTTTACTGAGACAAATTATCTAAGAGCATCATACCGTTCATTATAATTCCGTCAATTAGTAATTCAGGCGAAAAAGCAGTGAAATCATGCAATATGTCAACTCTCTTAGTCATGTGTTTTCGAAGGTCTATAAAACGTAGTTTGGTGGTACAGTCAGGTGAGAATTCATACAGTCTTCGACCACCGAAGGGTTATTTATCGCATTGCTCTTACATATCTCATTTGATAATTTGTTCATAAGTATTCCTTCAGCTCAAGCTGACTGCGAATCATATTTGATGAAGAAAAAATAAAGGGCGATGCTGGCGTAATCACGTATTTGTTTTCCGAACAGAAAACGAAAATTGCCGCGTGCAAGAATTCACGGACAGCGACTAGAAGTGTTTTAGTGGACGCACAAGCGGCAGAAGACGCCAGAATCGCCGTTAAGTTACGTAATGACATGTTTTTTCGAGTTTAGAAATCATATCTAGAAATCATAAATTATATCAATCATACGAGTTTAGTATCCAGTTGTATAACGATATTGCACTGGAAAAAAAGAAGCTGTGCAAATGTGATAATTACAAAGATTGAAGCTGAAGTTCCAATTCCTTGATTCCAGTTAAGTAATCGGGCGGATTCTTTTTTTTCGGGGGGGGGGGGGGGGTGTAGATCTCAGTGACGTGTTTGCCTTATATATAATGATTATAACACCAGGGGCTCTGTTTTCGCAGGGTGATAACAGTTGTCAGCGGGCGATAACAGTGTTTAGCGGGCGATAATATTTATTTGTTGTTATCGCCCTCTTGAACTTTTTTCTTTTAACATCAGGGCAATACCAGCAAATTTTGGCACTGCGGGTAGGATAGGACTGATATCATGGGACTGCACGGTGTACTGGTGTTATATGACATAAACATGCAACAGTCTTTGAACAGTAGAACTCTTCAATCGATTGAGATATTATGGTCAAATATGGTGTGAGGATTCTAGGTGTAGATGTCAAGTTCGTTGATCGTCTCCGTAGCATTACGTTTCCGGTCGGCCTAGAGCGTCATCGAAGAGAAGACGTGTTATTTGCATTTTTTTTCTTGGCCCTCTCACGGGTCAATTGTTGCTGATTCTATTCGTCTTCTTCGTTTTCCCACTGCGTAAATTGAACGGAATCCAGTTAAGTTTAAAAACTGGGTTTAACCAGTTTAACACCAAAAACTTCTTGATGAAGTTGATCTCAGTGTAAAACGACTTTGTTTAGTCTATTATCCGATGCTAAAGTATGAAAAAACGGCGATCTCTAATGAAATAAAATAATAAAGAATGCATCCCTGCATAGTTAGCGATTGTGAAGTTACATTTTTATTGGAGTTAGGGATTTGCCTATTTATTTTGTGCTCCCAAACGTCAGTCACGGGATACCTATGACGTCGTAGAGGTTGTCCGTCCGTCTGTCCGTTTCCTGAAGGGGTCTATATATTTTGTTGAACTTCGGTATGAGGATCCACTGGGTCAATGTAGCCTACAAGTCAAATTTGTAGATGGGCGCTGTAGGGGATTTCAAACTAAGCGACGAACAAAATATTTTATTTAAGCTAATGAGACAGTCGTTTACAGGAGTTATGAGACATGTTGAATCCATATATGAACGTTATTGGAATTCGCCCGAATCCTGGAAATTCGATAGTACTAAAAGTCTAGTCTGAAGTCGCGTAGAGCTTTCATTTGGGCCAATATCGGCTCTTAGTTTTTTTCAGCGGATTAGGCGTTTGGCCCTAATCTGTGAAAACCCAGCACTTTTACTTTTTGTACATTCCTGATAAATGACGGATCAGGATATTTAATCGGTTTTCGACTGTCGGTAGTATCATCCGGTTGTAATCTGACCTGGGGACAAAAACAACATATTTACTGCATATGGCAAAGACAGAATATCTAGAAGATCCGAGTGTCTACAAAAAGAAGCCTAAGAAATATTCACCTTTGGGATCCCATCGGAACCTTTGGTCTTGTTTTATAAGGCGATAATAACGTCCAAACTCGTGTACTATCAGCATAGTGTTGGAAACTCCTGATCGGAAGATCATTGGCACTACTGCAACAAAACAGGCCCAATTTAAATTTCCGAACTACAGGAGGATGCAAGTGGCTTTTTGCAAGGACGCGCGACCAAAAGATTAGTTGATGTACGGTAGGCAGGTTTGGGTTTTGACTTGAACAGTCTTCGTTAGTTAGCATCCTGCCGTCCTACAGCGTAGAATCTTGGGCCTTGAAGAATTCAACCACTCTCACTTTCGTGGTAATTTGGGCGGAACGTTTGTTGACAAGAATTTTGAATTTTTATGGATTTCGGACACTGATAAACAGTAGTGATCCTTGACTTTGTGGTAACAGTGGCTAATTTGTGCAAATTTGGGTTTATGTAGCCAGTCTTTCCGAAAAAGATTTGGCACAGCCTTCTGCTCTGGAAAGAAGTTCCGAGTTCTACAAGATACTTTACAGGTGAGGAATGGTATTTTATTTACTGAACTCTTATGCAAGGCCAAATTTATTCTCAAACGTTTGAGCCCCCGTTCCAACAAAAATGCAAATATGTCCGTAAACAAGGTCATGTTTAGAGGATTTTGAACTTGTAAGGATTTCTGACGCTGATAAACAGTGACGATTTAGCAATCTAGTATTTTTTGGCCAGATTGTTTTTTTGTAGTATTACATGTTGGGACAATCAGTTTGTATTTATTTCATTTTATACTCTCCGATCTTGGAGGTCAATAAAATATTTGAATTTGATCCTTCTCTTTTTGGTGACAGTGACTAATTTTTGAACTATTTTGGCTGACAAAAATTGTTTATTCACCACTATAAGCGCCAAGAGCCGTCCCAAAGTCCGCATATCGTCTTCAAAGTCGGCAACAATCTCGTCCAGATGACAAGAGAGGCTAAGAGACCCTGAACCGAATTTATATCTCCCATCGATCAGTCTTCCTAGATTTCGTATAAACAGTAAACATGGCAATTCTCTCGTCAGCCACTGCAAGGATTATTGTAATTTGTTTACGGTGCTTGTTCACACTTGATCAGATCAAGAATAAACAAGACCTAATCCATTCTTGATTACATCCATGATTACAACTGTTTATCATACCATGGGGGATTCCATGCAGATCGGATTCGAACATACCTGTCAAAGGGGTTTGCACTCAGTATACCTGGTCGAGAGTCTGTCTCGAAGTCTAGGGTAGCCCCTTTAAAAGTAGCCTATTAAAGCGGACCACAAAAAATGGTCTTTCTACCACACACACAATGATAACCATCCCTATTGCCACTATGAATGTTTAAAACCACAAAAAACACCGTCAAACAATGAGGATATTAAAAAACAAACACAAAATTTCCTAGGTTTGAAATAATTCGGTCTGGACTAAATCTCAGCCGATTATCCAAGACAGCCGTTACGGCACGTCCAACGATCAAAATAATAATTTCCATCTAAAGCTCCAACTGTTTATTACAAATACAAATAAATGAAAAAACCAAGACCAGTCTGGTACTCCTAAATACATAAGACAAATAATAAACTAAGTCTTATAATTCTTTGCTAACCAAACGGGGAAAATTTCGTCATCTGGAAAAGAAGACGTTCTGCGTGGGTTTTTTCTCGAGCCAAAACAGCAACCAGGCAATCAAGTTCAAATCTAAATAAACTGGTGGCTTGCGATCAGTAAGAGAAGGTAAACAGAAAGTTTGAATTAGGTCTTTAAGAGTAGATTCGACCTTCCGGGGAACGAGTCGACCAGCGAACCGATCGAAAATAAGCAAATACACAAACCAAAGAGCTAACAGCTCGTCCGGCACTTGCAAGGGTAGTTATAGCATGTATATCAGCGAAGGTTCGCGCTGCCATGATCGGATGGCTCTTTCGATACTTCCTCGACCCCACCCCCCAAATAGCCGGTTCAGGATCTACAAACTGTATGTCTGGGCGTTATGATGCCCCACCCACCATGTTTTTACTCCCTTCCCGCAACTTCCCTGTCGCCGGATTCGGTCTAGATCTGTAAATGGCATAACCAGGGCCTATGATCATCCTGCCCGCAAAGCTCGGTCCCGATCCGAACACAATGAGCATGCGACAATACCCATGGAATATGGGTACTGTGGACAGATCGAAAATCCCCAATGGTGTTGTACTAATTCAATGTATTTGAATCTAAGATGTAAAAATAAGTTGCCTGTTCGGTTAAACTTTAATGTTAAAATATACGACGGCCATCGCGTGAGAATAACATTAAAAGACTTCGCACTATATAATGTTTCTGTTCTAGTAATGTAAGGTAATTGACTGCTATAAACTCAGCCTCTGCTTTCAGCAGATTACACGAGGCCTCGTGCTGTTTTTAACCGGTCTCTAGACCCCTTGGTTCGATCTACGGTGCCAAGTATTTTATCAGTAGGTAATTTGCTGGCCATCAGAAGTATTCGCCTTGATTTGACAAATTCGCGAGATGAACACATTACTGCTGAAAGTCCAGAAAAGCTTCCCTTCTCGCAATGCATCTTTGCTCCGACTTACAGCGTACATGACGAAGACGGATATTTCTCACCGTCATCGGAAAATGTAGAACGAATAAGTAACATCCTGAATACGGCCTTTGGGTTTTTGGGATCCCAAAACGTAAGTGGAGGGATACCCATGACATCGAAAAGTTGTCCCTCTGTCCGTCCGTCTGTAAGCACGATAACTCTCGAAGGGATTGAGATATTTTGATGAAACTTTGTGGGAGGATTCTCTGGGTCAAAGTACAGGTCAGGTTCGAAGATGGGCTCTGTAGCCCTATATTTGAGGGCGGGGGAGGGGTTTCAAATTTAGCTGTTTAGATAGTTGATTAGTAAGGTGAGTAAGGAGACATGCTGAATCCGAATATGAAAGTTATTTTCTCACCGGACTAGTAGTTCACCCAGAATCCGGCAAAAACCGGACCCAAAATTTGTCGACCAATTTTCGGCTACCCCTTTTCTTCCAATTAGTATAGCTCTGCGCTTGATAAGGCGCAGAGAGCTTGATCAATTTACGTAAGAGAGAGAGAGAGCTAGTATGATCGAGGTCGAAGGGGTTGGTATATGGGAAAAGAGTAGGTGGTTGCGGGCTCTATAACAGTTGGAAAGTTTAGAGGGGTTGACAACTTCAGTAGTAACGTGCACACTGAAACCAAAAATAGGCCGATCCCATTGTGAGACAAGTAGGGGACTTCTAATGGTCTGATGGTCTAATAATAGGCTTTTAGACCATAATCATATTCAGCAATGAGGGTTCAGCAGTTTTGTCTACTTGGTGTACCCACAATTTGTTTTCTGTGCTTTATAGGTACGAACTATTTGGTACCACGTCTATCACGAGGACATGGACTCGTAAGTAAGAATCGGTTGCTAGAATCTTTGGTGATGAGGGGTTGCCAACTTTTGCTAGTTGGCATACCTTTTATTTTGCCAGTGTATTTCATGTTAAGAACGATACAGTACCATGTCTATCACGGGAAGATGGACTTGTAAGTAAGAGTCGGTTGCTAGAAAGCCTTCGCGAGGGGCTTGAAACTTGAAACTTTGATCTGTTTCTAAATATTACAAGTAAAGAGTATTGATCTATCAACATCATATATTAGATTTTTGGGATCCCATCGACACCTTCGGTCTTGTTAAATACAGATATGTATAGCGAGGTATAGAATTTTCAGCTTTGAGACTGAATTGTGGGTGTTTGGTAAATATTACAAACTTGTCAAGAGTTAAAAACTTTTTCCGACCCTACACAAAATTGTTGGAAATGTACTTTGGAAGACTTGAAACAGGGCCGTATCCAGGAATTTATTTCGGGGGGGGGGGGGGGGGTTTGCTCGCGGAATTTATTTCGGGGGGGGGGTTTGTCCATGGGTCGGACCAAAAAGTACAAAAAATACATAGATCAGAGGTTAAAACCTGCAAAAAACTATTACTTTTGTGGGTTTCGGGGGGGGTTCGAGCCCCCTAACCCCCCCCCTGGATACGGCCTTGGCTTGAAATGTACTTTGGTTTTTGGTTACATGTCGTTTTATGGTTTGTTGGTTCCGCATCGTTTTTCTGGTGGTATATTGTGTTGGATTTTATGATTTAGTGCAACCGAAATATCCGAAATTATATTTATCCCTCGCACATCATCTTAGAGGGATAACTAGCTGATCAAGAAAAAAACCTGAAAATCACGGTTTCCTATTTCTTTTGTAATGAATGGTCAGCTTGGCTTCAAACCTTATATTCCAAGTCTTACTATAGAAAACGACGTCTCGCATAGTATTGGTCGGTTATGACGCAAAGCTGCAAAAACCGACCAGTAGGATGCGAGACTTCATTTTGTCGTAAGAGTTTACACCTTCCTAAAAATACAATCCCTTGTTCAAGAAGTTCATCAGTCAAGAAATCGTCGAAAAACGTTTACAGGCGTGAAATATTTACTAGACGCCCACAAGTCAGTCTCAAATTAAAAATCCTATACCTTAGAATCTCAAATTCTTTCATTATACTTTTTTCCGTTTACGTCGGGTACGGTGCAATCTCTATACCAAGTTTCGTGTTTCTCGACCGCGGATTTTTTTTCGCTGAAAGCCGTCTTATTTTCATTATTTCTTATTGAAGATGTCTGATTTTCATCTGTTATTCCGTTCTCGACTGCACGTATTCCCCGGAAGCTATAATCGAGGCTATAATGGTAAAAGCCGCAAGTTCGGGAATGCTCGACCCCCTACGCTGCCTCTACGAAGGCACTTGTGATTATTGCATGAAATTGGCTTAATGCACCCCAAGCATAACCTTGAAGGGGTAGGTTGTTGAACGCCTGAGCCTATGGACGGGTTTTTGCTCTCTTGGATTCACCACAGTGAGGTTGACCATCTCCTCAGTTTACCTAGAAACGTGCCGTGGAAGGTTCAAACGAAATTCTGGAACTGAAGTTCACATCCAAGTCTATTTTCGTCTTCGGTGAGTGACAGGTACATATTTTGAAGAGGGTGATCGTGACAAGATAGTAGGGTGAAAAAAGAGTCGTATAACGAATTGCTGACCTGCGGTTCGTGATCTTGTCTTTTATCAGTGTTTACAAAGTGGAAAATAATGACGGCGGAGGTCCGTATGGTATTCAGTCGAAGATGTTCCGTTTCCGTCTTGAAATGTCGACTACTATCACTGTCTACTGAGAAGACACGCGCCATTATCTGGAAGGACAATCGGTTTCTAAAGTAAAAGCATGAACTCAACGTCAACGGTAGCGTGTCTTTCGCGGTTTACCAAAACATAAATTTTGACACTCATGAGAATTTTGACATTTACACTGCCTGAACGTGTAAAGTTTGAATCCACGGGTTCGATCAAGTTTAATGGCGTTTTGACGTCAGTCGTCAACGGCCAAACTACGTTTGCCCATCAAAAGCCGAATTGAAGTACATATATCTAAAATCCTACTCAAGCTTCTTCTCTGACCGACAAAAAATTTGCCAGCAATTTATTCATTTGAATAAAGTTGCGCAGTTTTCTTCCATTTTAATTTCTCAATGAATTTCCGAACAATTACAAAATCGAGTTTGATCTCGGTCCATCAACTGTGTTTGCCAACACTACGCATTTTCTGACAAATTATTTTCTTGTTGAATTTTCGGAACATACTCGTAGAACCGGGTTTTAGTCAAGTGTCTGGTGAAACATCGTTCGTTACTGACGTGACGTTAGGTGTGGAACATGTGAAGCAAGAGGCACCCGGTGAGGATACAAGTTGTACAATTTACACATCGTGTACAAATTACACATTTTTTTGCAAATGGCCCTCGGCTTCCAAAATACACTGATCCATCTGTCTATCTATAGGTATTATTGCTAGCATTAGTTCATCATTCAGTTCAGATTTATTCGGCATAAAATAATAGCCATTACAACGTTGGCACGTCCACCATTCACTACAATACAAAACGTAGTCATATTCTTAAGTTCTTAAAAAGTCCTCGATAGCATTTTATGAAACTGTCTTTGCAGGTTGAGTGGGTTGATCCTGCCATGGGGGATGTCCGATGGCCACCGTCACGAAGCAAGCAGACCCTGAGTGGTCACGTGACGGCTCTACTGGCCATTGCTTTCCTATCATGTCTAGTCAACGGTCAGTCAGGTGTTCGCCCCTTACAACCCTCAGGAAGAAATATTGGTAAGCATTCTTGTGACACTCGTAAGTTGCGAATAGGTGATCCCATTCTAGTGAAACTTGATGGAAGGTACACTGTCAGAAGTTTCATAACAGATATCACAAGGATGCGCAATATCAACAGATAACACTTTAGATGTTATTTGTTATGATTTTGCAAACGTTATGCAGGACAAACATTGCCAGGAAGAGCCGAAAAACTGCCGAAAAAGCATCTGCTGACTTTTCCGATATCATGATGACTAGCAAAAAAGTCAGCAGTTGTTTTTTCGACAACGTTTTAACGCGTAATGTTTGAAAAACATAACAGCTAACATCCTAAGTGTTATCTATTGAAACCGCGCATCCTTGTGTTATCTGTTATGAAACTTCTGACAGTGTAGGAGCAGGTGTTCTATATAGATGTGTTTCTTTTGATGTCCAATTCGCATCCGGCCATGGTGGGGGAAGTTGGAAGGGGTTTCCCGGAAATCTTGCGGCACACCTAAATACCATGCGAGTCTAGCACTGGGACAAAAACTTGAACGCTGCAAAGGTAATATACCATAGATGTGCTATTTTATATCCATGTCGGATCCGACCTCGATAGGCGGAGTTGGAAGGGGGTGCCGGATATTTCTCGGAAACTTGATGGATGGTACGAGTAGATGTCCATTTCTAGGTCCGAACCGCAACCGGCGACGGTGGGGAGTTGTAAGGGGTTTTATCCACTCTCGGCTGAATTCGCCATTTGGTCTGAAAACTCTTCAATCTGTCCACCATCATCGGGCAATTAGGTTCATCCGTAAACTTTTTTTTTTTTGGAACTCGACCTCACTCGTGCTGTCAACTGTCCATGTGCTAACTTCCGTCCAAATATCTCACTCCGTTCGGGAGTTTCCTTGGTCGCAGACCTACGGGCAAATTTATGATAAGATAAACAGTTATCTGAAATAAACTGAAATTCGTACAATTTTTCGTCTGAGGTGCTGTATTTCTTGCCCATTTTTTCTGATCGGAATAATCCTTGAGCTTTGCCGGGAATTAGCCAGTCATACGCCCCCCCCCCCCCCCAACGCAGTCCCAAGCACTTGGAACCGCCCCTGATCCTATGACAAGAAAGGGAGTGACGTTTTGAGCAATGTCGTTTCTGTCGCTAGATTTTGCTTTCAAAACGCCTACTAACCATTACAGGAAACCCTTAGCCTAAGCACCCGGTCTGAACGAAGGTAGCGTGCCGGGTTACCAGTTGCACTCCAATATCAGAAGTTTCCTTAGCATAATATATGGCCTACACAGTTTTCTCACATAACCTACTATATCGGAGAGACTGTTCTCTCGAATTCTTGCCTTTACGAAGTATGTCATCATTTTAAATTAACCCATATGGTATAGATTGTTTGACAGAAGAAAATCCAAAGTGCTCACGAATCTCGGTCAGGCGTCTTTTGTGGTTTTTGAAGGTTGCAAAAAGATAACATAAGTGGTAGACCTTTCCCAGGATCTTCGATCAGGTGTGAACAAAATAAACAAACCTGAATTTGCATCTATATTCACATTTTAGCAATATGACTATTTGGCACATTTTAGAAATTGGCCGCTGCCTTCTGCTGTCTCCAGTCAACCCATACAATTCGGGCTTGACAAAATGTAGCTCAATGTTTTAAGATTTGTGGGAGCAAGGGGCTAAGAGCCCGTGATTTGTATGATCAATCGCAATCCCAAGGGTGAGTCACTGTAACAGTTCTCTACATTCTTCTGCTTCAGTGAGAATAGTGTACAAAATTCTCTCCATCTCCGTGTGTGCACAGAAATAAAACCCCACTGCCAGAAGACTGATAACATCTGAACACAAAGATGCGCAGTTTCAGCGGACAAAACTTTAGATCCTCTTTGGTGATGTGTCAGACAATTCGAATTCTGAGTCTTTCCGTGTTCTTTGCGTAAAATTTGACACTAACCATGGATTGCAATGTTACTTAAAAAAGAAAAATTAAAGCTCACACCGGAGATATTCTGCAACAGCTTCAGATGAAATCCAAAATTTTGTGTGACGAAATTGCGTATCCTCGGGTTAAATACAGTCAACTTAAATGACAGAATTACGGCGCATTATGAGTGATTCCGAGGGTTCATAGCGAATATTGACAAATCCACTGGACAAATAGCCAAATTGACTGCCAACTGGTAAATGAATGATTTCAACTGCCTTACACTCTTCTGCAATTCAGTTCTGAGAATAATTATTCCTTCTTTATTTTTAGCTAACTACAGAATTGTGCCAAAACCATGTAAAGTGAAACAGTTTGAAGGAACCTGCATGTTCGTGTGGGAGTGCATGAAGACCGATGGAAAAGCCATAGGGATGTGCGTAGATGGCTTTATGTTCGGTAGTTGTTGTGTTCATGACGCGGACAACAATTTGATCGACGTCTCTCGGAGTAAAAATGAAACAACGGAAAGCATTCCTACCACAGGAAACGATGTCATCAGCAAAGTGCAGTCGGTAGCGACACCGATAGTGACGACGAGTTTCCCTTCCGACCCTGCTGGTGTTTCAGCAAAACCGAAAGATAAAGTAGTTTTAGTGGCGGAAACGACTGCTTCGGCCATGTCACAGACGGCTTCGACGACGAAGTCGCCTACGACGGCTACAACGAGCCACGAATCGACAAACATAGCGAGTGCAGTTCTAAGTACAGTGACAAAAAATAATCTCAAACCTATCCTTCCGACCAGCACGCCAACAACAGTGACACTTAACCCAACTACGACTCCTCAGCAGGGGTCTAAAACCACAACAGTCAACAAAACTAGTCCTGTGTCGGTACCAACAATGACCGTACCAGTCACTATGACAACCCTGGTGGCAGCTGAGGTGGCTGACGGAAAGCCAATCGTTGTGGGCAGTTCGGTTACAGTAACTGGTTCAACTGCTTCTTTCGTGCCAAAAAATTCATCTTCAAACAGCAGTTCAACAACAATTATTCAAGGGTCAAACTTTCAGTCCAGTGTTGCCACTTCAAGACCAGTGGTATCTAGTGAAAATACTGGCGCCAATGTTGTAGTGTCTTCGAACATCGCAATTAAGCCCACTGCCGAGACCATTTCAGTTGCCGAGTTCCTGCCCGAAGGTCTTATCATTCAAACAGGTAAGACAGCGAAGATTTTTTCAAATGAAGTGCAAGCTTGCCATCATAGAAATGCGGGTCCTTGACGCGCCTGAACTCCTTCAGACTGACGTTGATCGCGAGCCCCGCGAGTCGCTAACTCCTTTGACTTTACCTCAGTTTAAGAATAATAGTAATATAACTAAAGGCTTTCGCCTCTTTATCACTAATCCAGCTTTTTTACGGATCCCAGTACTCGTTTTGGTCGAGTTGGGTCTGTAACGTGAAGGAAAAGTCGAATCCATACGGGACAAAACCAAAGGTTTCGGAGGGATCCCAAACCTGGATGTGTCTTTTTACCCCGCTTCTCTTATCTTTGACAAATCTTGGGAAATAGGTAGAAGTAGGCAAAACATTTTTTTTGATCAGACTTATTTGAGTGTCAAAAGACATGTCACGTTATGGCCAGAGAGTAAAAGACATGCTCATTTTTTTTTATATTGCCTCTATTCAGTCAGCGCATGAACAGTCTGACCGGAATCCAGATGTTGGGTTGAGCTGCAAATTTCTTGAAAAATATCGAATTTGCACATATAGAGGGGATTTAGTTTCCGGAGTGCGGCAAAGCTTACTCGGCCCATGGTACTAGGGGATCGACATCTATAGTCTACATCCAGCAATCATTTACTTTCCTTTGTCCGGTAAAAAACGACATTGACAGAAAAAAAAAATGTTAAAACTGGGCTAACACACCTCAGTCAGGGATCTCATGGAAACCTTTGATCTTGTTTTTACAGTGTTTAGACACTGTTTTATGGCCCTGGTAACACTGACTAGCTTCCGCTAGGTCACAACTCGCTATTGCCCTCCAGTTGCCGTTGTTTCTCTGTGTTCTTGTGACCCTAAACATGTTTCGTCTTGGCTCCGTGAGTCAGTAGACTCGTTGCAATAATAGGGAAGAAGAACTGTGCTCCGCCACAGCTCTCCTGAGCTCCCAAATAGAGTTCTCGATAATAATTAGGGTAAAATCATCAGTGTCTGGACCACTCATAGAAAGAATGTTAAAACACCTTACTGGGGGATCTCACCGAAAGCTTGACCTTGTTCTTACCATGTCTAGACACAGATATTTTTTATGGTCGTGATAACCCTGAGTAGCTTCTGCTAGTTCAGAACTCGCAGTCACCAGCCAGTTGTGGTTGTTTCTCTGTATTTTTGTTCACAACTGTTCTTCGTCTTGGTTCAGTAGAATTTCCAGTACGCTTTCCCTGAACATATTCGATGAAAGATAACTACCAAATATTCAAATAGGAAATAAAACGTAACAGAGTGGAAAAGGCACGCAATCTTTTTCTGGTCTTTGGCAAAGAGTGTTGCAAATCGCAATCGTTTCGGTTGCGAGGCCACGTAAACATAAAAAAACAAATGAAAGGTTTTTTTTTCGCTTTCACTACCGTCAATCTAAAAAATATTGTTTAATTTTGGGAAGTAAAAGATTTTAATGGTCGGAATCCTGCATCTGCCGGCATCAGCTTAAGTGGCTATACAATATGTGACGTTGTAATTGCCGTAATTAATCTGCAAACGAGAAGCCTGAATAATTATGATCTTGTATAAATTGTGTCGAACAGGTGCCTTATGCCCACATCATTGATGTTATCGTATAATAACTTACTTTCAAAAACGCCTGGAGTTGCAAGATTCGCAAGACGATAACTTTTCTGTCCAAATTGAACTTGCTTACGTACTTTCGGGAATATTCTGGAAAGAAACGAAGTTTTCCCAAGACTAAATCTAAATGCCATAAAAGGTTTACATAAATATTTCCTCCAGCCCAAGCTGACCGCGAATCATTTTTGACAGTACAGAAACGGATACGTCAGACGCTTTCTATTAGAGCTATATTTCGGCCGTTCTTGGCAAGGGTCCTCGTCAGGCTCAAGCCGCTTAAGCTGTAAAATGAACTTGTGAAACAACAACGAGAGATTCCAGCTTAAGTAATCTAATTTTGTGAATTTCTTCGTGAAAATTGCTTGGATTTGAAGCTGGTGCTGCGTTTTCGTCTTAGACACGACTGCTGTTTTGCTGCTCGATTGGGCCATTGAGAGGGTGGAGATTTTGGAAAGGTGTTTTTTTAGCGGCTTGAGCCTGAAGAGGACCCTTGCCAAGAAGGCCGGAAATATAGCCCTGATAAAATGCAGATCCGTTTTGCCCTGTCAAATATGGCTATATAATTCGGTTCGTAGAATAGAATTTCTCTTGTGATTCTCTGGTTCAAATCTTGTTACATACACTGTCAGAAGTTTCAGAACAGATAACACGAGGATGAGTGGTTTCAACAGATAGTGCGTAACAGACAACACTTCGGAGGTTATCTGTTGTGTTTAAAAATGTTATTCAAGAAGTGTTATGCATAAGAAGCTTTGTCAGGAAGAGCAAAAAACAGCCAAAAACATCTACTAACTACTTCGTTTGTCGTCATGATGTCGGAAAACTCAGCATATGCTTTTTTTTGTGGTTTTCCGACTTTTCCTGACGGCAACGCTGTTTATCCATAACAGTTTTAAACACAGCAGAAAACACCCGAACTGTTATCTGTTATGTATTATCTGTTGAAACCGCGAATCCTCGTGTTATCTGTTATGAAACTTCTGACAGTGTATACCTAGGATTATATCTGGTGGGGCTGATTATATCTGGTATAGGATTATATCTGGTGGCGCTGAATAGAAGGTTTTATATAATGGTTCGTAGAATATAATTTCTCTGGTTAAAATCTTGCTATGTACCTAGGATTATTTCTGCTGGCGCTGAATAGATAAGTTATAAATATATTTTAGCGACATTTCTGCCCTTCTTGGCAAAGATAAGCTCATTTTCATTCATTCTCGATTCAGGCTCTATCTAGAAAGATGACCTGCTGACTTCTCGGTTTAGCACACGAATTATGGTTTGCAGTCATCTTGGCTTGAATGAATACGTAAACCCAAGATTAAGAAAAAACTTGAAAGCATTTCCTGAATTATCGTCTATTTTTTGGTTTAGAAAGAAAATTTAACAAAGAGGAGGCCTGTGATTGGCTGCTGGAGACGAGTCCGCCTTAAGGGAGGAGTTTCTTTGGCCCCGCCCTGTGGGAGGAGCTACGTCGTCGAATGTATCCCTTGGATACGGCCTTGCTCTAGGGCATCTTTTTGACGGCTAACCTATTACAAAGGGAGGAAAGGCTATACTTGACGTTTACTTACGGTTAAAGTTTTAAAACAACACGTTTAATAGAAAGGTAGACAAGTCATGCATCGTACCAGCCCACGATCTGCAAATTCAACAAGAAAATATTCAAAACCGTTTAGCATGAGGTCAACCATTGTGCACCCGTGTAACGTTGGCTTCTAATTGTCGTGACGACTTCGAACGTTTTAGCCTATCTTTGCCAAGGCTAGGTATCAAGAACTTATTAATAGCCTAAACTGAAAGGTATTCTTCCTTCACACTTTGGATTTCTGATTGTATCAGAGATGATGGTTCCACTACAGCCATACAAATGGTAGATTTGAAAGAAAAAACACACAATAAAACTGTAAACGAAACCCTTAAACAACGTTGATAAATTCTTCGTCAAAGTCAAATAGATGTTTAACATTTCAAAAAAATATCGATTTCGATTTTAAAAGTGAACACAGTCAGATATGAACATGGCTCCTGCAGGACGCAGAGCGAAATGTCAATGAAACGTTTGATATCTGAACATCCAAAATTAGTAGCCTAAGTGCGCAGGATAACCTACACGATTTGCGTCTCCTGTTGATTTTCGGCCTTCAATAGATAATAGATTCAGTGCCGGAATGGCGAAGCACTTCCGGTATCATGTTTGTAATTTATCACATAACACATCTCCCTTTCTAGCGACGAAGCCAACGCGACCCACTCCGTCCTCAGCGAGGACAACGTCGTCTACACCATCCACCACAACAAAGCCGCAGACGATCTCAGCGAGCGCTTCAGGTGATACAACAACCCCCACAACAAACAGTGATAACGTGATAACTCTGGGGTTAAATCGCCCGTTTTCGGGTGTTAGTGTAGAAACAACTATTGGTTCACACGAGTTTCACTCACACTCAGTGGATGCACAATTTTTCGTAGTTAGCAGCACAACAGCAATTAAATCCAGCACCACCGAGAGACCATCCACGACGCAGAAGATAGCGCAGACTACGACACGAGATACGGCCAGCTTGACGGACACGGTGACGGCTGTGCCAGTGGATCTGATTACGGAAACAGTGGATTTTCCGGAATACTTATTAGAAGTTACCAATGCACCAAACACTGCCAATAAAAGTAAGCAAGCTTGTGTCTCTCTTATCATCGTCACCTTTGCACCATGCTTGTATCCACATAGTCCACAACTGAAGAAGATTGTGCCTCTCCGTATTCAGTGTTATGACTGGTTGGCAATAGACCTAGGCTGGGGCCTGTGGGGTCAACCTCAGCTGGTGGCTTAGTAGAGATAACGACTCCGGTTCCTGCAGCTTCCGGAATAGAGTAAAACGAAAAGCCAAGAACTATCTGTGGAATTAGCCTACTTTATTCCTCTAAGCCTGGAGCTTTGTAGTCGTCCGTCCGAGCAACGGCTTTAACCTCACGCGTCAGATGTACATAGAACAAGCATATGTAGGAAAATTACCGATAAGAAATTTCGGTAAATCCAGCGCGTAAAGCTGCAAATGCGATGGCTCTCCCTACACGCTATGGGTTACTCGGCATTTTTTCGCAATTAGCGAAGAGGTTTCTGGGTAAATTAACGTAGTTTCGTTTCAGGATGCGGAATGCAGAACCCTATGCCAAAAATGCCAACATCTCGAGTAGTTGGTGGATCTAGCACAGTCTACGGCGCATGGCCATGGCAGGTAAGCTTCTGACCTTGGCCGTTGGAGTTGGACTAGGGAACTCCCCAGTGTCCTCAGTGTGCTCGAATAAAAAATAACGCGGAAAATCGCACAAAATTCATTCCAATTAGTAACGCCAAGTAATTTATATACACAGCCTTGCATTGATTAACATTTCACGCTCAGCCGTTTACAGATCCGTTTTAGTATTACGCACCTTTGTAAGAGAGCCATCTTATTCATAAACAGTCAGTATTGTCGTGACAATCACTATTGTGCATTATTTTCTGTGTCAAGCTACGACTTGCCTTTTCCCGTGAATTCCCATCTCATGGTAATAATGAATAAATAAATAAATTAGCTGAAGTCTAACGGGCGGAACCCCGAAATGTCCGTTTTCACTTCACACCGTTTATTCCGAATACTTTTTTTGCAACTCTTTTTTTGCTACACGTCATTCAGAATTTACGGATCAGTAACTGAATGCAGAGAATACTCACATTTCATTCACATTACATCAGTGCCTGCAATTGTGTGTAAAGTTTAAATGGTTTTTAACCGCAAAATATCAAAGTGCATAATCCAGTAACCACGCTTTCTTTTTAAGTTATGGCTTAGTTCCATTCCCTATGATTTAGATTGCCTCTGCGGGCGGAATGGCACGAGACTACTGGCGCAGACTATATTATTGACTGTTGACTTTTTTTGCATCAATTATCATTATTGTTCTAATTTTCACCAGTTTGGTTCTGTGAGATGTTTAACCAAAGCTTCGAGGATGCTCCAAATTCCTACCAATTGTTACAACATGCGTCGTCGTTCCACATTGTAAGAGGCGATAGGCTATAAGGATTATAACGAAGGTCGACGTTAGTGGCTTTAGTAATAATTATTGTTGGGAGTGAGAAACACTTTTTCTGTTTCTTTCTTTCCATTTTAAGTATTTTTTTCATTGACGTTTTAGGGTCGTGTAGTCCATCACAGGTTTGCCTCTGGGCACTGACTCGTTTTTTTTTCGAATAAAGCCAGAAGAGCATTTTTTGCGATTTCATTTCTATATGACGGCCTCTTCATTCTGTGAAGCAAATTCTTCTTTGTTTGTGTACTTACTCTGCTATTAAGCTGCTGCTGGTGATAGGCAGGCCCGTATCCAGGAATTTATTTCGGGGGGGGGGGGGGAAGGTTGCCCACGGGTCGGACCAAAAAGTACAAAAAACACATAGATCAGAGGTTAAAACCTACAAAAAACTATTACTTTTGTGGGTTTCGGGGGGGGGGGTCGAAACCCCTACCCCCCCTGGAAACAAAATTCGTGATTTTTCCTCAAGGGACCCATTCTGTTTCAAGGTTTCATTTTTACTTCAAACCAAACCCTCCTTTCTGCAAAGGAATCTGCAAAGGAATTGACTGCGCTAAATGGATACGTCAGCTGAGTTCGTTCAAGCGATATTTCGGTCCTTCTTGGCAACGGTTCTCGTCAGGCTCAAAGCTAGAAAGGTGAACCTGTGATCACATGTGATCCACGGGACTGTCAGTTCAAGTTTATGTTTACGTCAGTCACCTCGCCAGTCGCCACGTATGATCCAGCTGAGAATCAGCTTTTCGCAGGTGTGCAGCTAAACCCTTGTCAAGTCCATTTTTTTGCTTTTAGTTCGTCCGACCCAGTTTTCTGCCTACGACAGGCCCTGATAGGGCGCGCAGAGTAGGCCCACTGCCTGCATTTGGTCGTAGCTTCTTGTCGTCTAACTGAAATCCAGGAAACTTATAAAAGGGAGGGGAGGTAGGAGGGGGCACACGTTGAGCCCATGTTTCGACAAAACAGTTCACAGAGTATTAAGGGATCCATGCCCATAAGGGCTTTTTGGGAATACATTCATTCATTCATAACTGGAAATCTGAAAGTTTCAAATAGATTGTCGAAGGATAATTTAAGTATACGAAGGCAGGTGACGTTAGATATTTAAACAAAATACTAACGTCACACCACGCGGAGAAGGAGTCGTAGCCCAAAAAGTAAGAATGAGTAAGAAAAAGAAAAAAAAAGTAGGAATCAGATAAGAAATGGTGCCGTGTGCGTTTAAAATGGGGTCATTGGTTTGGTTTTACTCAGGTACACATACTGTTTCTGCCACAACAAACGGTTTTGTTTCCAGGCCTCCGTACGACGAACGTCTTTCTTCGGATTTTCGTCAACTCATCGCTGTGGCGGAACACTGCTAAACGAAAACTTTGTGATAACAGCTGCCCACTGTGTTGAAGAGTAAGTAGTTTGGATTCTTCATGCATAAATGCTGTTGCCTCTTACTGTAACCAATCTGAAGTATTTGAGTGTCGGCAAGAATAAATAAGGGAGAGAATTGAGAACTCGCATAACCTTGATGTCAGCAACCTAAGATGACTTCTGCCCGGAAATATTGTACCGGAGGTGGAGACTGGGTGGAGCTTCGCGTGTTGCCTCTTGCAGTATTAAGCGTTACCTCCTGAGCAAAAGTGATGAAGCAGCCAGAAAAGGCGGGAAGTTTAAACAGTACTGATTTCTGCGGATTATACAAATGAAAACGACTTTCAATCTCGGGTCAGATTTCCAATAAGATGCTTATTTTATCGCGACCTTTCACAAAGACTATGAAGCCCAAGGGAGTGCAGCATTTGATGACTCAGGGAGCAATTAGGAGCAAACGTTGATGCACTTGAGGAGTTCAGGCAAAGACCTAACACGCGTCTTTGGTCCAGATCAATAGGATTGGTGATGGTCTGATGGATTGGTGTGAACATTAGTAATTTTATTTTAGTCTTCTCAGGACTGTAAAGCATCGCTTCTAGAAAAGGTATGGACTTAAGTTATTTAGCTGGCAAAAATGTACTGAATGAGTTATTATGTTTTGTTTTTAAATTGTGCTCTCTAGTCTCGACACAAAATTTAGCTCATATCATTTTCTCGTGTAGTTGCAAAAAACAGTTGACTGTAAATTTTTTCAAATTTGCATTTGCTGATTATAAGAAATCCAAAACGTCCCCATTTGTGATAATAACTTATTATTCTTGGTAAAAATGTATATGATTATCTCGGGTGGTTTATCTATGCTATTATAATGTCATTATCTATGCTATTATTAGTCTGTTATTTCATCATCGTTTTTTTTTCAATACAGGAGATGCACCAAATTCCGCCCACCATGACCGGGAATATGTACTAAATCGAGCCTCCCATTTAATTTCAGTGCTTTAAACTTGTCTAAACTTACTTTCCAATATCTTGAAAGAAAGCTCTGCTTCTGTTCTTCCAGACACTATTTTTTCTATATGGCTAACGCGTCTCAGCGTTGCAAGATAAGCATTTCAGCAGAAGGACCAATTTTTTTTGGCAGAATTGAATTCCGCCTCGGAAACGAATTTCCGCCCGCTGTGCGATCGAATTCCGCCAAAAATCCAAGACGCTGAATAAAACATGCTGATTATAGGCAAGTCATGCTGATTACTTCACAGGTCGCGATCTGATACGATTCAAGCTTTTACCGGCTTTTATAGAGTTCTTTTGAAGTCTCGATTTGTTTTCCCGCTGATTTTAAATGTGCTTCTTTTCCGGCTGTTTAAAAACATGTGCTTCTTTTCCCGCTGTTGTGTTGTTGCCAGATAAGAAGCGGCTAATATTAGTGGCGTCTTTGATCGTCGATTAGTTCGACGATAGCGTAGCCGTTTGATTTTTTCGACGTTCGCCGGAAGCCGATTGCCGTAGCTGTTAATCTTATGTTGTGTTTTAGTTCTAATCGGCTAACGTGTATCACCTAATTTCGTGTCCATCACCCATCGGCCGAGGACTCGCCGTTAGCCGTTGACATCAAATTTATCCATCTGATAGATTTATGATAGATTTATGGCGACTTTGCAGAATCAGTAGGCTAGTGGCGTTTTTGATCGCCGATCAAATTTGCCTGGTAGACGGAGCGAGTTTGCCGATTCGTGCATAAAACTGTTTTCGATAGCCGATAGCCGTTGGCGATCGCCGATGTTTCTGGGTGCGCAAAAACGAGTTTTTCATTTTTGAAAATACGCCTCATCCTCAAACGAAATCCATATGTCAACGGCTATCGGCGAGTCCTTGGCCGATGGGCAAGTGACAGGAATTTAAGGGCGATTCTGGCGATCTCTTGGATTCGCTTTCCGAAAAGCAAAGCGAGAATCCGCCGAGCGCAAGAACAAGCAAAAAGTCGTTGCGCCTTTACAACTTCTCGCTGACTTGCCGAAGCCACTTTCCACTCACAAAGTGGATTCACTTTCCAAGTACTCGCGGAAACTAGCGGAGCGCCAGAACAGCTCTGGAAAGCTAAGGGGCTTTTAGCCGAAGTCGCAAGAACAGCCGGCGCATAAGCTCCCGGAGCTTTCCAGACTGCCAGAATTCGCCCTTTAGGCGATACACTTTAGCCGATCAGAACGAAAACAGAAAATAAGATAAACAGCTACGGCAATCGTCTTCCGGCGAACGTCGAAAACACCAAACAATCATACGACTATGCTATCGGCGACTAATCGTCGATCAAAAACGCCACTAGTATTTGCTGCAGTGATGGGGGAAATTGTTAAGTCGCTCGCTACTCCAAACATGTCCGTGAAATTTCTGATCTGAGCGTTTTCTACACTGTGTCCAAAATCCGCCCACCAGAGGTCTCATTTCCGCCGTTCGCACCTTCGAAGAGGAAAGAGATTATCCTTGAAAGGATTTGAAGGGAGATTTTTACATCAGTAGATAGCTGGAGTTATGGTCATTCAGAAACCAGCTAATATATTCAGTATCTGTCAAATTTATCTAGGGGGCGGAAATCAGACGGGGGCGGAATTTATGGCACGTCCTGTATCATGTTTTTTCATCATTCAAATTTGAATTTTAGGCATAAATGGCGAAATGTACTCAAAGATTTATTCTGTTATGTTTTAAGTTGTATTCACTACTCAAAATTTAGTTCATATCATTTTCTCGGATAGTTGCGAAAAACAATAAATTCTAGTCTTACACTAATAACTGATTACTGGAAATGATACGTACACGCACACTCAGGATCTGCCAGAGAGATTAAATGATTATTTGTGGATGAAAAAAAAAAGGTGAGTTCTTCTTCTCACTTCTCCAGCGACGGATATCATAACTGACTTTCTAAGCCTAGAGTAAAACATTTGGTAGTAAGTCCCTTCTTTTCTTTAATTATAACTTTCAGTCCAAATTGCTGACGGTCCTTTTCTGCCTTTATTTTTGTCTTCTAAATTCTCCCCTTCTTTATTCTTGGTATAATCCTCGGAAATCGGCAGTGTTTGAAAATTCCCGCCTTTTCTGACTGCTTCATCACTTTTGCTCTGGAGGTAACACCTAATGCTGCAAGAGGCAACACGCGAAGCCCCACCCAGGCTCCACCCCCGGTTTTTTAGAAGCGGGTGGAAAGGAAACTCGGTTGAGTCGAGTCTTCTCAATTCTCTCCCTTATTTATTCTTGGTGTCGGAGTGAAACGCTTATCGCTGGGACGCTGTATTATCTGTTCAGTAGGTGTTCATAGTTCGGTATTTTTGAAGTCACGGAATACTGATACACGTCCAGGGAGAAAGGCAGGGCAGATCTTAATGAAAGTATGAAAGACAAAAGTTTCCAGGCTATTCAACTGTTCGGAAGGTTCCTCCGGATAGGACTAGCACACAGGGAAAACTGCATATCCCTGTAGTCTCAAATATAGGCACAGTGTTCATCTTTTATATGATTTTCTTGCTGTTTTCGTGCATTGCAATCTATGTATCTATTCAGACATCAATAAACATAATGAATTCGTTATTTCTTACCAAAATCATGGCAAGCACAACGCGGTCGAAGCGCTGCATGGAGGGAGACGCCGCAGCAGTCTTTTTCCGAATGTGTGTGATCATTGTGAGTGCTTCGGTCTCTTTGATCGGCCTCATAACGTAGTCAAGGCGAGCCCCCAGCCAACAAACTATCCCAAAAAGCCAGTACGATACAGATTGTACAACAACCCATCCCTAACAGCTGATACCCCTCCTCAAACCAGCTCAGACATCTTGCTGTTTTAGCTGAAATGCCTTCTCTTTTAGCCTTCTCCTGACACAAATTCGAGTTCGTCTTGGAGAGTACGACGTCTCTTCTCTAACGGAGCCTTTCCCTGTTGTCGAGCGAGCAGTTACCAAGAAGATCGTCCACCCAAAATACAATTTCTTCACCTACGAACACGACATCGCCATCCTAAAGCTGGAGGAACCCGTGGAACTCAGCCCGACGATTTCGCCTATTTGTCTGCCATCTAGCGATGACCTGCTGGTTGGAATGAACGCGACGGTGACGGGATGGGGAAGACTGAGCGAAGGAGGAACCTTGCCAAACGTGCTCCAGCAAGTAAGCAAAGCTTTTGTAATTGTGTCAGGGCGCGTGCTGTGCAGCTCTCCCAGGCGGCAGCATCTGAAGCCGTGCCATGAAGCAAGCTTGTTATTTCGTTAAGGGACCGAAAGCTGAGGCTAGAAGTGATTCTATCTTCGTCCGTGAAGGCGGAAACCTCTGATGGGACTTTGAGGAGCTATTGCTACGAACCTATTGGCTGTATGGTTGCTGTGCGTCTCCACAAAACTCATTACGGCAGTCGGGTTATGCCTCAATCAAAGAACTTTCCAAATGTTTCTTCCGGAAGTACTATCTCGACCTTGTAATCGCTGATAATGCGCCTAAACTAATTCATTGTTTTCGCTGAAGCAGAAAAGTGAAGTCGAACCGACAATGGAAAGGCGGGTCGCTCTTCCTTTCTACGCCAAACTTTGTACTTGATTAGCGAGTTTAATTAACGCACGGTTTATTCAGAATATGATTTTCACTTTGAGATAAGGGTGGTTTTACGGAGGGTAGACACAGTTCGGCATTGTGTTAACTGGAAGTCATGGTTGGGTCTGAGGAAGTAGGCGTGAGTAACTTTGACGAGGTTGTGGTAAACTATGTAGCTTATTCTAGCGGTTATTGGCGGGAGGAAGGAGGAAACAATGGGAAGCTAATGACCGCCATTGGCCCGTTAACCATGCATATCCCTATGGCCATTGATTCCGACTGTCAACATTAATGTGAAATGTTGATCGCCCGCCTAGCCCCAAATAAACCGTTGACTTCACTGATCTCCAACTCGCAGACCCACTCAAGTTTGACTATAATGTCCTATGACTGCACTGGTCTATTGAACGTTTTCAAAATCACAACCGATTGCATCCCAAGTGTTGTCTGCTGAAACTGCGCATCCTTCTGTTATCTGTTAGAAACTTCTGACAGTGTGGTACCCTCAAGTACCCATAGTAATTTCTTCATTCGCTTCCCTCTGCGAACAAAGGAAGTGTCTTGATACTTGGAAGTCAATAAGTGTCCGTAAAGGACGTGGAACTAGAGAAATTAAGAGACTACAGCTCTATGTCGCCAACGGACAGCGTAACACAAATTTTCGAAGAGCTGCTCTGCAGGTTATCAACCCAGCATATTACCAGTAGATCTCCAGCAGACATAAACTAAAATTAACGTCTAGAGGTTTAAGGCAAAGAAAGCTAACTGGGAGCTTTTCCTCAGAAACTAATACAGATTTTGTGCTGTCTTGTCATTATGTATCAGCATAAATTTTTGCTACCTCATGACATGACAGGTACTCAGGTTTTGCCTGCTCACTAGGAAGGGACCGCACATCCTATAGTAAATACTTTTACAGGAAGTATGCACTACAATGGTCATTAAAGCGCTCCTCGTCACGATACAGTCGTGTTTATGTGTGTAAACTGTATGCATTTGTACTCCGAAAGCCCAAAGGGCCATCGTAGAAACTGGTGAATAAATCAAATAAACAAAACAATTATTTCACCTTAAAGAGAAACGAATAATAATAAAAAAAAACCTGCTGAGCAGCCGCTGAAGCCAGTCATCATCACCAGTTGATCAATGTAGGAACTCGATTCTTAGTTCACGAAGTTTTTGGCAATTTGACACGAAGTGGACCACGGTTTATTCAAAATCACCAAACACGGGACGAATAAAGACTAAGTACTGTCTCCTTCCTTATCCCAATGGAAAAAGATGTAAATACTGAATGGAGGGTGTCCATCGCCGCATTGTTTATTTTATTTATTTGTGACCCGCTTTTTGGATAACAGCGGAGTATGAGTAAATACAAAAAGTACACATTCTTTTTCAACCGTAACCATTTCGGCCCCTCATCAGCAACGCACACTATCTTGAGGCGTTGCGCTGTTGGAGTCTGAGAGGAATAGGAAGCTGACGTTTGGAGGTCCATGACACCTTTGTTGGAAACCTTGTCAAAGCAGACATGGCAACTGATAGGCCCAGCTGAAATTAAACAGGCTCTCACGACGCTATAACAAAGATGTCCAATCTGCTGGGCACCAAACCCCAAAAACAGATTTCCCTGCCCTTGCGGGCGAAACGTTAACCCTTTGGCGTAGGCCTACGTATTCATCCGTACGTTCAAAACAGAACCATGCCGTAAGGTGTCACGCTTGTGTTTTGAGAATAAATATCCGCTCGGAACGGAATTTCTTTCACTTTCTTTCTCGCTGTACGTTTGTCAAGACTTTGCGGATGATTTGAATCTTAATCCATTTTCTTTTGAAGGTTACTTTGCCAATCATCAGCAATGACAAGTGCAAGAGCATGTTTCTTAAGTCAGGACGGCACGAATTCATCCCCGAGATCTTTCTCTGTGCTGGATACGAGGAAGGAGGTCGAGATGCGTGCCAGGTAAGACCTTTCGACCTGTTACCTCGAATATTTCTGCATTAGTATGAGACGAGATGGTGCATAATGCTTTATGACGCTAAGACAGCATTGACGTAATCCCCTATGTCTTGCCGACTGAAAGGCTTTTGGCGGCGTGCTTTGTGCGAGGCCGTCAGGGCAATCTCTTCAGTCCGTCAATATCAATCAGGCTAATATCTTTGACCTAGACACCGAGTGCGAGATGATCCGAGGTGGTGTATGCTGGCTTATGAGGCCGAAAGTCCGTACTGGGTCTGGCTGCCGGCTCTGTTACTTATAATTTGGGCTTAAACACCGACTGCAAGACGGGACGGTGCATGACTGCATGGTGGGCTTGAATACTTTTGGCATCGAAATGCCGCCACAATTGGACCTTCCCCATTAGTCCTTTCCAGGATTCTATGAGAAGCTATACATCCAAAATAATAAATTTGTTCGTCAGCCCGTCTTTATGTCTGCTAGTAAGATAACCCTAAAAAACATGGACAGATATTTACGAAACGAATTGGGATTTGTTCAACCACTAGTCGTACAATACAGATTCACTCAAAGACATCTTCGCTTCTGATAATCCGCCGACAAAATGTCTGTCTGCAAGCTTCAAATCACTTTCATCTAAGAGAAAGAAAGACGGGCTGAATTTGTGGAAACGGTTTATCATAAAATTCAGGAGCTAATCAACTAGCGACGAAGTGTTCAGTTTAAAGACGGGGACGTTTTCGCTTGAATGGTTGTTGAGCTCGACAGAAGATGCCATCCACGCGAAATTGTCACTGTATGATACCATCTTCATGAAGTTCTGTTGAGCTCGACAAGAGCTGACGCGGCAGACGCAGTTTTGTTCAACGTTGCCCGAGCATCGTTGAATAAATATTATGTCTTGAACTCAACTCTGACGTCAGCTATTAAGCTATTCACGCGAACATGACTTTGAGGAGAACGGCATCAACGACACAACGCATATCCTGATGATGGCTTGTCCCGTTGAACAACTCCGTTCACACAAAAATGTTTCCTGTGTTTGCAATCCACGCCAGAGCTCACTGACGGACTTGGAGTACCTTGTTAGCCAAGACCGTCGGTGCGACAAAGTGATACAACCGTTTGATGTCTCCGCCACCCAGTGCCAAAGTTGCCGTCGAGGCTATGCTAGTAAATGACGGCTCCCGAGAAGCCCGGGCTAAGTAGCGGAGGGGGGGGGGGGGCTACTATGTGGATCCCAAGAAATGTGAAGCCCATTAGCAGACAGTCGCCGAAATAGTTGAAAGCCTTGTTCAATTCGATATTTCCCGAATTCTAGATTTGAAAAGTCTACTTTTTGTCCGGTTACTGCTTCCACTACCATCGTCGTTCAAACCTGCGACACAGTTACTGCAGAAACTGTTCAAATCCTTTACAAATATTTACCACTGGTAAGTGGTAACCTTGTACCTACTAGTGGTAGATCTCGAAAATCTGACCGGGAAATTTAACTTGAAAAAATTAAACCTGAAACTGACTTGTAAAAAAGAAGGAAGTAAGGATAAGTAAGAAAGAAGTAAGAATGCCGAGTTGCAACGTGTGTTGGAAGTATTTGTAAATTTTGAACACGTGGATCGGATTTTAAGAATTACCGCGTTAATTACCGCGCATAGGAATTACCATCGCCGATGGCGATTAAACACGGACAAACCCGTTGTTACTCTCAGTAGGACGCATTTTCATTTTGTGTAACGTATACCGCTGGTTGCTGGCTTTGGGCGCAATTTTGAAATTTTCTATCCCCTACTTCTCTTACACGACAAAAAGCGTTCATCACCAGTAGCAAGCCCGACTTTGTCAGTCAAGCATCGGCTACTTTGTGTTCAGATCCCATTTAGTCCTACTGCGACGAAGACATGCATGTGATCGTCTACATGGTCCTTTACAATCTCTTCTTTTCAGGGTGACTCCGGTGGACCTCTGCAAATTAAATCACGCGATGGTCGCTACTTTCTTGCTGGGATCATCAGTTGGGGGATAGGCTGTGCCGAACCAAACTTGCCGGGTGTGTGTACAAGGATTTCCAAATTCACGAACTGGATTTTAGAAAACGTTTCGAGCTAGCAATAGTTGCCAAATACCTCTCAGAGTCAAGCTTGTGATCTGCCATGACACTGGAAACCAGGAGTTGATTACAAGACCTGCTCATTGTCACAAGAGCAGTCCAGAAACTACAGGTCAAACAACTGAAACTCCGGATTGAAGAAGAGTCGGCTCAAATGGACTCATGCGAAGTACAAGAAAACATAAACAGATCACGGTCGAGTGTTCTGTCTAGCTGTGAACTTCTCTATTTAGTAAGGGCACCTTATGGGATGTTCTTAACTTAGTTATTCAAAAGAAGCTTTGCAGATGACACCACTTTTGATGACTAATAGATTTATCCTTCCCCTTTTGAAGCTTCCCTTCACAATATTTCACCTAGAAGTAGAACACATAGATTGTTCTACGCTAAGATGAATGTCTTTGAGCCACTGCGGCGCCAGTGTTACAATTTGCCCATTACAGCTCGGAGTCCTAACCATTTTAACTTGTTGGTATTATTTATCTTACGAGTGCGGGTAAGCCAAGTTTTATTTGCTTCCAATTAGACAAAACAGATTGTTTTATATCCGAAAGAGAGGGCAAATAGAATCATCTACTTTTTTCAGTCGTTTTACTTCAGTCGTCCAAGAAACTTATAAGGGGGAAGGAGATCACCGAGAAATCACGCTAGTGGAAGGACCTTATGAATAATCTTTTGCATTTCAAGAGAAGACACATTGTAATTTAGAACTGGACTAGATTGTACTATTGGTCGAACATCGTTCGAATACTTTAAAAGTATCTGAATGATTTTCCATAGGCTGACGATCCCTTTGCGAGACAGTTTTAAGTCATATTTTCCGTCTGGGATTTTAAGTCATCGCGATACGAAGTCCGGACTGCGGTTCCGGTATGATCTAGCTGAGCACCAAGGGTCATTAATTCTGGGAACTAAGTAATGGGGTGGTGGCAAACATAGCTACTGCTGTTTCTAAATTATTTGTATTTATAAGATTCGTGAGCAGCATCCTTAGATTATGAGACGGATTGTCTTGAGAATCCTGCTACTAGTTAGATCTGTGATATTGTTGATGTAGACTATAATATTTTTTATAAACAATTAAGTTCTAAAGTATTTTTGTATTTGGTTTCGAACACAAACAGCAAGGCGCTGCTGACACTGTTTTTAATTCATTCGACTTTGTACAATAAATTTATCTTTTTTAACTGTGTTATAGTTGGTAGAATGTTTCAATCTACATACAGTTCCAATGTACTCTCAGTAGCCTACAAGTTTTTGCTTGTCAAAAAGCCCTGGGTACACTCGACCTGCACAAGTTCAACCAACCCCATACAAAAGGCCAATCCAAAAAACTCTCCAAATGCCACGCCAAAGCAAGAACGTGACACATCTTTTTTCCGAATGAGTGATACACGACTGGAATTCCCTTTCCGAAAGCAGTGTCAGCAACTTCTCCCGACGCTTTCAAGAAGTCACAGGATAACGAGTGGTCATGTCAGGACTGGAAATACTGCTGGGACGACCCAAACCAGTAACAGATATCAGCTATCACCAACCACGGAGCAACACAGATCCATTGGACCTTAATCGCTCCAAAGTGCGAATTAAAGGAACAGTAAACTTGACTAGGCAACTTTCGGCCATCAAACCGGGCTGGGGGGCTTAGATAAATGTACAGGGACTTATTGTCGACAGGACCCCCCATCTTTGTTATCTCGAAACCCCTCCTTATTGTTCCCAGAGCTAGCTGGCAGGGCCTTGCCCCTTATGCACTGTAGTTACGCACTCATGCACTGTAAAAGTTCGCGATTGTCTGTGTTATCAACATACAGGGTTGCCACTTTACTAAAATAAATTCACTATGCAAAAGGAAAAAAGTAATACCAAACATGAAAAGTACTCAGAACGTGTTGCTGGGTCATAGTCACCTTGGAAATAGAACCTGACAACTACTTTTTTCTTAAAATCTGCTGCCAAAGTAAAAAGAAAGTTCTATTGTGAGCACAATTGTACTACCGGTGGCAACCCTGTTGACATACATTGTATTACTTTGTTTCAAGGCAAAGATCGTGGGTTCGAGTCCTACTCCCGGCACACAAACCTTTTGCTTTTTTTTTTTTTCTACTAACTCAAAAGTCAAACTCTCGGAAACTGCCCGGAAACTGCAATGGTCGTAACAAGAATTTTTCTAACTCTCAATATCGAGTCAGGGTACATTCTTGATATGTCAGCTAGCTCCCTGAGCCAAGTTTGAGTCAAGTTTACTGTTCCTTTAAGGTAAACTAAAGTGATTAAGGTATCTCACGGGGAAGAAGAGAGGGCTGAAGACACCTATGACTTACATCAGGAGTATTGTGTCAAACAAACCACAAAAATAGTCGGATTTCCTGCAACTGAAGTCAGCATCGCCATATTTCCAAAAATGGCTTTGACAGCCACTCATCCACAGAGAAGCCCAGTCAACAATAAACCCCTGATTTATGGATACCCTATGCCAAACGCTGGATATGCCTAGCGTTTCGCATAGCCTATGCTTAACCCTGGACACCCTGTGCCAAACGCCAGATAGCTGTTGGCACCTTAACCCTGACCTACCTCACTACAGGTGAATTCTGATTGGTTGATTTTTGAGCTTCACTCAAATCATCAATATTTGATGGGACCCCAGTGGCCCAGTATCCAGCATTTGGCATGGTGTATCCAGCGTTTGGCATAGGGTATACCAGACGCTAGATATACCCAGCGTTTGGCATAGGCTTTCCCAAAATCAGGGATTTGTGGTAGACTGGAGAAGCCCCCCTCCCTAAAAAAGCACAGAGTGGTCCTTAGTAACCCCTGTCACCAGCTAATAAAAGCTACCAGAAGCTAGTAACAAGTGCGCAAGTGCTCAGGCCTGTAGTGTGAAAGTATAACTTGATCGAGGTTTCTCCCTTGGTTTAATACGTAAGTCTTATCGCATAACTAGAATTGCCATCAACAGTTGAGCTCCAGAGTCTAAAACCACAGTCATGTCCATCTTCGTGCTTTCAGCTTTGCTCGCTATAAGTAGGCCCTGAGTAGGCCTGCTCTAAATTTGTTTCATATGCTAATGGCTTTACTTTTTATCAATCGTGAAATGGACTTCATTTGGCATGTCTTGCTTGAGCACACAATAGTGTCAAAGCCTAAAGGCATACAATTTTTACCCCTATCAGATTCACACTGTCAACGCGAAAACACATTTTCTGTTAATAGAAGCGCAAACCCTTAGTAAAGGTAAGGAGAAAAGAGTAAGTATAATTGCTGTCAGAAAACAAACATTTGTGTAGGCTCGCGTAGCTTAGTTACTTATTCCTCTAGCTTAGTTACCATTCCTCTAATCAGAAACATCTGTAAACAATCAGACAAGAAAGTCATTTTCCATTATATACAGTATGTACACTACTTGTTTAAAATCAAATTGAAGAAACTTACTCTTTTCTTTAGTACATTGTACATATCATTCCAAGTTCCAACAGCATTGCAACATTATTTTGCATATCAGCATTCAGCACACAAATCACTGTTGAAGAAAAGTTAAGTTCGATATACGGACGTCATCTATTGTACAGATCTGAAAGCTATGATTTCTAACACTAGAGTTAGAAACCTACGGATACATAAGAGCTTGTTTCTCCTCTTGGCATTAGGTTGGGTGAAGCATTTGTTTTGAAGTTTACGGATCGGCCTGGGATCCGCTTCGAAGATAAAAAAAAGTGTAAAAGAAAAGAAAAAAATATTGCAAGAAGGCTTATGTCGATACAGTTTTTCAGGTTTTAAAAAAGAAATAAGTTTTAGCGACCTTGGAGCGACCACAAAGTATTTCAGTCTGTGAAACGACAAGACATCTGCCACTCTTTACATCTGTAACCTCTCCCTCACTCCTGCCGTCAGGTAAAAAGCTTCAACTGTTCAAAGTACAAAGTGGCGTGGATAATTTGAATAAATACACAGTACTTAATAAGAAGTTAACAGAATAAGAGCTCTGAAAGGGTCCCAGCCTTTAACCCAAGTGCTTAAGAATTTAAAGAAGAAGCTCTTTAGTAAGTTCAGTAAGTCTGTATTAGTCCAGTATCAGTCTATCACAAAGCGTTGACCTGAGTAAAGCTAGCATTTGGCACACCATGCCCAGTCTATATGCAAATGGCTATGCCTAACCCTGACCTAACCTAACTCTGAATACTGTGACTCTGAAAAGTATGGGCAGCTCTGGGGCAGCTGGGTACCTGCAGTCTGCGTGTGGTTATCTTAAGTGATCTACTATAAAGTAATTCTGATTGAGTGATTGTTTGATTTCTGCACTTCGCCAGATCATCAATATTTTGTTGGGTTAAGGTGGCCAGCATTTGGCATACAGTATCAAGCGTTAAGCAGAGGATGTGCCAAAATTATGTGTTTATGGTAGTCAAGAGCATGCCAAACTCAAAAACTGGGAAGCAACCATAATGATGATTTGTTTAAAGATGATATATAAACTTTCAGTTTACCTTTCCAAAGTGATTGCGACCCCACAACTCAAGTACAACTGCCTTTTTCTTTATTGTTGCTGTTTCGGTTTGAGAGAAAAACCGCGCAGAAACCTAACGTCCATCCCTCAGAGGATGCGTCGGCAATTAGAGAAGATAAAAATATGCTATGTAACTGCTAATTTTTTTCACGATTACAGTTGTTGCTTCTACTCTTTCTTTTTTTATTTTAAAGAAAATTGGATTAGTTAGCTTGTTTTTTACGGAATTTTCTTTTCCCTCTTCCGGCTTCCAAGCGGACTAGTTTCTGTTAGCCTCACCGTCAGCACTTGGATCAGACATGGTAAAATAGATCCACAGGTTAGTAAGTGGAAAACCTGTCATTTGCGTCCCAGGTAATTGAGGTTTTACATATGTCTCAGCAGCAGAAAGTGAAAGTCACCCACTACCCTATGGACCTGACTTTTTACTATGTCTACACAAGTGTTGAGCCTGAGGAAATAGGGGACTGTTACTCCACTTGGAGCGCCAGCGGAGCGCTGAACTGTAATATGGCCAATGTATTGAAAAAACTGAAACCTGGCGTGTGTCTTTGGATTTTCTTGTGGAAGAATCAGAAAGGCTGTAGGGATGGTAAGCACTGTATCTCTTGCAGAAATAGCATTTTTATATTTCTGCTTTAAGGACATTGAGAAGATAATGCAATCAGTGGCCATGAAATGCCCTATTTGCAGTTGGTTGGCCATTGCCCCTATAGTACTAGCAGAGTGATATGTTTTTAGCTCAAAATATACAAAATATTTACACTTGTTTTGGTTCATATATTTCAAAGAGAACACCTTAAAAGCTTGAAATAAAGCATTACATGTATCATCAATCATCATCAATAAACATAAGCCTGTGACTGTTCAAGGCCTTGACAATTAAATACCTTTGTTATGGTCTTGTTTATTTTCATTTGATGGTATCCTTTTCTTCTTCGACCATGT
The DNA here is from genome assembly GCA_023053555.1 of Branchinecta lindahli. Taxonomy (NCBI): domain Eukaryota; kingdom Metazoa; phylum Arthropoda; class Branchiopoda; order Anostraca; family Branchinectidae; genus Branchinecta; species Branchinecta lindahli. Next base: position 17,681,010 of record JAKZAO010000003.1, read on the forward strand.
GTGTTTCAGCTTTGCAGCAGAGGGTTGAAGCTTGAAAGAACTTGAAAAGGGTCCTCTATTTGAACGCCCTATAATGGGAATAATTGTACCATTGATGATGATGTATGGTATGATGCTGTTTGGGTAGACAATTTGCTGTTGCTGTTGTTGTTGTTGCTGGCTTCCTCCAGAGCTTGTGCTGTTGCTCGATCCTAAAATTAGTGCCAGTGGTTAGTTTTTGCCAAGAAACACATTTAAACTACCGTTGCATCAAACTATTTCATTTGTAGTATAACCCAGATAAGCTGGGAAGAAGTTATTATGAGAAAGAAAAAGAGTTCTTATTTTGAAACAGATTAAGCTAGGCTATATGAAATCATAATGTGTTTGATATTTCAGAATCATGACTGCTGTTAAGGCTAAATAAATTATTTATTTAGCCTTATACATACCCAGGCCTATACTACAGCAGTTGAGCAAGGATGTGAGGTAGGACCCTGGTAAAATTGGTGTGATAAAATTACCTGATCCGATACTTGCAAGAGTGAAGGCAACTGCTGCCCCAAGAGCTAAACAAATGGGAATAAGTGCCAATAGGATTGACGAGATGTCCGTACTGTGGTGACTTGTGTAAGACTGCACAGGTGGGCTGTAGCCATAACCACCTCCGCTGCCATAGCTTCCGTAGTTCCTTGGTACCAGAGCACCTTTATCTTTCTCCTTGTTATCTGTCTTGCTGTTATGCCTGTCGAGAAGCACTGATTGTTCTTCATTGAATTCGAGGAGCTTTCCTTCCAGCTGCCCTTCTTCCCCGTCTTCTTCCCTGAGATTATTAACCGGGTGCACTTCATTGCCAGCAGAAACGTCATCATTAGCGACATTACGTTTTGTGGCGCAGTCATCCTGCCCTTCCGTGTACACGTCTGTTCTGAGAAGACTATGTTTGGTAACATATCCCTCTTGCATGTTCGGATATGGATTTAAGTTCCAAAGTTCCGTCGTGCTGAAATCTTCATCTGGAAGTTGGGTAGTCAGGAGGATAGAAGTTGTAATTTCTTCCTCTTCTGTTGAATGATGCGTCTCTATTTTCTTAGTAGGGACGCGCTTGAGCTCCCCGTTGTTGTCTTCCGTGTTCTTCAGCGGACCAGTAGGGTTTCCAGGCATCTCATTTCCTGCCTTAACGATTGCCTCTTTTCCAGTTTGTCCAGCTTTATTAGTTTCCGAGTGTTTGTTTTGCCCTTCGATTACTGAGTTGATGAGCTTAACATTAGCGGAGTCGGTGAACGCATTTTCTACGGGTTCTCCGTGGACCCTTAGTTTCTGATTCACCTGGTTGATCTCAGTATTTTTGTCCCAGTCCGCTTTTTCTTTGGCAGTCCTCTGGATAGTTGACGCCTTGCTTCCCTTTTCGAAGTTTCGTGTTTCGTCTTTGTTTTTTAAGAACTCTGAGAGGTAGATATTTGTCTTCTTTTGCTTCTTCCTTTTCCTAGGATTTCTGGCTGCTTCTGTATTGTCGGTTTTGTTCTGACCCAGGATTTGTTCCATGTCTTCTCTTCGACCGTCTGCAGCTTTCTTCCTTGCCTCTGGACTACCGGAGGAAAGTCTACCGTGCATCCCGTTTTTCCCCGTTGTTTTCCTCCTCTTTCCACTTTTGGTTGTCCGAATCGGGCTTTCATCAGTTAAGTTGTTGATTGACTTGGAAAAATTTGTTTTCCGAGAAATAGCTGATCTGCCAATTAGCAACCGATGCGGCGTCGCTAACTGTTTCAGGGACCTTCTTTCCTTTGAAGAAAATTCTTGGAAACCACGCAGAAAACCACTGCTAACAAACTTCCTGCCTAGTAGATCCTCCTCTGTCTTACTAGCGAGTGGCTGATCATCTGGAACGCGTGACGTGATTAGAAGAATAGCTTCGTTATCCGAATCATTATTTCCAATTTTCGATGGGATCTGATCACGTCGGTCACGAAACGATAGAATTCGGTAATCAGCTTGGGAATTAATACGCATTGCGTCGTGCAGTCGAGGAGTAGTAGGAACTGAATCCCTCCTTGGTAGTTCCCAATAAGAGCCAGGCGATATATTTGATTGCCTTGGTGAAATCATGTCGACTCCTGCATTGATACCTTCGTGGGATAGTCTGACGAAGTCAAGCTGAAAGAAGATCCTAATTAGCGTCCTTGTCTTGGTTGTCATCAGTGTTGCCACTTTTCTCTGACGGAACCTGTGACATTTGGTCCTAAAAAGCTGTAATATTCTGGCGCCCACAAAATTGGGTTATTTTTTCAGTTTCAAGCAAAAAATTTTGTATTCTAAGGTTCCAATTTGCCATAAGAGGAGCTAATAATCGTACAAAAAAAGAGTTGCCTTGAAATTGGCCAAAATGCTTTGAAATCGCAGAATTTGTGAAATTTTTGGCATAGCCTAGTGCAAACAGTCATCTTAAGGTGGTTTCCACATAGTCCGAATTCGGCCAACTTTCAACTCCGGATCCAAAGCCGAATCAGAAAATTGGATACGGTACAATTTTTTTTCAACAGTGTAATCAGTATTCATCGGAACGTAGGTGATACTTCCAAACGAAGCCGAAGCTTTTGACCTGTATGTATTAATGTGATAATGTGGACTCACTAATATCTTTTACCTCGAGATAAATCCCCTCTCGTTCTAACCAAATGCTGATACTTTACTCGGCAGATTCCTTTGGCGGTTAGCCCGTCTCAGGGATCCCCTTCCCTCTCTACGGTACCCAGTGTAGCCAAGGAACTTTTCTAGGGCGTGAGAAGAAAGATTGAGATTCCTCCCCTATAGGTTATTATTAGTCTCATGGGATGTATAGACCTGTTCCTGTTTCCTGACTAACTTCGAAAGTAAGTGGAAGTGGAGGGGTATCAGGAAACTGGAACGACTGAGCTACTCTTACTTTTTGTCTGGATCAGGGAAAGGAAGACAGAAAAATACCGAGTTTGACGACAATACTTTATTGTGGTCGGTTTCCTTAAAGACTTGAAACGAATAGATGGTGGGGTAGAAGGAAAATCTTTGGGTGGAAGCTCCGCGGCATTTTCACCGTAAATGTGTACCCCTCCGCAGAGTGGGTGGATTTGAGTGGGGACAGAGGTAGTGCACCGCGCTTTGCATAGCGTATAGCATATTTGTTAGGATGCTGTATAGATGTACCGTACGTTGATTCCTCTCCAGAAACAACAAAAAATACATCGCACCAAAATTGTTGTCTCGTGGCACGCTATGTTATCTGTCGATCGTACCCTAGCATAGATTATTGCTTATATTCACGGCTAGGAATGAAAACAGTGCTTCGGTTGTATAAATCTGTTCAAATTGCTGGCCTAAGGTTTGTACAAGTTCCAAGGCGCACGTTTCATGCACAGACGGCAATAAAGGTTCTTTTTTATTTACCGTATTTTGCAGGCTTTTTGAAACCCCACCGCAACTCCATAAACTACATTAAACCCTACCTGAATTCCAGAAATTGCATTGAAACCCCGCCTGAACTCCAGAAATTGCATTAAATCTTGCCTGAACTTCAGAAATTGCCTAAATTTAGAAAATGCATTAACCCGGCCTGAACTCAAGAAATTTCCTCGCCCCCCTGAATTCCAAAAATTGCATACATTGATTTGGCTCACACGGTAGGCCGCGGTAAGTTACGGCGTGGCTTTGCCCCTGTCCGTTCATGACCACCTTCCATAAATAGGCGAGACACGTCGTGTGTAGTCAGCATGAACGAAACCTTGCCTTCTTGGATAGAAAGCAACAACCTGTTTCTTCGATAGAAAGCAACTTGTTTATAATGTGCATCACTTTAAGGTCGAATTCGGAATGAAAGGCTTTTCCTAGGGGTGAATACTATGACACTATTTTGTCAGAAGCTAATAATATTCACACAAGGATACGCGCGTAAACATACCATCTTTTGACATTACAGGAAACTGTGTTGTGTTAAAACGTAACACTAAACAAAATCTGTATTGTTACTTTTAGCGAAAGAATAACACTTAAAGTTTAACTGAAAAGGGCTCAGATAGGATAATCTAGATAATCTCAAAATGCGTTACTTCGTTGCTCCGCTATTCACAAATAATCGATTTTCAAATAGTGGAATTTCCTTGTCTGATTTGTATGCTCTACGCGCTTGTATCTGAGCTGTATGCTCGACGAAAACGATTTACGAAAAATAAGTGTTCACGCAGTGAGCTACCTTCCGTAAGCTGATCACTGAAAAGCCGCGTATGTATTGAGACTCGATTTTTCTGCGTCATAGTAGAAATTTGCGTTGTGAGGACGACCGTAGATATTCTGAACGCCATTCTAGAGCAAGTAGTGAAAAATAGAAAAGATCCCTTAACACAATCCAAATAATGCAGTGTATTCAGTTAAATGATACAAAGATATGTTGGCTTTTCAGTTAAACTTTAAAGGTCATATTAAAATCCTTTCTTTTTTCTGTTTTGCTCAGGTAATTTCGTGTCACCTTTTAATGCGGAATAGTGATATGTAGCGCCAGGGTTGGTCACCAAAAGTAACTTCGTACACCCTGGAAAGTACCCGTAGGGAAAAAAGGTGCCCGGATTCCGTAGAAAGCCCCGGATTCCGGGAAAAAACACGGAATTCCGGGGTTTATCTACGGAATTCCTTGAGTGTTCAAGGATTCCGGGACCGACGTTCCGGAATTCCGCGCCGAGCCAGGAATTCCTGGTCATCAGCTTGGGTGTCTTCACGGAATTCCGTTACTCCACGATCTTTCGCGGAATTCCCGATCTGGAAAGTTTTTCTGAAATTCCAGACCCGGAATCTGGCATTTTGTCGACCTCTGTACGAAATTCCAGAACTATCAAATTCCGTATTAAGGAATTCCAGAGCAACTGCAAATCAAAAACTTAATTATGAAGATACTTTCAGTTCAAGTACAAAACATTCATGTCCTCACTAACGACCCATTTCAATCAAGACAGGAAACACGAATGAATGAAGACATCCAATATTTTTAGCAAACAGCGACTTGGCGAAAGTAAATAAGTAAATAACCCAAAAGTATCTCAAAGTAACCCAATGTAACCTAATGTAACCCAAAGTAACTCAATGTAACCCAAAGTAACCCAATGTAACCCAATGTAACCTAATGTAACCCAAAGTAACCCAAAGTATCCCAAAGTAACCCACATTATCCCAAAGTATCTCTAAGTTTCCGTGAATTTCAGTTGTTTCGTGAAGGAATTTCGCATCAGTTTCAAGATATTGCAATCGGCGCCTCGTCTCGTCTGACAAAAAGTTTGAAACGTCACCATGCAAGTCTTGCGCACGAGGGGCTGCTTTGGGTTACATTGGGTTACTTTGGGTTACATTGGGTTACATTGGGTTACATTGGGTTACTTTGGGTTACATTGGGTTACTTCGGGTTACACTGGGTTATTTTGGGATACTTTGAGATACTTGGGTTACTTTGGGATACTTTTGAGACAATTGCAAGCGTGATGTACGCCATTTGTGCGCAAGACTCGTGACCCAATGTAACCCAAAGTAACCCAATGCAACCCAAAGTAACCCAATGTAACCCAATGTAACCCAAAGTTACCCAACGTAACCCAAAGTAACCCTGAGTAACCCAAAGTATCCTGAACTAAGCAAGTAACTCGTAGGCCCTGGTTCTTGGTGACCAACCCTGGATATAGCGTTAAAGGAGAACAAATATTCATATTCGTAACGGAAATAATCTTTACCGTCCCATATATACCTCTCATATTTTTTTAAACTACAAATCGGTGTGTAAATATTAGGAAACTTCTGACATTATGAAGGACGACAGACTAGTGAGAAACACAATTCGTAATGTTAATACTTGACAGGAGACTGTGAGTATTCTCATGAGCTTACCATCATATAAATCCAAAATGTCTTGGGATCCATGACGCTACAAGTTTCTATGGACACTAATGGAACATGTGAAAATGTCAAAGCTGTGCGTAGGAAGCAGAGTAAGACCGGAAGATTGATCAGCCAAAATACAGTTGTTTTTCACATTTGGTGATTCTGATCTAAGTTAATTAGTCGTTACGCACTTTGATGTCTCATGTTCCTTTGATTGGTAATTGCTTTGTTTCGGAATTCGTTCCTGTGACGTCAACAGGTCTGTTTCAGCTTTTGTTTGTTAGGGCGATTCTGGCGGTCTCTTGTGACTTCGACTAAGATTCGCTTCAGTTTCCAAAGCTGTTTGTCGCCCCGCTAGTTTCGGAAAGCAAAGCGAATTTTTCTTGAATTTTCGTTTGGCTTATCGGGAAGCCAATTCGCCTCGCAATTCGCTAGAACACAAGAATTGTCCTTTTTGTCTGATTCATGATACCTGGGTCCCCATCGGATGCAGAAGCCCAGTTTGGAGGGGACGCTGCTGGTTGCATGGTTGCAAGATCGTCTATTATTTTAGTAATGTTTTTTTTTTTTTTAGTAATACGATAAAGTTTTTGTATCCTAAAAACCTATTTTTTCCCTCGGTCGTGTGGGGGGCATGCGACTCTGCGGAATTTGCCAGAGGTCAAGGCTAGCGCTGAGAAAAGAAAGAAGGTGGTTGACGGTTCTGCTTCACTGTTTCACCTTTTTGTATTATCTAATTATTTTGTTAGAAGTACAGGCTTGCCAAGTGAGGACCGTACATGCGGAAGTTTCGATAGAAGACACCCTGAAAGCTGCATTAAGCAACACTTCACGTTGCCCAGGCAACGTAAATCTAGTTTATATTAGCTTTCGTGTCATATCTGTACAATAGATGACGTCCATAAAGAGAACTTGCCTTTTCGACAGTGATATGTGTGCTGATATTCAAAATAAATGTTGGGATGATATGGATATGAAAAGAGCAAGTTTCTGCAGTTTGATTGTGAAATGTAGTGCATAGAATGCGAACGAATTTTCTTTTTCGATTGTTAGGAGATGTTTCTAATCAGAGGAGTGGACACGGCTAGGCTAGGCTAGCCTACCTTTTTTTCCTGTCACGAATCTTGGAAAACTGGCGCTCCAAGTCTAGTGAAGTACATTAAGGAAACTATATAGTAAGGGTAGCAACATTATGTCTACTATATCATTACTGTATATGTATTCATCATCTGTATGGTATGTATTTACTTTTTAATGTTTTCTAGGATGAAGCGATAGGAGAGGATTGTTCTGTGATAGTCTGGTTCAGGTTCTTTAATTTTTGAAAACACTTCATAACAATATAAATCAATAAAAGGGACCGGTATGGATACAAGATACAAGATCGTTAGTTCGGCCTCATTGAAAGTAGAACTTCAAAAGCATAGTCATAGTCTAAACGAGTCTGTGAAAGCCCATCATTTAGATTACATTGGCAGTTTTGATTATTTTGTGCACGAGAAGTAATGTGAGAGCAAGTGCAAAACAATTCAAATGGCAGCAAGAAGCATTTGTAGGACTTTATGTTCTTCCGATCTCGTCTCGTCCGTAAAATAAAATTTCGAACAAGAAAATACTTATTAGCATTTTAGGTAGCCTACCGCACAATAAACAGTCATTTTGTTGGCGCAACACTAGCTCTAAGTCGTTCATCTTAGTACCTTAGATTGACTCAGAGTCACCCGAGAAACCATTGTTTTTGTTGTTGTTCAGATTTGGCTTATTTAGATTCAAGAAATGGCATCAGCGCATTCTTCTAATCCCACTTAGAGCGTGTTCCACCCCTCTACCAGTAGTAACTATTAGTTACTATTTCCGTACCAGCCTCACGAAAAGTTACTACGCTGACCGTTCCAGCCTTCTCAAAATAGTAACTAACCACGCTCGGGAACGTAGTAAGCGTAGTAACTACGCATCTCTGAAACGTGATTGGTCCGATCAGCCCGCGGCCTGGTATTTGACCGATTAATAAAAAAGCGTTCCAGCCTAGCGTAGTAACTACGGTAACTAGCGTAGTAACTACGGTAAGTAGGGTGAAACACGCTCTTAGTAAACACTCGCCAGGGCGAAGCTTTGCCTTTCTCCAATCACGAGAAGTTGTTGTTGACACAACTGGCTTATTTTTTGTGTAATATGAGTTTTCGCAAGAATTAGGTTTGTCGTCAATATGATTTAAACTCCCGTAAAATGTCAAAGAGATCACAGCTCCTGTTTCCTCTATTTTCACGTATAATTGGAGAATTTCAAAATAATGAAGAACGGCAAACCAAAGCGCAAAGCTTTAAAAAGCTTGCAAAATAAGGGCAAGCAGAGTGTTGCCATATTGGCTATTTTTTTTCGTCCAAAAGCCCATTTTGTGGGGTTCTGTTCATAATCCTTGCAATTTTTGGGAGGTTAGAGCGTTTCGTTGGATTTTCGGCCAAGAAAATACTGGTGTATTTCTCCAGCTTTGGAATCTGATCATGTCGGTGACGAAACGATGGAATTCGGTAGTCAGCTTGGAAATTAATATGCATTTCGTTGCACAGTCAAGGAGTAGGAGGTTGGGAATCCCTCCTTCGAAGTTCTCGTAATCCTTGCAGGTTTGGGGACGTTAGAGCTTTTGGGCCAACAAAATTCTGGCGTATTTTTCGATGGCCGCGGCTCATTTTTTGGATTACCATGCTAAGCAACTGTAATCTACATTACAGCTTGCTTTGAGTGTAAGTTGTTCGTAAGGTAGAATTGTACCGAAAAATCGCTTCTTATGCGAATGGTAATCTACAAAGAGTCCAAAAAAATAACAGAAAGAAATGTTGTTCGAGTGATGCTTTATGTGGTAAATGAGTTGTTCTTATTTGGCAATATAAGGCAGACGTAAAGTTTAACCGAAAAGGGCTAGGATAGGACGATCTAGTTACCCATCACTTATTCACTTAAATCGGCTTGAAGACCCGCTGCAAATTTAGTTACTTCGTTGTTCCGCTATTCACGAATAACCGATTTTCAAATAGTGGAATTTCCGTGTGATTCGTGATGCCTCTATGCGCTTGTATTTTTGCTGTATGCCTTACGAGAAAGATTTATCAATTTTTTTTGTTCAGGCACTAAGCAATCTTCACCAATCTCACCACTGCCCACTGAAAAGCCGCATTTGTGCTGAGATTAAAATTTCCCGCGTCATAGTAGAATTTACGCTGTGGGGACGGCTGGAGATATTCTGAGCCTCATAACTAAGCAAAAAATCCCTTTGCAGAATCCAAATAATTCAGTGTATCCAATTAAATGACACGCAAATGAGAATAAAAAAATAAAATAATCGAATATAATGTTTGAAGCCAAGCTGACCGTTCATTGCAAAATAATCAAAAAACGGAAATTTTGGTTGCACTTCTCCCGTCAAACCGTCCTCAGCAAAAAACAAACTAAATCATAATTATGATGACCGTCACAATTATGTCATTATTAAATCATAAATATGATGACCGCCGTCAGCGAAAAACAAACTAAAAATAATTATGATGATCTGATCAAGAAAACTCTTTTTTAGAAAGAAAGAAATCTCGACCGTTTTCCGATAATCGTTATCGAATGTCGAGATGAGTCAGCTTCTCTGTCCGCACGCATATCGACAGTGGAATTGAATAATGTCCGTTTTGCAGACGAATCGGCGAAAGACTTCCGGATAGCTCTGCCTCTCAAAGAAGTCAAGAGTTGAACTTTACAGTCGCCGCGTGGATGCATTGAGATGCAGAAGAGACGACATTGCCCCCAAAGCATTAGTAGTTCATGATAAGTGCAAAATCTAGGCCGAGCTTGGGAAATCAATACCAAGATAATGTTGGTAAGTAATCTTGATCCTCAGCTATTCGCCATCCTCTTTTATGCTGCTTCTGCATGGTTAATCTCAACGATCGTTCCCAGTAGGCCCACGCTAGTTTACATTTCGCTCGTTGTTCCCGACCGAAGTAATGCTGGATCCACAGACCCAACTGCCCTTCCGAAATAATGTAGGGAGAAAAACTCGCCTAGTTTAGTTTTCTGGAGGTCTAATCCCATGTTGAGTTAAACAGTTTTTAAACATCCAGCCCAAGCTAACTGCGAATCATAGTTGAATGCGTTTAACTGATACGTCAGTTTTATTCTAGTGGTATTTCGGCCCTTCTTGGCAAGGGTCCTCTTCAGTCTCAAGCTTGAAACACTAAAACGTTTTTAAACCATAGGCTACCTTAAACCCTAGGCTACCTTAAATGATATAAAAATTTTCCGTTTTGGTTCTTCCCCGTTTTTGTTTTCATTTATTGAATACTAAACATATGATCATGAAGGATCCACACTGACATAACAAGGAAAACACACACGTACAACAAAATATTGCGGAACAAGCAGCCGAGCTTTTGGCGGGCTTTAGACGTAGCCTACAGTAGAGGTATGCTTATGTGAACAGTTACATTAATGTGAACACTGCATTTTTGGCTAAATGGTAGGCTGAAGATCCAAAATACCTGTACAGGTGTTTTCACCTGTAGACAAGGTAGACAAGGCATCTGAAGTAATGAGAGTGATGAAAAATTAGTTGAGCTTGATGATACTGAACGTGGATTGGTGCCAATTAAAAAAAAACAAAAAAAAACTGTGATGCGGATGTTATCCACCAGAGCCACGCACGAGTCGTCGAACACTTCCTTGTAACGATACATTGCCGACTATGAATGTATTCACAAAAAAGCACTTTGTGCCATGCCAGGACAAAAAAAGTAAATAAAAACAAATAAGACCTCCAACCATACCATTCCAAATTGTTAGCACTCAACTCATAATTCTAGTAACTAAATAAACTAATAACTATCCTTACCACAACTTCAACCTACAAAAACACGTTCACAAGCTTCGATTTTTGTCTTCTTCATATTGGACGTCAATGTATTCACCCACCAGAGCCACGCACGAGTCGTCGAACACTTCCTTGGAACGATAAATTGCTGACTATGAAAGTATTCACAAAAAGCACTTTGGGCCATGCCAGGACAAAAAAAGTAAATAAAAATAAATAAGCACTCCGACCATATACCATTCCAAATATTCAGCAGTCGACTCATAATTCTAAGAACTAAATAAACTAATAACCACCCGTACCACAACTGCAACCTACAAAAAAAGTTCACAGGTTTCGATTTTTGTCTTCTTCATATTAAACATCAACGTCAGTGTCCGTAATTGCTGCTTCTGAAGCCTTAACTTGCGGCTTACTTTTGGACGATGAGGAGTTTGTCACATTGAGGAAGCAATTGGACGACCGGCTACTTGCAGTTGCAGTGCAGTGAATGGTCAAGGCTGACTTCTTTCTTCATATTATCAATTTGGTCATCCAGAACGACCTCTATCCATGTCTTTCGCTACAGAATTTCCAGGATGGATCAAACCATTGAGACCGAGCTATTTTCGCGCATTCGTGGAACGACTCGAGGTGGTTTCTCTCATCGGGTTTGTCCGATCTCTGTCAAGAGATACTGTGGAAAGAGACAGAAAGCACTTGTTCAAGTCCCCCGTGGTTGTGAAGTTTTCCTGAAATTTTGGAGGCGTTGAAGAAAGTGAAATGGTTGGTGGTTCTGAAGTGTAATTTTTTTTGGATATTATGATGGATGTCGCGAAACTAGCAATATAGACGGTAAGTGATACTCTAAACTAAAATTTAATTTGCTATAGGGATGAGCCATTAAGAGGAAAATATTTTTAGTGAATTGAACAAAAGTGCTCCTCAGGCCGGATTTGAACTACTTGCTCCGACATTGGAGTTTGAGACTTCTAAATTTAATTCAGATCCTCTCACCATTAAAGAGATGCACGTATTGCTTTACTTTACTTTATTGTAAAACGAAACTTTCACAGCATTGGATTGCCGAACTTGTCGTTTTCGTCAGGTACAACATAATTACAAAACTAAGGCGGTTGTACATAATAAAACAATAGTCAAAAAATGATCAAACAGAATAAAAACCCTAGACAATTAAAACAATTTCTCGGTTCTCTAGGCGGCAGTGTCCATTACTGTCACTAATTGTAGGTTGTTGTATCATTTCTCCTAAAAAATTCGCCATCTTTTGAAGCAAAAAGGTCTTCTCTTTAAAGTTGAACTGAAAAGTCAACTTATTTTTGTATCATTTGACTGAATACACTGTATTTGGATTGTGTTAAATTTTATTTTCACTATTTGCTCAAGTATGACGTTCAGAATAAGCATATCTACGGCCCTCCTCACAACGCAAAATTCTGCTATGACGCGAAAAATTTGAATCTCAATACAAACGCGTCTTTCCAGAGGCCAGTGATCATCTTGCAGAAGGTAGCTCACTGCGTGAACACTTATTTTTCGTAAATCGTTTTCGTCAAGCATACAAGACAGGTACAAGCTAATAGAGGTACCACAACCACAAATCCGACAGGGAAATTCCACTGTATGGATATCGATTATTCGGAAATAGCGGAGCAACGAAGAAACGCATTATTTTTTTTTATCGGGTCTTCAAATCTTTAAGTGAACAAGTGATAGTTAACTAGACTGTCCTATCTCAGCCCTTTTCGGTTAAACTTTAAAGCTCTGTGAATGCTACCAGACCTACTGAATATTTAGTTAGTTGGTGAAGGGATGGACTCGTTGCCGTAGACTCTTTCGAGCTCCGGTAATTGTAAGTCATGTTGGCTTGAGTTGCGATTTTTCAGAAAGAAAAGTGCTAACTGCACAATAACCCTTCCTATCAACCGGGATCTGGCCGGATCATAAATGGAACGTCTAGGACTTATGATCGTCCCGCGCACCAAGTTTCAACCCGAGCCCTCTAACTTTAACTACAATTAACCCCACCGTTAACCCCGCTCTAACCACAATACTGTCCGGGTCTGCAATTCCGAACCTTGGGCCTTTTCATGGTCTTCTCCAATGTTTTTCTCGTAGCTGAGTTGTTTTTCCTTCTTTTTGGTTTATTTTTGTTTCTAGTTCATTACTCCACTTTTTCTTGTTTGTTGTCCTGGGTTAAAAATACAAATATTATTATTATTTTCGGACCCCCTCCCAACTCCCCCCACAATGTCCGGACATGTAGATAGAAGTTCAGTGACATCTTTTGCAAACTGTCAGGTTTCATCCAGATGGGATCACTCGTTCGTCAGTTCTATATGACACAAGATTTCTGGTACCCCCTCCAACTACCCCATAGTGCCTGGATCCGGTCCGGATTTATAGATGTTACATCTACGGTATAAGTTAGCCCTGTCCGCCAAGTTCCGTACTAATGCCTCCACCCTAAGCGTGTCACAAGATAACCTGGATCCCTCCTTTGAATCCCCCATAATTACCCCCCCCCTACAGTGACCGGATCTGGTCAGGACATGTAGATGGAACGTCTGGGGTACGTGCTCCTGCCAATGCTTCATTCAGATCGAGTCACTCCTTCGAGAGCTATGCTTGCCACCGGGCTTCCTCCTCCGTCCCCCACCCAGATAGTCAGATCCGGAAATGATAGTTGGTCAACCCGGCCAGATTTCTGATATGCCTGGTGAGTTTCATACTTCTAGCCCATCTGAAAGTACCCTAGCTCGCTATCAGCGGACCGACCGACCGACGGAAAAGCGATAAATTAACCGTAGATCGTAACAAAGGAAACTATTTTATTATTATTATGATACATTTATTTCAGCCAAGGGCAATAATTATACACTGTCAGAAGAACATAAAAATCATAACACACGAAACATAACATCCAACACACAGCGGGTGTGTGTTGCACAACTCAATTCATCACGCCAAGCCTGTCGTTCAGGCTGGGCTAAGAGCTGGGCAAACATGAACGTGGATAAGGCTATTTCCAGATTTAATACCGCTTAACTAGTTTATGAGTAAACGTGTTTCTTTCGTTCAATAAATTTTTTTATGCTTTTCTTTTCTTCTCGTAGTTCACCGTATTTTCGAGAATAAAATATATCCACTAAGCTAAATAAATGCTGCTGAACCTGTCCTATTTAATAATTAATGCGTGGGCGACGAGTTGCGCTAAAGGATTTATTTTTTTTCGTATTTTGAGAACTTTCATTTGCTAGGAAATTATTGGTTATGAGTAAATTTTGTTTTGACCCCAGCAACACATGGCTAACACGGGCAGAAATTGGAAGAAAACAATACGAATAAAACGCAAACAAACACAAAGAATACGAAACGAAAATGAATAAAATGTTTTACGAAATATGGGACGAATTACTTATCGCTCTGACGATTTAAAGAGGGGGAAGAAGTTTGGGAAAATTGAAATTGATGAGGTCCGTGTCGTTGTCAAGACGACAGTAACGACAGTACAGGTATGCTTCTTTCGAGTCTGGACACTATTTTCAGTTTTGGACTACCCTGGCTTTTTATGCCTCTAAAACAAGGAAATGGGATTGGTAAATGAGTCTACTGAGAGACATATGTTTCAGATTCCTTTTGACAAAATTAATGAAATCAAAATCCTTTGGTGCGACTTTTTTTCCTGTTTGAATATTCTTTTCTTCGGTTGGAGTATTTCAAACGGTCTTGAAAATAATGCAAATACCAGACGCCCTAACCTGGCGGGGAAAGGATGCGTACTAAATTTAGCAACAAAGAGAAAAAGATTAAAAAGAATAATGGTTCGTGGCTTCAGTTTGTTCTTTGTTTTACTTAAATTATTGTTTGAACTAAGCACTATGCTTGTTTATTTACCTGGTTTGATTTGTATGATATTCTTCGGTGTCCTTCATAGCCTCTATAACTACGACCTCTAGGCTACCATACCTATGAACATGAACATACTTATCAACTATGGACATCCGACCGGTAATAACTTTGGAGGAGTTCCTTATTTGGACACGACCAGACAGGTCACTTCGACTAATTTCTTAGCTGTCATATTTAGCGTTGGCCTGTTCGCAGACATCAGTGATTTTTGTGCGGGATGTAACTTTGTTCTAAATTGCTGATTTTTAAATGAGTTAATTTGGAGCTATTCTTGCATTAGTTGCATTTGCCACGTCTAGATCAGCACTTTCAAACGTTGGTTCAAACCAGCGTTGAGACCGTGAGATGATCCAATGGTGCTACTGGAGAGTGCGTAACTGGCAGCTCCAGCATAAAAATTAAACAGAAACAGATAGCTGTTGCATTTATCATAAAGTGAAATAAACAGCCTTTTTCTGAGGTTGTTTTCTGCTTCAAAATTCTGCCATATTTTCCAAGTGTGTCTGCTATAGGGTCTGCGAATACAGTCAGGTTTGGGCTTCCAGCTTCTTACCCTCTGTTTTTGCATCTGTGTGTCTACTTGTAAACATTTCCGTGATTTTGGTTTCCTCCCACTCTTGAGGAACTTCATCGACTTGCGGATTCGGTAGCATATCGATTTCTCCATCCCCAGCTCCGTTTTGGAAACGGAACAAGATGAGGAAAAAAGCTCTAGGAACAATTTATGACGCGAAAAGATGTAATCACACCATAGGTCAGGCTTGGCGGAAACGGAAAAAAGAAGTATTCGCTGCCTCACATTTTTTTTGTAGATTTTATGTAAAAGAAAGTTGGTACCATAGTCGCAGTTCCATCTAATATCCTGGCCGTAACTGCAAATAGTTTGAAGAGAGGTTCATTTTTTTTGTTATTATTGTAAGTCTCAGATATTCTGGTCAGGTCAGGGTAGCCGTGGACCAAAAATATCCCCCAAATGGCAGAATAAGTTTCGGATTTAAAACTTTTTTATTTTAGTTCTTGACTGACTTTAGTTATCGTTGTAAACAATCAGCAGTCCCCGATGTTTCGTTTTAATGAATTTTAATTATTTTGGTTGTTGTTGTAGTGTTGTTTCTTTCTTTTTCGTATTTACAGTCTGTACAATAGACGGGTTAAAAATAAAATTTAATTAATACTCCCATCATAAAACCAAGTGACGAATTGCCGCCAGATGCGCTAAAGAAACAATATTTTTTATTTATTATTATTACTTTATTTCAGTCCCTAAGACCATAACAACAACAAAAAGAAAAGATACACTAGAACAGGCACTGAACAAAAATACAAAAGAACTCTACCCCATGCAAAAGATATCCAGGAGGATACCTTCCATACGGGTAGCGCATAAAAGATGGGTAGGGCAGCAAATGGCACCAAATCATTATCAGAATCTTTTAAGCGGCAAAACATAGCAACATTAGCTTTGCGGCGCAGCTCTTTCAGGGTAGCAACTCTTTTTTCAACCATTTCACCACTGACACTGCATCTCCTAGCCAACCGGAAAAATTTCCGAAAACCCGCGTTGTATACACAACTTGCAAAGCTGACCATGACCGAGCATGGGCAGAAGAAACCAGGCCAAGAGCAAAAAATTGATAACAGTAAGTCTTTAAAAGGCGGACCTTTACAAGCTCATCTACTGAACCAAACTTCCAAACAAGGGCATTAGCTCTTTTCGAATAGCATTTAGCTAGAGCAGTGATATGAGAATCATCATTTAGATTCTTTCTAATGTAAAAACCTAAATAACGAAATTCATCAACAAAAGCAATTACCCTACCACAAAGCAACACGTCACTTGGTAACACTTTACACCGGGGTGGGATAAATGCCATAGCAAATGTTTTACGGGTATTAAAAGTAATATCAAATTCCGCTACAAATAGATCACAAACACAAAGCAACTTGTTTAGACCAAATACAGTCGGGGACAGGATGACAAGGTCGTCAGCAAACCAAAAGTGGTTGTAGCTCTTACCAGCTACAAAACAACCAATCCGGGTTTCATTCAGACGGGCAGACAAACCGTCAACATATACTGCGTAAAGGAATGGTGACAAAATACCACCCTGCCTCAGACCATTAATAAGGGTAAAAGTAGAGCTTAATTTGCTATCCCATCGAACACAAAACTTTTGGTTTCGAAACCAAAAACCTAGGAGCTTCACATACTGCATTGGAACTCCTCTTTCTAGAAGGACCCTAATAATCTTCTCATGGTTCACGCGGTCAAATGCTTTCGACGATTCGATGAAGCATGCAAAAACAGGTGAGCTATAATACCAGAAATAATGCACAACAAACTTAAACAGAAATATATCAATAACGATCACACGTGAGATCTTGGTATAAGCAGGGACCAATAAATTTCCTGTAATGCCTTGCCATTCAGGGGGCTTGTCAGTAAGAGATTTCTGATGCTATGTTGACCGCTCGGAAGATAGTTCGAGAAATACCCACGGTCCAATCACGTCCAAGGCCAGATATAAAAAATTTGGGATCGGCTGCTGGCGCCTTGAGGGAGGAGTCTCTTTGGTGCGCGCGTCCAATGAGGCAAACAAGAATGCCGATTCGACCCAAGTGGGGATTTTTGGAAACTAGATTTGGATCGGTCAACATAGCAACATAGAAACATAGGAAATGACAAGCCCCCTGTAAAGGAAAATTTATGGGTCTCTGATATAAGTTACCTGAAGGGTGAATAAGCGGTCAGGAGGCTTTCCCTTCATACCGGGTCGCGTATTAGCCCCGTGGAAAAGTCAACCAGCACTGAAGTCAGAAGCCAAAACTGGCAAACTTGATGAAGTTTGACAGAACCGAGTTGGGTAAAGCACAAATAGAGGCAGAGGCACATGGCCAGGCCTAAGAGGAATTGCAAATAGCCAAACAAACCTGGATAAACGTACACCAAGAAGTAGCGTGTCATTGTTCACTTTATGCTAGCCCATCAAGCGGCCAAAAAAGACTTAATCTATAAGGAATTTTATGAAGGGCGTATTTAAGCAGGTGGGCTGACCAGGAAGAGTTTGTCTCCACATCTGATCCCGGGACGTTCTTTGTCCGCATTCGGTCCCAGGACTGCCTTTGCTAAGACGCTAGCTCGGATAATACGACTGAATGCATAGGGGAGAGTGGGCAATCATGTCCGAATTTGATGGTTGATGAATGAATCTTATTAGGTTCCATCTAATCAGTAATTAGGCATTAGCACATTTCAAGGGGGGTCTCTGAAAGATTTAATGGGTAGTAAAGTGTTCCAAGAGTTGCGTCGTCTGGGTAGATTCTTGAAGGTTGCCATGGAGCACCGTGAACGTTTTATTTTAGGTGGAAGTTGTGGTAGGAATAGTTTTTATTTGTTTGATAGTTGTCCAGGATTGGTACATTTGGAGTGCCTATTTATTTTTGTCCCGCCATGGCCCTAAGGGCTTTTTTGGGAATACATTCATTCATACAAAGATAGTAAATAAACACATAACAATAAATATAAACGAAAAACACAACATTTGTTGTATGTGCTGAGGGATTTGGCAGTGGGCAGGAAAGCTGGATGGTGCCAAAAGGTGTGCAATCGTATCTTGCAATTTCGTAGTTGGGTCCAAAACGGAAAACTTCGTCATGTTGCGTTAGATTACGGGTGTGACGAGGTAGGTACAGAAGGAAACGGAATTTTTTGAAAAAAAAACTCACTTGCGCCCAATGTCTCTCTTCCTGACAATCGGATAAATACCAACAAGAAAGAGGACCAAATCTTGTGTAGATTTTTGCTAGACCTTGGCGATTGTATCTGGCTCTGTTGGAGACGATTTTTCTGAGCCCATCCTCGTGGCACTTGTAGTTGAGACAACTGCTGCTTCGCAAATTCCTTTGAAGGTTGTTGTCACTGAAATTCTAAACCACTGCAATGAGGTTTGAAGCAGAGGCGTCATTTGCCCCCCCCCCCCCGGCAGCTGCGAAATGCCAAGGCCAGCCATAGCAGATCCTTTTCACCAGGATATAGCTGTTCTTCTAAACCGTATTGCTATGAACGTTGAAGTTGAAAGCTTATACCAAGAAAACAACCCAGGGTTCCGCAGACGCGATAGCTAGCACGTGTTTCCCCGCATTTACGGCAAATTTGTACAGCGTTTCACTTGAAGGAATCCACATATGTGGCTTTATAAACCACTATATACCGCTTCAGAAGCGTCAGATTCAGTTAATAATTGCATTTTCGACTCATACCCTCCCAAAAATAAAAACATTCGCGTCATTCCGGCATACCGCAAATTTTACTCTATTTTGGTTCTAGGATACCTCAGACATACCGCGTTTTCACGTGGACGGCACCGCGAAACGGTGTCGGTCGAGCAGCAACGCTGGTCAGTTGTGTGTCTGAACTCGGAACATGAAGAGATACATTATCTTTGTAATATGGCGGCAAGTGTCACTTTAGGATTTTTTTTTCCTGGATCGCTGAGGGCCCCCTTGGAAATTCGAATGGGGGCACAGACCCGAATTAACACAAAATATAAGAGTAGGAAGGGAGAGGGTCAGCAAACACTCAGTGCCTTTTTCACTTAACCCAGCTTATTTATTTTGTAAAACGGTAAGACAAGTTTTAATCTGTATTTAACGTGGGTTGCAGCAAAGGCTACTCTGTTCCAGTTTTGTTTGAAAGTCTTGGACACTCGGCCCGGGCAGTTTTCCTAGAACCGTGGTTTATTTTCTCACATTCATTATTTCAAAAAGTTTTTAGCTTTTTTCTCCGGAAATGAGTGAACATACAGCCAGGAATTCGTGTCAGATGACAGGGATCTGCTCCTTGTTCTCCAGACTGACGACTGATATGGAAGTCTCAAGCCTTCGTGGCGACAGAACGACCTCGATACGGTATCATGCCATTTCGTATCGAACGCCGTTTACGCCAAATGGACCGGAATTCGGACATCGGCTAACTTTGGCGTCAAAGAATATATTCAGACGTAGCAATATTTATGCACAACAGGGGGCAAACAATAATTCCAATAGACGTCAAATCGAAGCCACACACATTTTTTTTGCTCATTCCGTCAGTTGCTGTAGACCCTTTTCTCGCCAGATTACGGTGTCCGAATAAATTGAATAGTTTTCCGTTATTTTCGTGCTGCTTTTTTAGACCGTCCAAAGTGTCCCAGCAAAAGATAAAGAGCCTTCGACGGAAAGAAACATGAAAGTAGGTTTGTTTTCATTCTTTTTATCAGGAGAAAGCCGAAACGATTGGCTCTTAGTTGATATTAAGTTCTTAATTTATTGTTTGCGTTTGAAAGTTTTACAGGCGAAAAACAAAGATCAAGGTGATTTACAATCTAGAGTTGGGTTGTGTTGTAAGTAAGAAATTTAACAAGACCAGAGGTTTCGGTGTTATCTCAAATGAGAATATTTATTGGAGTTCTTCATCCTGGCAATTGGGTCTTGTGGATTTTCGTCTACAACCGATTGAAGATGTACAAAATAGATAGTATTTTTTTTTGGCAGATTAACGACTAATTTGCGGGGAAAATAAAGAACAGATATGGATTTAGGATGTATCTCTAGCCCCTTTTCCAAAGCTCTAATCGACTTCAGAATTAACTTACATTTCTACAAAATTTCCGATTTTGGTTCTGGAGATTACTTGTCCGATGAAAAACTGAAGTTCACACCTGGATTCAGCATGCATGTTTACCCGCGTATATCAAACCTCTAATCAACCTCAGAAATAACGTTTAAATTTACCAAATTTTTCAGTTTTGACCGTATTTGTACTCCTATATCGAATCTCTAATCGGCTTTTGAGAAAATGTTGTTGTTTTTCTTGCAGAAAAAAAAATATTAGACTTCGTCGCTAAAACTACATCTACCAAATTTCCGGTTTTGTCCCCGACCCGGCAAGCAAGGCTCGAAAACGGAATCAGTATGCCTCCTTACCATTATATCGAACCGCTAATCAACTTCAGATTTTAGTTTACTCGAGTTTACTTTCATAAAAATTCGGATTTGACCGGATCCAGGAAGAAAACGAAGTTCAGATATAGATTCAGTATGTTCTTACTCCTACATCGACCACCTAATTAGCTTTTAAGAAATATATTGTTCGCCCTTGAATTTGAAAGTACCTCCCCCATCCCTAAATATAGGGCTACGGAGCGTATTTTCGTTCGCCCTTGAATTTGAAAGTACCTTCCCTACCCCTAAATTTAGGGTTATGAGCGCCATCTGCGAACTTGGCTTGTATTTTGATCCAAAGAATCCTCATACCAAGTTTGAGCACTATATCTCAACCGCTTCGACAGTGATCGTGGTAACAGACCGACGGACGGACATACTTTACGAAGTTGTAGGTACCCCGTCACTAACGGTTTGGGATCCCAAACAAAAAGGAGGCCATATAACTTACGAGGAGTCCGATAAGGAATTAAGATCTCCACCCTCGATCTTCAACCCGACGGTGTACGTCGACCACCCTTCCCAGTACAGCTTTCCCTAAAGTGTTGTCAACTCCTTCGTTCCCAACTCCCTTCCAAGCGGTCCGAAGATGCTTATGTCTCATGCCACTGCATAGAGGTAGATTTGTTGTCGCTATCTAGGCCACGGTTTGTTGAACAACGCGAAAAAAGAAAGTGGTTAACCTGGTCTTTTGTTCGTTCCGTATTGTTCTCCATCTTCGTTGTGATTTGTCGTTACTTCCCGGGAGAAAGAATAACTGCTTGCTGCTTCTTAAGCCCCTCCCCCGCTCCCGCCCATATCGGCGCCTCGCCTACGACAATGGTTTGATGACCGATGCGGTCGCGGAATAAGGATTTCATTTCGCCTCGCTTTCAAAAGTGTTGGTCTTCATATTGATTGCCTTGAAATACCCGTTCTAAAGGCTCACGTGTGACTGACAATGATGCGCATCTCGCTGTCAGGAGCTTGTCGTCGAAACAAAAAGACAAGCTTCTGGCAAGTAGCATAAAGCTGAGGAGTAGGCTACGATACAGCTTAAGAATGAAGGGTTTCATAAAAGGTACGCGACGTCATTGCTGATTGCGGTGTGTTCCAACCACCAATAAGAAGTTGGTTCAGAGCTGAATATACCACTGTCCTTTCAGTATGCGACTGTACAAATACAATAAATAGTTACAACAGTTAAGTTTTACTTCTACGATTCGGAGTATTATAGGCAGTGGTATAGCGTCGGAAATAAGAGTGGGAAATTCAGATTCTAGAGAAATCAAGGTTGAGAGAATATGAACACCCTTAGTTATTTAATACTCCTTAAAAAGTAGTTGATTGACCACTTTTGGCAAACAAATCCAGGCCGCGATCTAGTGATGTTATTAGTTCGAATGTTCCGCCCTAAAAAGTTGTGCTAATTCTCCAAAACTTTATCCACTTTTCTCGGTCCAGAACGAACAACCCCCTGAACACACGATCAGGATTTCCATCCGGATTTTCTGCCCTTTCATCATCAAGTTGACAAAATCTTAACTTTTTCGTGCGGAACTGATGATGGTGGCGAAAATCCGGGCAAACGTGAACACCCGGCCTTGACTGTTTGTTTATGGCATAATAATGCGAACACACGATCAGCAGTTCCCGGTCGGATTTTCTGCACTTTCATCATAAAAGTGGAAAAATTTAAGGTCGGGCTTCACTACCCAGATTTTTCGCCCGGATTCTGGGTTCCGTTTTCTTCGATACCGGTATGGGTAGTGAAGACAGGTCTGAAAGGGTCTGAAAGTACCCCGGACGAGTCCGGGAATCTGGTAGAAAAATCTACCAGATTCCCGGATTCTGGATTAAAGAAGCGAGAATTTGAAAGTAGTATTCATTTGACTTGGAGAAGTTATTGTGCTGAGGTGGTAAAATCTAAGAACATGACAGAAGTGCTGAAAAATGCCCAAAAGTGGACTGTTGAAGAGACATTTGATTTGATTTCTGTTTGGGACCGTCTTCACATAATCCGGACCCCAGATTCTGGGGCATCTGGGTAGTGAAGCCCGACCTTTAAAATTTTCTATAATGGAATTGATGATGGTGCCGAAAGTCTGAGCAGGAATTCCAGTCCGTGAGAACCCGACCCTGATCGTCTCTATTCAAGGCAATAGGTACTATATATCTGCGTGACCAACGAGATAATCAAAACTTCCGAAGAGGCGAAGAGGCTTCCTTGCAAAATGGCCCAGTTGCAAGAAATGAGGTGGATGACTAGCCCAAAACACGCCGGTGATCCGAAAGAAGAACAAGAAATGTCACCCAAACAAATATTCAGAATTGACTCAGATCAGTAACCAATCAGCGACCTGTGTTGTGGTGACGTTTCTGGTTCATCGCTAGACACAATGCGATTCTTACGTCGGCTCAAAGAAAGAGTCAGTCAGCGGTCTTCGTTGGCAAACAGAGGATGTCTGTCACTTCGGGGTCCTACTTTTGTTTACTGTAGATATTTGATTTTAGGAGCTGATGAATGAATGAAATGTCGGAGGTAGTTACGCCACGTGTCGAGATATCGACAATTGCTTCTGGCAGCGAGGCAGGCAGCAGTCCCGAAGATGAAGGAGGCAAAATTCCCGGACAACGGGTAAGTCTTGCCGCGACTTTAAAAGGTTAACTTACGACGTCTAGGTTGATATCGGAAAATAATATTGAGCCGGCCATTGAAAATAACATACCGGAGCCGAAGGCGAGGTAGGTTATTAAAAATATCCAGGCTACCGAGTGGGAGCGGGGTTGATATTCTTAACTGGGTGGATTCGATATCAACCGAGATGGGGTATGTTAACTATTACAAGTTTTTTGAACAGAAAGCACTGTTCTTTTTCTTCTGCTTTGGTAGTACTTTTTTGCTTCGTGGGTAGTGAATCCAGTGAAGTGGCAACCTCTTTATGGAAGAGTCATTTTAAAATTTGTTTAGGAAGCAGATGCCAATGCCACTAGCGGTGACTTTGGTATTTTGTCGGACTTCACTGTTCGTGTTTAATATTCGGTCCTTCGGCAAGGGTCCTCTTTAGTCTAAAAGCTAGAAAGTGAACCTGAGATTACATGTGATCCATCGGACTGTCAGTTCAAGTTACTTTCGCTGTTTGGACCGTCGTTGTTATTATCTGTCGCGGAATTCAGTCTCACGCGTTGCCCTGTTGCGGTTTTTGCATGGCGCGGTTTTTGTTTTTTGGGTTTTGACCGAGGGGCTACCCACTCCCCGGCACCTGCTGTACACCCTTTCCCGGCACCGGCCGGCACCAACCAAAATAGGCTGTGCCGGCACCGGTGCCGATAATAAATTGGGCGACTCATCTTTCAAACGCTTCCAAAAATGCTTATTTTGATGTTTTAACACGTGACAACTGGTGCCGACAGGTTTCAGCCGGTGCCGGCACCGACCGGGCATCGCGGCACCGGGCACTTGCTGTACACTGAAATTGAGAGTGGGCAACCCCTCGGTTTTGACATGTAACCGGATAAAAAAAAGAGCATTGAGAAAGAGCAAAAAACTATAGCCCAAGCCTTCATCTCTACTCTACAAGAAGAGGCCAAAAATGTTCAGTCAAAACCTTACCTTGCCGAGGGCATATCAGTAACGAGGGGTTGCTCACTCGCTGGGCACCACTGTACACCCTACCGGGGCACCGCTGGGCACCGGGCACCACTGTAAAACCATTTTGGGAGTGAGCACCGGCTGGGCACGGGCTGGGCACACCTGGGCACCGGGCACCACTG
Organism: Branchinecta lindahli; assembly: GCA_023053555.1. Classification (NCBI taxonomy): domain Eukaryota; kingdom Metazoa; phylum Arthropoda; class Branchiopoda; order Anostraca; family Branchinectidae; genus Branchinecta; species Branchinecta lindahli. Next base: position 17,705,377 of record JAKZAO010000003.1, read on the forward strand.
TACAACATTTTGGGAGTGAGCAACCCCTCATCAGTAATCAATCAATAAAATAAACATTTGTTATAAAAACCGTAGCCGATATTATATAGCCATTTCAAAAGTTGTCAAATAAGAACATAAGAACTATGAGGAGCTAGTATGAATCAATATAAGCCATTGTGCCGCCAGTTTGCAAAATATTGCCATGCGGACAATTTTCAGAATTGTTTCGGAACTATCCTCAGTTTTTTGCACGCCCAATTTAAGGTAATATGTGAAGCCAATGCAAGTAATGAGCTTTTCAAATAAATGCTTTTGTAATTAGGCCTATAGCTCAAAATACTATATTTCAAGTGTGAATCTGACCCTAAATTCTCAGCGCGTCACGGGCCCCGATCACAGGTTCCGTTTTGATTTGTTCTACTTTGCTGAAACACGGTTTAGCGGCGAAACGTACCGATTTGTAAAACAATTTGGGAAACGATATTCTATGAGAGATCATTTTCGTTGAGAACAGAGCGAATATTCATAGGTGCGCGAAAGTCCTTGACCGCTCTCACATTGCATGAAGTAATGGTGGACGAGCTCGATCCTTTTGTCTTTCTTCCTGGGTTTAAGACTACTAAGAAAAACTATTCCAGATCCTTTCTGCATTCCTTCGTTGTCCTCTCCGGCATCGCCGATATTAATCGTGGTACATTTTTAGCTTAATTTGAAAACGCACAGGGAACGGTGCAAAATGCTTGACCCTCAGCCAACATCTTTTTTCTTTTCATTCCGAGATACTATGGATGGTTGAAAATTGGTTCCAAGTTTAGTGATTGTTAAGCTGTACAGTGTCGGAAGTTAGTAATATTTGACACATGAATGCGCATCCTTGTGTTAAATGTTTGACAGTTTAGGCTGCAAGAAAATCTCCACATCCTCATTGAAGCGATAAAATGATTTCCTTAAAAAAAAAAAAAACAGTGACAAAATTGCAAGCATTTAGGCTTAGGGCAGAAAGTTAAGCCTAGTTCATGTACAGCTAGTTCTAATAATAGGTGTAACAGTTTATTTGTGTGGCAAAATATCAGTTTGTTTTACATGTACCCAATCTTGTATGGCCTTTTGGCTTAATAAGAAAACGTTGTTATTATTATTATCCACTTCCGAAACAGTTAACTCGTGCGAATATTGTGAATGTCTTCTATTATTTTTTTTGTTTCTTGCTCCGGATCTGTTGCTAATAAGGACATTGTGATGCTCTAAATCTTGGCTTCTCTGGTCGGTGGGCCGCAAATAACTGCGATTTGTATGAAGCAGAGGGTGAAGATTGGGCTACTATTCAAAAGTTCAGGTTTGTCAACTGCTTTCAAGGGTAGGTAGCGGTAAACAGGTCTGGGGAATAATTAAAGTTTAACTGAAAAGGCAGCTTATTTTTACATTTGATATTTGAATGCATTGAAACATTTTGGCCCAAGGGATTTTGAATTTTTTCACCCGAGGCTCTAGTAATGACGTTCAGAATGTGCACTGCTTGCATTACAACCCAAAATTCATCCAGACGCGAAGATTTTGAATGAAAACAAGCCTGCATTTACAGGATTAAAGACGCTAAGTGCGGAAAGATCGCGGTCGACAAGGAGAATGATGGTAGGCTATGTCTTGCAAGAGATCTGCCATTTTTATTTCATTTTCGGCAATGGCTTACCTTTGTAGTTGGGAATTGTTTCAAGCATAGAGGGACAGGCGCATAGAGGTACCACAAATCCGAAAAATTAAGTTGAAATCGAATGAACTTCTATGAATGAATCTGTAGACAGTGGAACAAACGGAGTAACGCATTTTTGTCGGGTTTTCAGGCTTATTTAAGTCAGTACGTGACATGTAACTAGACTATCGGGTCTTAGCCCTTTTCGGTCAAACTTCAAGTTACGAACAACTCATTGTGGACCCTTGGTAGCATGCGTGATCTCTGGCTTTCTGACTTTCAATGGACTTTCCTAGAGCTTGCCGGTAGCTTGGGAAATTCGTTGGCCTCAGTAAATTTGTTGGCGAACAGTTTGAATGGCTCTTTGTTTCGGTACGTCGCCAAGCGGTCGTGAACCATTCGAGTGATGAGTTAATGGTAACGGAAGTCCGGAAGGTGGCAGATATGTGAAGAGCAGGTGTTTTCCTGGCAAGGCCAAATTTGTTGATGATTAGGACGAAAGCAAGGTTGTGCGATGACGGCTTCAACCGCAGGAGAATTTAGACAAGAGTTTGTTTAGGAAACGCTCGGGGTTCGTGGAGAGTGTGACCGAGTTTGTGACTCAGCATTTACTTCCAGTATGTCACACTGTCGTCGCTGCGTATCTCTTATGGCATTCCGCATCTAAGTTGCTGTTGATTATAGTTGTATAGTTGTCATTATAGTTGAAAACAAATTATAAAGTAGAGGCAGGTTCTTTCGGACGTCGCCTAACTCTATCCATCTGTCGCTGACGAACATCATAGCTAACTTTTCCGTTTTGAGCCAATGTTTAATATATCTGTTTAATGGACACCTGAATGAAGAGTACCGAGTATCATCCCTATCTGTATGACTTCCGTTAACATTGCCTGCAGAAAACCAAATCCAGATACGAAATAGTGTTTCCAAGCTATGATTTTTGCTCCATTCTGCATCTGTCTTTATTTCAGTACCGAACAATTTTAGAAATGAACAAATGTCTCCAATCAACCCGTCTTCTGGAATATTTTTTAACCAGTTAAGCCCAAACGTATATCTTGAAGAATTTCCAGTACGATCCGGCCAGCGCTGTACAAAATTTGAATGAATTGCGCTTTTTGTCTTGGAGTCTGCGTGTGCAAACCTCCAGAAACGAACATTCCTATTTTGAAAACGTCAGGCTCAGGAGAAGAATGCTCTCCGTGGCCATGTCTGTAAATGCATTCTCCATGGTGTGTTCAAGTATGGTTTCAT